>JAWRVF010000197.1:0-484864 GCA_036785485.1 Physcomitrellopsis africana | reverse complement strand
TGTGCCAACATAAAATACTTGAGGTTCTTGTGATCCATATGTACGATGTTGTATGACGTGGCCTTCTATCTGAGAATACACTGGGTAACTTGCTGTGGAGATTTTTTTTTAATTTTATGGCAAAAATCCAACAGGTCATTTGTCCACAATAAAAAGAACAAATAATACAATAATCTCACAAAAGAGAAGTCATATATGCAAACCCTCTTGTATTCAAGTAAGTTTGTACAAAAAGTGTTCAAATTTCCACAAAAATCCTTCAAAAACTTTATTTGCCCGCAACCACCTATTTCTTGCTAAACTTTAGAGTCCAATAACTCTTGATTGTACTATTCAATTTCTATAAAATTTAATTTGGAATGTGGATAATTGTCTTAAGTTTCATCTCAAGAGAGAATCAACTGCAGATTTATTTCCAATCGTTTGATATCTCAAAATTCCTAGCAGGTACTTAAAACCCTAGCTCAGAGACACTCGAGCACTATTTTCCTTATATCTCACAAATCCAAAATCCTAATGCCATAAAATTTTTGCACATAGTCTTATAACATAAGCATATACACTTGTAAAAAATTTGAGCCAAAAATCTATCAAATTACTTAAGATATAGCTTAAAATGTAACTACTATGTAAGCGGGTCACTTACTGCCCTTAAGTTTGTAAGCACTGACTTCAACTCCTATTATCTCCTTCACGCTAGCTTGGATTTTATCAGGTTGTATATGAAAAGTGTAGCCGTAAAAGTGTTGTTTTGAATTTTAGTTGCCGATCCTCAATTGCTCTCTATATGAGCGAGTTATATTCAAAAGATTGACAGTAGATCCAAAATCAACACCTTAACTTCTTCATAACTTCTTCATAAAAAGTGCAAATCACACAAAATTTGTACCTAAACCAGATCTAAAAACCTAAACCTTATGATCTTAGCATTTGATGTTTGATTTCCTTCAAAATACAAACCCTAACTCCTAATAAACCCTTAGGCTGCCTCCTTGAAGCCCATTGGGCATGATTTTTGGCCAATTAGAATAGAGATTTCTAACATCTACCTCTATTCATCCACATGGATGGCCAAACTATCCTTTTTATACTAAAAAACCTTTTCTAACCCTTCTTTTTATAAGATTTACATACTTGGTGCTTTCAGCACCAAATAAAAGAAGTAAATAAGATCTTAAGAATCACCAATGTCTAATATAGGTGACTTAAGATATATACAAGTTACTATCAATATAAAGTTAACTTCAAAAGTCACTACTAAAAGAAAAATAAGGTTGTATAAACCTTAATAATAATCTTTTTAATAGATCTTTTCTAAACTAGCAACCTAATCACATTCTATAACCAATAAAAGTCCACTGATATGGCTCTCATTTAGATATGTAGTAAATTATACATTACATATACATGTGTAATTTTTTCACATAGTAGCCGAACCACAACATGACGACGATGACTAGACTTGAAGCGCCTTCTAGATAATGATGCCATTCTTGAAAAGAATCCACGATTGTAAAAAATTCTTTGTCGTGGATCTCATTATTAATCTCAGCTGTTGAGAATTTTCTTGAATGAAAAGCTACTGGATGAAGTGTGTCATCTGTTCCCATTTGTGACAAAACCACACCCAAGGCAAAGTTTGATGCGTCTGTTTCCATAAAAAATGCCTTGGAAAAATCTACATGATACAGGATTAGTGCAAAAACAAACAATGTCTTCAAAGCTTCAAATGCTGCTTCTGCTTCTTGATTCCATTGGAGTTTGTCTTTACAAGTCAAACGTGTAAGTGGAGCCACAACACAAGAGAAGTCTTTGATGAAGATCCGATAATAATTGGCGAATTTCAAAAAGCATTGGACATCTCTTACCGTCTTTGGAATCTTTCAATTCATAATTATTTGGACTTTCTTAGGATCCATCATGAGACCATCATTTGAAATGATGTATCCTAAGAAATCAACTTGAGTAGTATGAAATACACACTTTTCCATTTTGGCATATAATCCCGCATCTCTAAGTTTTTGTAATACTTAACGAACATGTATTTCATATTCTTCTACCTTCTTAGAATAGATCAAAATGTCATTTAGATAGCAGACGACAAAATTGTCTAAGAACTCACAAAAAATATCATTCATGAGATGTTAAAAAGCAGCTGGTATATTCATAAGTCTAAAAGGCATGACATTATATTCAAAATGTCTGTACCTGGTTCGAAATGCAATTTTCCATTCATTTCCTTCTTTGATGTATACTAGATTGTATGCTCCTCTTAGATCTATTTTTATATAGATCCTAGCTTCATTTAACTGGTCAAAGAGTCTTGATATCAGAAATAATGGATATTTGTTGTTGATTATGATCTTGTTGAGTCCTCGATAGTCAATACACATCCGCAATGATCCATCTTTTTTCTTCACAAATAGAATTGGAGCTCTTGCTGGAGATTTAGAATGACGTATGAAATTCTTGGCCAAATTCTTGTCAATATACGCCTTGAATTCAGCCAATTCATCTTGTGATAAATTGTAGATTGGTCCAAATGGTGGCTGAGTTCCTTCTTTAAGGTCGATTGAACAATCATATGGACAATGCTCCGAAAGAATATCTACATTCTTTTTCTTGAAAACATCTTGATAATCTAAATACCAACTTGGAATGCTACTTGAAGTCTTTCTATCATTGAAAATAAGTGTAGCATAAATGACAAAAGGTGATCCTTCTTCTGCAGTGTGCAAGAAAGCTCTTGCACCTACAAACACAGGTTTAATTCTATTAGACTTATGATTTCTTACTTGATTAATTATATTATTAGCTATACTTTTAAAAAAATTAAGAGTACGAGAAATCCAATCTATTTGAGGATTGTGTTTTTCTAACCATGATAGACCTAGAATAACTGGAATAGAGGGAGATCTAATTATGTTAAAAATTACGCAACTATTATATCCATTTACTACTACATCTAGAGGAAGTGTTTCATGAGTAACATCTCTAGAAGATAAAGGATGACCATCTATGACTTCTACGTGTACGGATTTAGATTTTTGTACTATCTGTATTCTATGGCTTTTAACAAATTCTTCATCTAAAAAACAAGCCAAGGCTCTCGAATCTATTAAAGCAGAGGCTTTGTAATTATTAGGTCCTAAATACACATCTATTATAAAACAAGGAGATGGTTGTGAGGAGAAGATAGGACCTTCATTAGAAATTGTCCAAGATCCCAGCCGCACGGTCCTTATTGTGGCTAGACAAACTCGTTTTCCGACATATTGTCTTCTTTGATAGTCGTACTCCTCATCTTGTGGTTGCGTCGTTTCTTTGGACAATTTTGAGCAGTGTGTTTAGGTTCTCCACAATACAAGCATAATCCTTCTTGACGACGTCGAGTCTTTTCTTGTTCAGTAAGCGGCTTGAAACGTATAGCATCAATTTGCATGTCCTTGACTTCTGAAGGTACATATTGAGAAGTCATTGGTGCTGCCACTAAATTATAATGTCGCTGAGGTTCTCTTGTACGACTTTCAGATCTAAATTTGAAAAGCCGATTATCACACTTCACCACAAAGTCTATTGCTTAACTCAATGTTTGAGGATCGAATAAGTTCAATATCAATTTCTTCACTTCATATTGTAATCCGTAGAGAAATTGATTGATCACTGCAGCATCATCCCACTTGATATCGATTGCTAGTTGTCGAAATTGTGAAGCATATAATGTCACTGATTGATTGTCTTGTCATAGGATATAAAGCTTATTGGTTGCAATATGAGTTGCATCGTGTTCTCCATTCATAGATCAAAATTTTGCTAAGAAAGCTTCTAAATTATCCAATATTAGATCACGTCATTCTAGAAAAGATGAAAACCAAGATAAGGCAGAACCTGAAAGTAGTGTATCAATAAATCTGACTTGTGATCTTGGAACTGGAAAACTTTGCAGTTACAATTCAATCACCAATTGGACTTGGTTGATGAATCCTCGAAACTTGGATCTTGTGCCATCAAACTTCTCAAATAGACCAATTTTTGGTTCTCTGATGCTTGGACGATGTTCCAATGTAAGAGGAATGATATGGCTTGGTGTAGATGTTGAAGCAACTCCAACCATATCTATATCTTCATTATTTGATAACCTTGTTGCTCCTTGTGGAGGTACAGTGAGTTGATGCATTGCAAGCATCAATTCTCTCATTTGCTCTTGCATTTGTGCCATTGCACTCTTCATTTTGGCAAGCTCGGCCATGATAACACTTCAAAAAATATATAACACTACTCGAGATAAGTAACAGGGAGAACAAAGAAAATACTAGGAATAATATCAGTTTAGAAGAGGGTAATCTGCAACTTCTAAAATGCTTGTGTCTTATCAAGAGAAAGGGATAATCCACTCTTAAATTAAGACAAGACAAAGCTATGATATTATAAATATACTCTTATCAATTTGTCAAGGACATGAATTAGAAAGAGATGCATAATGTAATGGAAACTGTATCAAAGTAAAAATCACAAAATGGAATTAAGAAAATATGTATATTCAAAGAAAACTGGAATGGCTATTGCCAAAGACTAGAAACATGAAGACTCTTGAAACTAGACTAGAACCAGGAAAGGAGTTGACAAGAGTGAAGAGGGCTTCACTCTTGCCTCTATAAATACTATCTAATTAAGAGCTACGTGGCGATATACTGTAGGACCTCATATACGTGTCTAATTTGTAAGACACGTGTCAAACTTGCACGATAAGTTTCTCACATGTGCGCCACATACTTGACTTGTTCCGCTAGCTACCAATATGTGCGACACATGGCTAACTTGTTCTATAAGCTACCAATATGTGCGCCATGTGGCTACCTTATTGACTAAGTTTTTAACCTACCAATTATCTATAGACATGTATAAAGGTGATTTCGCATCTATGAAGCTTCTAGAAAGCTTTTCTATCAGATATTATCAAATAAACTTATTTTACCTACTTCTATTAGTCTATTATTACTTAGATAATTTATTGGAATAAATCTTATGCCCGTGACACTACTTTGGCTTCTATATCATTTTTATCAATACAAGGGATTAATCTTGAAAAAAGAGAAATAGAACAGCAACTAGAAGACTTCAAAGGAAGAGTTAATTCATTGCAAATGAAAGAAATTGGATCTTATATTGAAAGTGGTGAAGGAGAGAACAAAGACTCTATTCAAACTATTAGTATGGAAGGCCAAAATATCCAAAAATTCAAAGGCAATATGGAGCTCAAGGATTTAGATACTAATAACAATGAAGATGAAAGCTATGGCCATTCTACATTGAGTAAATTTTATGCAAGTTGGTGATGGCAATTTGGATGGAACATTTCTTAATGATAAAAAGGGATTTCTTATATTTGAATGAGGTGAGGATACTTTATCTAATACTTTAGATTATGTTGAAGAATTTAAGGTTGAGCTTTCAAAAGAGATGGATTATGGATCTATTCAAGGTTCTAATCATGAAGGTTGTATGAATTCATATCATTATGATGTGGAAAGTGGTGGAATTATAGATGAATATGATGATGAAAGTCAAATTGAAAGAAGCAAGAGAGAAAAGCAAGGAGATGGTTTGGCCCTTATGTTGTCAAACAAGTATATGACAATGGAACATATTTGTTATGAGAACTTGATGGTACAAAATTGAAAATATCTATAGCAAATGTCATGATGTAACGTGACTATTAGGTGAAAGAGTATGGGAATAGTATATCATAGAAGATCTTAGTTCAAAATATTGTAGCAAATTATCTTAGAAAAATAGATAATAGTAAAAAGGGAATAAAATTAATGAGTGTTAATGTTGCCTTTTTTACAAATGAGCTTCTATTTACTTTGTAGGGCCATAAGTAAGGCAAAACAAAGTAGATTGGGAAATAAAATGATATAGGCATATAAAGGAAGGAATTAAGAATAGGTTTCAAAAAAACTTACCACAAAAATCTTGAAATCGATACCCAAAAAGGACCAGTTATGAGCTGGGATTGAAATCAGATCCCAAGGCACAAAACCGCATGCCTACGGTGGATCTAGAAGGCTTTTTCAGATCGGAGATTGGAATTAGGGAGTGGACTTGAAGAGTTTTGTATACAAATTAATTTCAAGTAATTTGAATAAGAAATGATTTTGTAATAGCTTTGCAAAATTAAGCTTATTTTGGGCAACTTGGGATTTTGTGAAATAAAATAGGGTTGATGTTTAAGGCAATTTCAAAAGTTTTGCATTAGATCCATACATGAAAATTTGTGGATTTTTGGATATTATTGTTACTGATGTGTATTATGAATTTGAGCTGAATCTAACAGTTTAGTTGTACGCAATTGGGATTTAAGTGGGTCAAGGTCTTGGAAATCAAGTTTTGAGGGTCAATCAGGGTTTTTGAGATCTTGAGCAATCTATCAGTTGGATTGGAATAACTTTGTTTGTGTAGATAGTAGACTTGTTTTTCTATACACATGAGTGATTTGAGACTCATTGAACGGTGAAGAATGGAGAAATCAACACTAGAAGATCAGCATCAAGGTTGGAAAAGGAGGCCGGCCAACACCCTAGAAGATTTTAGGATTTTTCTTCTATTTGGTAAGTTTGATTTCTTTCAAATTTGCTGTGGTTGTTGTTGACTAAGAGGTTGAAAGGTGTACAAAGTTTTAAGTAAGATCAAAAATCTAATCAACAGATATTAAGGTTCTAATTTTTCCTAGGGTTGATTTAAATTGATTAGAATTTGATTTAAGATTTGGTTAGGATTTGATTTAGGGTTTAGGATTTGTTTAGAATTTGGTTTAGGATTTGATTTAGGATTTGATTTAGGATTAGGATTTGATTTAGGATTTGATTTAAGATTTAGAATTTGATTAGGATTAGGATTTAATCAGGGTTTGACTTAGGATTTGACTTAGGTTTTTGACTAGGGTTTGATTAGGATTTGACTTAGGATTTTTATTTAGGTCTTGACCAGGATTTGATTTAGGATTTGACTTAGGATTTGATGTAGGTTTTGACTAGAATTTGACTAGGATTTGACTTAAGATTTGATTTAAGATTTGACTTAAGTCTTGACCAGGGTTTGATTTAGGGTTTGATTAGGATTAAGGTTTGACTAGGATTTGACTAGGATTTGACTTAGGATTTGACTAAGGCTTGACTAGGATTTGACTAGGATTTGATTTAGGGTTTGATTTAGATTTTGACTTAGGATTTGATCTAGGATTTGAACAAGGTTTGACTTAGGATTTTAAGATTTTTATTTTTAGTATTTTCTAAATTTAGTATTTTTTATATTATTTTCTTTTATGATTAATGTATGATTTATTTACTCTTCTTTTGTAATTTCTTTAAGATTGGATCAAGGTTTGATTAATATTGTTAAGATTTAATAAAAATTGTTTAGGATTCTATTAGAGTTGTTAGGATCTTGTTGTTGTGTATTTCTCTTTTATCTTCTACAACCAGGTGCTCAAAGCATTCTCGAGCAAAATTGCATGTATTATGACAAGGTTGTTATATTTTATGATGTCTTGCTTGAAAATGCACCGGGCACCTACTTGTAAAAGATAAAAATATTGTAACAACAAGTCCTAACACCTCTAATAGACTTATGTGAGGACTAAATTTACCCCTCAATCCAAGTTATAAGATGTCCTCATTTAAGAGTTGCTTGTAATTAGTGGTATAAAATAAAAGAAGCAAATAGTAAGTACAATAAGAATAAAAACCACAAAACAAGGAAAGTAAATGGTATCAAATAAGTATCCAAATTAAAATTATATCACAATATATTCACTATATTTTTATCTAATATAAGATAAAAATAAAAAAATAAAAATTATATTTTTGAATAGATAATTTTTTTTATCTTTCCAATGGTATAAAAAAAAAATTTAAATCCAAGTCATTATGAATAAGTTATGATAGTCCAAAGATAGAAGGTAAATAATAAAAAAATTAAGTGAAAAATTTTATCTCAAGGATAACTTGCTTAAGAGATTATGAGTTTGAACCTCACCAAGGCTCACAAGTAATATATATATGGATGTTTTAGAGAGGCCATGAGGCTTTAATCTTATCCTCCTATTTACATCCAAGGTGCCACAACCCGAATGGGACTTATGCACCTTCCTTCCTACAAGGACTATACTAGTTGCTGGTCTTCTTATTTTCTACTAGTAAAATTTATCTTTTTGCAATTTTATCTACACTATGGTGTTCAAAAATATCCAATTAGCCTAGAAACCTTGTATGGCCTTCAAATCTTGTTCCATTTCTTCATAATGGCTCCCAAGGTGGTAAAACTTATTTTTACCAAAGTCTTCAAAATTATTATAAAATTCCTAAATAAATTCTATATATATTTTAAATAATTTTTAAAATTTATTATATTATTTTTAAAATAATAATTTCAATTTAAAACTATTTTATTCTACCTTTGTGATTTTTTATGATAATAAAAATTAATTTAAATCCACTAAAAATCCTATTTTCTACATAAATAATTAAAAAGACATGAAATTTATTTCTCATGCTTCTTTTACCTATTAAGTAATATTTATATATTTTTAATAAGTGGTACATAGAGATAGAAGGCTAATATAGACATTGGTCTCAATAACTAAATGCTAATTCTTATAATTAATAAAAATACTAAATCAACTAAAATAATTACCTTGAAGACTTACTAAGATCCTATTTCTTTCTCACTAATATCATTTTCTTCATTTAGCATCATCTTAATACATCTTTACTTTACAATTATAATTTTTGTATTATAAAAGTATTCTGTTATCCTAAAACAACTAATGAATCAATTTGATGACTAACAACTTATATATAATTTATAATTAAAGAATAACAAGTATGCTCAATCATTAAAGAGGTTTAATTAGATTTTTAATTAATTAGAAAAGAAACACAAAAAAATCCTAATGAAATCCTATTCAAATCCTAATCAAATTCTAGCCAAATTCTAGTCAAATTCTAATCAAATCCTAGTCAAATCCTAACCAAATTCTAATAAAATCTTAATCAAATTTTAAATAAATCTTAGTCAAATCCTAGCCAAATCCTAAATCCTAATCAAATCCTAAATGAATACGAACAAATCCTAATCAAATCTTAACAAACTCTATACTAGATTGAAATCATAATAAATAATCTAATTATTAGTCTTAGTCAAATTTTGCACATCTTTCAACAACTAAGTTGGCAACATGCACAAAAAAAAAATTAAAGGAGATCTAACTCATTAAATAGAAGTTATGCTCAAAATTCTACTTAGGTATAGGTTGTCCTCCTTCTCCAACCTTGATACTAATCTCCCAATACAAATATCTTTTTTTTACATTATTTAATTGCTTTCAAAATTCATATACAAATAAAAAATCAAGTCTATTATCTATATAAATAATTCTCTTTTCAATCCAACTAATAAATCACTACATATCTTAGAAACCCTCTCTAACCTTCAAACCTCAATTTTCAAGATCTTGACCTACTTAAATTTCAACAATTATTAATCAAACTATTAAATCAAGTTTGAACTCATAACCTTTGCTTAACACAATTATAATTACAATCCCACCAATTTTCACTTATAGATCTATTGCCAAACTTACAAAATGTTTAGAAACATAAACCTCTTTTTATTTCACAAAATCTAAATCAACCTTGATTTTGTAGAGCTCTTTCAAAGCCAATTTCTTTCCAAATCACTAAAAACTAATACTTAAAGAAGCCCTCTTTTGTTTGCTCTCTAAATCAACTCTTTGATCTCTAAAAAACTTCTTATTTACCATTGGTACATGGTTTTGTATCCTAAGATTTGATTTCAATCCAAGTTCACAATCGATCCTCTTTGGATATCAATTCTTAGAATTTTGAAATAAATTTTATTAAAATCTATTCTCAAATCCTTATTAAAGATGTCTATATTATTTATTTTTTAATCTATTTTATTTTTCTTAATTTATGGCTATACAAAATAAATAAAAGTTTTTTTCTTTTAAAAAAGATAGTATTAACACTAAATATTTTTATCATCTTTTTATTTATTTTTATTTATTTTTTTATATTTTTAAAAATAATTTTATAACTTAGTCTTCAACTAAGCCTCTCCATATTATAATTCTTCTTTTGCCTTTTTATTCTATAGTCGTATTATTACACGACATCCACCCTCCCTAAATCTATGCATTCTCTAGCATGTGCTGAATTTTCTTCAATATATTGATGTGTGACACTCTTTATCTTGGTTCAATTCTTGATCTTCAATTTATTCTTCGTCTCCTATTTCAATACCTCTTAATAGGTTTTATTCTTCATCAAAAATATATGCATACTCTTCTTTGTTTGAATAACTTGACTCGCTTGCTTGCTATAGGTGACTTTAATTTTATTCTATCAAATTCATATAAATAGTATATTCTATTATTATAGATTTCTATCACAACATATGATCTAAACCAACATTTAGAAAATTTTTAAAATGTACTATGTTAATTATCTAAACTATTATCATAGACTAAGAACCAATCACCTTCTTCTATTTTTTTAGACTGTAGTTGATACATTTTATCAAATCTTTTTTTATTCTTTTATCTTACTTCTCTCAATCTTTTAATTGCTACTTCAATGTCTTTAGATCTTCTTTCTAACTCTTGAATTTGTAAAGCTAAAAGCTCCTTTCTGTTAAGGTTATCCTTCTAAGGCAATATTCTCCATGTAAACACTACTTCTTCTATCAGCATAATTGGCTTTTGTCCATATATTAAATCAAAAGGCATATAACCAATCACCAAACTATGAGTTGTGTAATCTGTCCATAATATAAATAGGAGTAGTCTTGGCCACTGATATACTTTGCTATTGCATACTTTTACTAATACCTTAATAATAGGTAAATGTCTATGCTCACTCTTTCTATTACCTTCTAGATTATATGTTATTATTAAAGAAAGTTTAATTTCTATTATACCAAAGAATTTTCTTGTTTCTTTTGCATCCAATTCACTTCTATCTACAATGAATTTTTCAATATAACTATAGAAATAAATAAAATTTTCTAAAAGAAATCAACATACACTTTCAATATTTTTTATTTTTAATGCTCATCCTTCAACCATATTTGATAGATCTTCATATGCAAGTACCAAATACTTTATTTGTCCAAGTCCCATACAAATTATCCATAAATCTACTATCCACCTATAATGTAGTACTAGAAGATAAGTTGAATGGAATTCATCTTGATGCCAAATGTTAGAATAGAGTTGATAAATCTCACATAATTCTATAAAATTAGCTACATCTTTATATATGCCTTTCCATCAATACTTCTCTTTTAATGTAGTAAAAGTTGTCCAAATTCCTCTATGCCCTGCTAAAAAATTCTCATAGAATTTTTTAATAATCTTTTATTAAGCTTTTAAATCACAAATCACATATTGTAGTATTTCTTCTTTTTTTTTTGGATGCTTCCATAAATATCCATTATATAAAAAATATCCATAGACTTTCTTACAAATTTTCTTAAATTTTTTATTTGTCTAATTTTCTTGTCGCTTTAATTTTTTTAAATACTTTCTAATATCTTTCTATTCACTTTCATATAAATCTCTCAAAAAAGGTTTCAATAGTATATTTAAATATATATCTTCTTCTTTTGATAATACATTAGTATAAAAATTTGCACCCACATCATCTTTCAAATCAATCATATCTTCTTCATTATAATATCTTATCTTTGATAACATATCTGCAATTAAATTATCTTTTCCTGCAATGTGCTTAAATTCTAGATTCATAGATTTAATATATGCTGTCCATCTTAACATAGCAATATCAAGAGTTGAACAACTTGTGATTATAGATAGACAATCTATTTCTATAACTACTGAAGTACCAATCAAGTATTTTTTTTCATTTTTCATAGCTATTACTACATCCCATAATTTTTCTTTAAATTGTGCATATGTCTTTTTTCTAATATTCAAAATCTTTGCTTCAAATCTTACTACATATCTATTCTCTTGTTTATCATCTTATCCAACTGTCCAACTTATTCCAATTGGACTTGCATCAATTGTTAATATCACTAACCTTCAACATTCATAATTTACTTTCTTCAAAATTAGAGGCAAAGAAAGAACTTCCTTTAAATTTTTTATAGCTCTTCTTTGTTCTTCTTTTCATTGAAATTTTTTATTCTTTCTTAGCAACTCATATAATAGATTCATTACACGTGCAAAATGAAATATCCATATATAATAGAAAATACATGCTCTTAAAAATCTTCTGACTTATATTGTATTTGTTCATTCTTTCATCTTTTTAATAATATCAATCTTTTCATATTTGCCTTACATATATATGATCTATATATATGCTCAACAATAAATATTTTATTTATTTCAAATATAAATTTAGTACCTGATAAGATCAAATGTACCTCTTCCAATCATAATAAAATCTTTTCATAATCTATGATATGATTTGTAATAAATCTTCTACAACTTCTTTAATATAATGTCTCATCTTTTTCTTCTTCTCCTTATTTTTTAATTGGAATACCATCTAAGAATGGCATAGTCTATTTTTTATATAAATTTCTTTAATACTTTGTTCATTCCATTTATCATATAAACTACTAAATTAATAACCCTTTGAAATAATGTACATATTTTTGCTAAATCTAATAGAGTCTTTATAGTAGTTAAATCTCTACTTTGTAATACCAATTGAAATTGATCATATCCTAAGTAAAGATCATTCATTGAATAGATCATTCTTTTAGCAAATGCTTCTATAAATTCATCCACAATTAGACTTAAATCCATATTTCTAGTAGTTACTTTATTTATAGGTTGTATGTCTTATATAAATTTTATTGTTCCATTTTTTTTTATATTGTAAATCATCAATTAGAATAAAGTATTATAAATAGTTCCAAAACTCTCATTTTAATCTTTTCATTGAATAGATTTACTAACTTAGATAAATATGCTTTTGGTACTAGAATTGGTTGCAAATTCTATGATTCATGAAGAATAGTAAAAATAACTATGGGTGCTATAATAATTGAATCAATACATCCAATTTCATTTGCTTCAAATACAAAAGCCTTTCCATGTTGTAAAAGCATCTTTCTAAAATATTTTTCTTCACATTTTATCAAAAATCTATCACATCCAATTTTTAATCCATCTAATGTAGCATCCATAAATTCATGCCCTATCTTCCTAGAATCCCTTAAATTTGATTGTATAGATGCTTTCTCCACCTTTTCTTCATAATCTAACAGTAATTCTTGAAATAAATTCATTCTCAATTAATTTTTTATTTTTTTTAAAGATTTGCTCTATATTTTTAACATAATGTTTATCCATCTTTTTCATCTTGTAAATAGTCTTAAAAGACAATCTACAATCTTGTCTCAATCTAATAAGTCCAATAGATAATATCTTTTCTTTTAAACTAAGCGAGAGTATTTCTTTGTCTAATCTATTGCAATCTTATTTTACAATTGTGTGTGGTAAATACCCTCAAGGTTTTCAAAAATTCTCATTTGATAATGACTTTTCTCTCAATTTATCACAATTTCTTTCATGATTGGCACAAAAAATTAAAAATTGAATTGCTTTCATTCCATCTTGACTTCTTAATCTTGCATAGGCTAAACCATCATCCATAACCTTTGTTTTCACTTATGTAGTAGTAATAGATGATTGTCTCAATATAATAGGATTTATAGACATATCTTATACAAAGAAATATTATTCATGAATAATATCTCTTATTATTACTTTGATATTTAGATTTTTAATTAATCATAAAAGAAACATAAAAAAATCTTAATCAAATTTTAATCAAATCTTAGCCAAATCCTAATCAAATCCTAATCAAATATTAATCAAATCTTAGCCAAATCTTAAATTCTAATCAAATCCTAAATTTTAAAAAAATCTTAAATAAATTCTAATAAACTTTAATTAAATCTTAATCAAATCTTAAAAAACTCTATAATAGATTGAAATCATAATAGCTAATAATCTAATCATTAATCTTACTCCAAATTTTTTATACCTTTTAATAACTAAATTAGTAATATGCACAAAAAAAATTAAAGGAGATTTAATTCACCAAACAGAAATTATGTTCAAAATTCTACTTAGGTGTAGGCCATCCTTCTTCTCCAATCTTAATATTAATCTCCTAGTACAAATATCTTTCTTAGACCTTATTCAATTGCTTTCAAGATTCATACTCAAAAAAAAAATTAAGTCTACTATCCATACAAATAATTTTTACCTCAATCCAACTAATAGATTGCTATATATTTTAGAAACCCTCTCTAACTCTCAAATCCCAATTTCTGAGACCCCAATCTACTTGAACTTCAACAATTGTCAATCGAACCATTAGATCAAATTCAAACTTATAACTTACATTTAGCACAATTACAATCATAATTCTACCAATTTTTATTTGTAGATCTATTGCAAAACTTATAAAATGCTTAGAAAAATAAACCTATTTTTATTTTATAAAATCTAGAATCATCCAAATCAACCTTAATTTGACAAAGCTCTTATAAAGCCAATTTTCTTTCAAATCACTAAAAACTAATGCTTAAAAAAGCCTTCTCTTGTTTGCTCTCTAATCCAATTCTTTGATTTCCAAAAGAACTTTCTATTTGTCTTTGGTACATGGTTTTGTGCTCCAAGGTTTGATTTCAACCCAAGTTAACAACCAATTCTCTCTAGGTATCAATTCTTAAAATTTTGAGGTAAATTTTATTAAAACCTATTTTCAACTTCTTATTAAAGATGTCTATATTATTTATTTTTATAATCTAGTTTATTTTGCCTTATTTATGGCCATTTAAAATAAGTAGAAGTATTTTTTTTAAAAGACAATATTAATATTAAATATTTTTATTACCTTTCTATTTTTTAAATATATTTTTTTGTATTTTTTAAAACAATTTTGTAACTTAGTCTTCAACTAAGCCTCTTTATAATATAAGTCTTTTTTTGCCTTTTCATCCTAAAACCAAGTTACTATACAACAATATAACTTCATAGATACAACATATTCTCAACTATCTACATATGTAAAAAGATTTCTAAAGGTATGAGCTCTTCTTGGAACTTGTAGCTAGAAAATAAATTGATGTTAGGTACATATACTTCAAAAGTTCATAGAATCTTTTAAAACATTTTAGAGGTTTTTTTATTAGTGAAAGTTGCTTAAGAAGCTTCCTAGTTGATGGAAGTAGTTCAAGAAGCTTTGTAATTAGTAGAAGGAGCTTGCAAAGCTTTTAAGTTGGTAGAAGTTGCTCAAGAAGCTTTTAGTTTGATGAAAGTTGCTTAAGAAGCTTCCTAAACATGGAAATATATTGGAGTTGAGGCTGAAGAGTTCTTCAATCTAAACAATCATTGAAATTAGTCAAAGATATAAGATTGCTCAATTTATTTGGCAATGATGTCAAGCATGAACACTCGCTTATATCTAAAGTAGTCAAAGATGTGAAGTTGCTCAATCCATTTAGCAATGATGTCAAGCTTGAATACATTGTTGTATGGCATGAATTTCAATCTGAGAATATACTAGATATTTGGCTATAGAGAATTTATTTCGAATTTATTGGCAAGATTCTAATAAGTAATTTGTTCTTAATAAAAAAAAAATCATCCAAAAATATTATAAAAGAGAAATTATATTGATAAATCCTCTTGTATTTAAATAGATTTGTATAAAAAAGGCTCAAATTGCCACAAAAACCTTCAATAGTTTATTCACCTGCAATGATTTATTTATTTTTTAATTTTGGAGTTCAATAAATTTTGATGTAGCTATTTAATTTCTATAAAATATTTTTTTAAATGTAAGTAATATTTCTAAGCTTTATTATAAAAAAGATTCAATCATAGATTCGCTTCTAATTGTCCAATATCTTAAAAATCCTAGCAGGTGCTTAAAATCCTAATTTAGAGACACTTGAGCACTATTTTCTTCATATCTCACAAATCCAAAACTATAATGCCTCAAAAATTTTATATATAGTCTTGCAACATAAACATATATACTTTTAAAAATTTTGAGCCAAAAACTTATCAAATTGCCTAAAATATGGCTCAAAACATAACCACTAGTTAAGCAGGGTCACTTACTGCCCTTTATTTATAAGCATTGACTTCAATTCCCAATATCTTCTTCATCTCAGCTTGGATTTTATCAAACTATATATAAAAAGTGTAGCTAAGAAAGTTTTCTTTTTCCTTCTGGCCGCTGATCTACTATTGCTCTCTATACGCATAAGTTACATTAAAAAGAGTGACAATAGGTACAATTTTGACACCTTAACTTTGAATGCCTATATCTCCTTTATAAAAAGTCCAAATTATACAAAATTTGCATCAAAACCATATCCAAAAATCCAAACTTGCTGATTGTAGCCTTTGATGTTCGATTCTCTTCAAAAAAAAATCCTAATCTCTAATAATCCCAGAGGCAGCCTCTTTAAAGTCCATTGGGTATGATTTTTGACCAATAGATATAGAGACTTCTATCATCTATCTCTATTCATCTACATGGATGGCCAAATTACTTCTTTTTATATTAAAATCTTCTTCTCAATCTTTTTTTTAATAAGATTTACATAATATGTGTTTTAAACACCAGATAAAAGAAGTAAATAAGATCTTAAGGATCACTAATGTCTAACTAAGGTGATTCAAAATATATAAAATTATTACTAATATAAAATAAATCTCAAAGGTTATTATTTTAAAAAAATGAATTATATAAATTTTAATAATAGCCTTTTTAAATAAATTTATTTTAAATTAATAATTTAATCTCATTTTATAATTAATGAAAGTCCATTGATATGGCTTTCATTTATCTATATAATAAATTATATATTAAATATACATATATTATTTTTTTCACATGGTAGCCAAACTATATTCAACATAGTTAAAGATGTGAGGTTGTACAATTCATTTGGTAATGATATCAAGCTTGAGCAATCTCTTATATCAAAGGTAGTCAAAGATGAAAGATTGCTGAATTCATTTAGCAATGATGTCAAGCTTGAGCACCTCTACTTATTAAAGGTAGTTAAAGATATGAGGTTGCCAAATTTATTTGGAAATGATGTCAGGCTTGAACACCCATTAATATTAAAAGTAGTAAAAGATGTGAAGTTACTTAATTCATTTGGCAATGATGTCAGACTTGAATGTCCACTAATATTAAAGGTAGTCAAAGAAGTGAGGTTATCCAATTCATTTGGCAATGATATCAACCTTGAGCACCGACTTATATCAAAGGTAATCAAAGATGTGAGGTTGCTCAATTCATTTGGTAATGATATCAAGGTTGAATACCCACTTGTACAAAAGGTAATGAAAGATGTGTGATTGTCCAATTCATTTGGCAATAATATCAATCTTTAGTACCTTCTAATATTTAAGATAGTCAAAGATGTAAGATTGCCTAATTCATTTGGCAATGATATCAAATTTGAGCAGTCACTTGTACGAAAGGTAGTCAAAGATATAAGATAGCTAAATTCATTTGGCAATGATATCAAGCTTGAGTACCTCTACATATTAAAGGTAGTTAAAGATGTGAGATTATGCAATTCATTTAGTAATGATGTCAAGCTTGAGCACAACCCTATATCAAAGATGTGAGATTGTTGAAACAACATATGTCTAAAAATACTGAAACAACATCATTACAAAAGAAACAACATATGTCTAAAAATATTTTCTTTTCTTTAACTTCCAAATTATCAAAGCTTACTTTTAATATCTTCTAAATCTTATAATCACTATTCTTTTCATCTCCATTTAAGTCACTTTCTATTTTCAACTTTTGTAAAGCTCGCTTCCAATATCTCAACCTCTTTTTTTCTCTTAAAGATGCTTCTATAACTTTTAGACTCAAGGGTAGGCCATTGCAAGCTCTTACAATGATTTTGCCAACGTCAACAAGTTCAATAGGCAAATTGTCTTGGCCACAAGAATGAGTGACAAATAACCTTAGACTTGTTTTTTCATCAAGTTCTTCAACATTTATTTTATAAATTTCTTCACCATGATGCTTTATTGTTTTTTCATTTTAAATTGTTGCAATCAATATGCTACTATTGCTAGCAAATATGTCATCCATACTCACAACATCTTCAATTTGACTTTGATTCTTTATATTGTCAAAGATCAAGATGGTTTTGTTCTTGATCAAGAATGATTTTAACATTTCTAGAGCTTTCTTTAAATCTCTTGGTTTTGATTCAATATTAAATTGTTCTAAATTTTTACAAAAAATTATATAACAATCACTAGAACTTTCAATGCACTCAACAAAACATGAGGCCTTATACATATACTTTATATTATTCAATGTGGCCTTTGCTATTGTAGTCTTACCTATTCCACCCATTCCAACAAGATACAATGCCTTCACTTTATTTACACATTGTTGTCTTATTTGTGATAAATATTATATTCTATCAAATATTTTTTCTTCAAGCAAATCAACCTACAATTAGAAATTCAACCATATATTAATAAAAGAATAAGAATGATATGTATATTATATTTTAACCTAATCTTATTAACTTCAGCTCATAATATGCAATCTAGATATCATTATAGCATAGAAAAGTGTGTACAAATATAAATTCAATCAATACAATTAATTCAATAGATATTTATTTTAATTTTTAGTACAAGTCTTATCAATGGCAATCTATTATGTATTTGTTGAATTTCTATATTTTGATGACAATTATTCTTTGATGCTCCAAAATATGGTATATTTGCCATATCAATTCCAGCTAATTTTTTTTTAGTAAGTTCAATCTTTCACAAATAGTTGCAAACTTTGGTCGATGCAAAGGATTCAACTTCCAACACTCTTTGATAAGCTCACTCAATTCATCACAATTTGAAGGTAAGCTTGGTCTTTCACCTTTTTCAATTCTTTTTAATATTTTTTTTATAGTACAATCATCATCAAATGGATTATTTTTTGAAAGAATCTTAGAATATACCATTATAAATGAATAAACATTGTGCTTCAAAAAGACACATTGTTATTATTTGAAATTTGTTTTTCAATGCCTCAAGAGCCATACAATGACAATTATTATAAGAAATATTATTCTTTGTAATCTTTGAATTACTTCCAACTTCAATCTTGGACATTCCAAAATCAATCACTTTCACAATAGCATGTTGAATAATCTTGTTCATAATTTTTATTTCCATAATATTAATTAAAATATTCTCAGGCTTTAGATCACAATGTATAATGTACATTTTTTTTTTGCAACATGTCATTCAAATTTTTTTGCATTAAATCCATTTCTATATATAAATAATTTTTATTTACTATTATTTCAAAAGATTCACCACTTATATTTGCATTATCTTTCATTGAAAAATAATGTGTTATTAAATTGGAATGGCATAAATTGGTTAGAATGCTCACCTCTGTATTAAAAAACTCATTATATCTATTAGATGGTCAAAAATCTTTGTAACATGTTCAATTTTCTTGCACAAATTTGCACACTGGTTTCTATTCAACAAGTCTTTTTCTTCAATAAAATCTTAAATACTCCAATATAAACTTTAGATCCTTTCCAAGTATCTTCACAAATATCTTGCATATCTCATATTTGGTCATACTGTTCCATGATGCTTGAAGATCTTGATATAAAAAAACCATGTAAATAGCTCCAAACCATGAATATATATTGCTTGATTAATTCCAAATGATATGCCATAATGAATTAGAAACAAATATTCCAATTTTATCTTTTCACCACTTATAAATAATTATATATTAGATTTGTTTTATATTTTAAGAATATTCATCAAACACTCTTTTATCTATATTGTTCCATAAACCATACAATTTTGTATCCTACAACTTGAATCTATAATTCTAAAACTAAACCATCAATCCTAAATAATCCTAAAATCAACACTTGATTATTTTATATGTTTTAATATCCTAATTTTAACTATTAACTTTAATATAAAAATTATTAATTTTAAATTATAATCTTAAATCTTAAATGACTTCTACCTAAAAAAATCTACCTTACAAACTTTGATACATAACTAAAATAATCTTTCAACAAGATGCAAATATATACTAAAAAAGTTTATAATAACAATGTAACATCATAATATGAAGTTCTTTAAATGCACCCACTTTCTTTTCATTCAATTAAAAAAACCAACTCAAATTCTAAAAAACATCCAACCAAACAATATGTTATATATAATCAACCAACTACAATAAAATTCTTTGTTACAAATTCTAATAAGAACAACTTTTTATAATACTATTTTCATCCCACCTTATATATTCTACAAATTAGATCATAAATGCGACTTATTTGTCCATTTCACTCAATTTCACCTACACTCCTACATATAAACTTAAGCTTATAAATTTCATATATTACACTTATCAATTAAAATAATAATATCCATATTTGTTTGACCTAGTAGTACTTATCACATTAACTCATCACCACTCTTGCAATTTCGAATTTTCCATTGAAAAAATATAAATAAAATAAAAAAACAAAGATAATAAAAGTATCACTTTTTACACCAATTTAAAGCTCTTTCTACACTTATGCCAATATTCATTTCTCTACATAGTTCCACCACTACACAAAAACACATCATCCAAAAATATAAATTCTACTAAAAAGAAATTTCATCCAAAAATCAATTAAAAATATCAAAACCATTAACATATATCTTATAAATAATTCTTCAATCTTAATTAAGATATATTCTTAATAATAATATATTCTAAACCTTCACTTCAATCATATAATCAATATAATGTATTAAATTACTTAGTATTTCATTAATGTCTATAAGTATAGATCTTATTTAATATAGTATAAAAATTTAAAATATAATTAACATGAAATCATAAAATATAAATAATTAATATCTTAAATTATTAAAAAAATTCATTAAAATATATAAAAAAAAAATTTATAAAAATACTTACCTTCTTTCTATTCTCATCTAACCTATACTTATATACTAAATCCATTCTCTTTAAATTCTCAATCAATATACTTCTAATAACAAACAAAAATACGAAACAAAACACTTCAAGAAAGTAGCCACTCAGCCATGTGGAAGCTATTTTCAAATACTTGCGCTCACGTTGCAATCCATCCAATCTACTACACTCTTAGCACACCACTCTCTAGTCCATCCCGGTTCAGACAATTGTCTATTTTCTGGAGTAAGCATGCCAAGCAAAACAATCTTCATAGATTATTCCGGCGACGCCGCTACTTGTACTAAAGAGAGTAACATTACAACATGTGGGCATGCGTTGTCATGTTGTGGTTCGGCTACTATGTGAAAAAATTGTACATGTATATTTAATGTATAATTTATTACTTAGCTAAATGAAAGTCATATCACTGGATTTTATTGGTTATAAAATGTGATTGGATTGCTAGTTTAGAAAGGATCTGTTAAAAGGATTATTATTAAGATTTATATGACCTTATTTTCTTTTTAGTAGTAACTTTTGAAGTTAATTTTATATTGATAATAACTTGTATATATCTTAAGTCACTTATGTTAGACATTGGTGATCCTTAAGATCTCATTTACTTCTTTTATTTGATGCTTAAAGCACCAAGTATGTAAATCTTATAAGAAGAAGGGTTAGAAAAGGGTTTTTAGTGTAAAAAGGGTAGTTTGGCCATCCATGTGGATGAATAGAGGTGGATGATAGAAATCTCTATTCTAATTGGCCAAAAATCATGCCCAATGGGCTTCAAGGAGGCTGCCCTAGGGTTTATTAGGAGTTAGGGTTTGTTTTTCGAGAGGGGTCGAACATCAGAGGCTAGGATCATAAGGTTTAGGTTTTTGGATCTGGTTTAGGTACAAATTTTGTGTGATTTGCACTTTTTATGAAGAAGTTATAGGCACCCAAAGTTAAGGTATTGATTCTGGACCTACTGTCACTCTTTTGGATATAACTCGCGCATACAAAGAGCAATCGAGGATCGGCGACTAAGGTTGGAGAGAGCACTTTTACAGCTACACTTTTCATATATAGCTTGATAAAATCCAAGCTAGGGTGAAGGAGATAATGGGAGTTGAAGTCAGTGCTTACAAAATTAAGGGCAGTAAGTGACCCGCTTACATAGTGGTTACATTTTGAGCTATATCTTAGGCAATTTGATAGGTTTTTGGCTCAAAATTTCCAAGAGTGCATATGCTTATGTCAAAAGACTATGTGCAAAATTTTTGTGGCACTAAGATTTTGGGTTTGTGAGACATAAGGAAAATAGTGCTCGAGTGTCTCTGAGCTAGGGTTTTAAGCACCTGCTAGGGGTTTTGAGATATCAGACGATTGGAAATGGAGTTACAGTTGATTCTTTCTTGCGATGAAACTTAAGAAAATTATCTACACTTTGAACTAAATTTTATAGAAATTGAATGATTGGATCATGAGTTATTGGACTCTAAAGTTTAGCAAGAAATAGGTCCTTGCGGGTGAATAAAGTTTTTAAAGGGTTTTTGTGGAAATTTGAACACTTTTTGTACAAACATACTTGAATACAAGAGGGTTTACATATATAACTTCTCTTTTGTGAGGTTTTTATATTATTTGTTCTTTTTATCAAGGACAAACGACCTATTGGATTTTGCCATCAAATTTCAAATAAACTCTCCACAGTCAGGTACCCAATGTATTCCCAGATAGAAGGCCACGTCATACGACAGCGTGCAAGAGAGCAAACATAGAGCTTTCAGCAATTATAAGGCAAGGAAAGGCAAGCAACTATGGGTGAGGCCAAGTGAGGCCAGAGGAGGCTCTTTGCGTTGATTTGATCATATTCAGGATGGAAATGAGACTGATTGGTAGTCATCACCCTTGAGATGAATGAAATGCTGACAGAGATGTCCAATGCATTGTTGTAGAAATGTCCAAGGTGGCCGTCACTGCATCAAAATCTTAGCGCTTATTGCATCTACAAAACTGCCACATGGTAATGAGTTCTCAAAGTAGCTGCATACACCACATTGTCGAAATAGAGAGAGTTTGCCTCAAGAAAGCGCTGGGCTTCTGGTTGTCACTAATTTCTCAATCAAGCTTCAAAATGAGAAAAGCTCTAAGTTTATATATATATTTTTCCTTTTGGAACAATTACACCAAATACATAAGCCTCAAATAACCAACAACATCCAAAATATGGTAAAATTCTCTAAAACCTTATATATCCTTATATGGAAATTTTTCCAAACTTCAACATCTCATATCTCTTTATCCAACCATCCAAACATTGTAAAATTTTATATGAAGTACTAGTGTATTTTTATCAACGTCTATAATAAATTTCAATTGCAAATTCATTACAAATCTTGAGATATCTTGAAAATCTTAATAGCCGCTTCAAACCCTTGTCTTTATACACTTGCATACAAATTTCTTTATATCTCACAAACTATAAGCTCAAATGCCACAAAATTTGTATGTATAATTTTTTAACATAAAATGTCACATTTTCCAAGAAGTTTGAGTCAAAACTTTGTCCAAAAACTCAAATTATGGCTCCAATCATTACTATGAATAAAACCACTCACTTATTGCCTTTGATTTGGAAGCACCATCTTCAACTTCCTATAGCTCCTTCATATTAACTCCAAATACAACAATCATTTCATAAAAGATGTAGGTCTTAAAATTGTTGTTCTAATTGTACTTTTTGATTTCCAAAAGCTATTTCTTAACTCCTCTTATACTCAAAAGAATTACAATATGTCCCAAATTGACACCTTAACTTCAAACGGCTATAACTTCTTTATCCTAATTCCAAATCCTATAATTTTTGTATACAAATTGTAGCCAAAATTCTAAACTTTACAATCCTAGCTTTTTATTTCCTAATGCCTTCCTTGAAGTCGCCAAAACCCTTGTTAAGGCCATAGGCAGCCTCCTCAAAGCCCATTGGAGATGGTATTCAACCAATAGGGATGAAGTTTTCCATTCCTTGCTTTCATCTGACCATGCCTTGATTTCATCCCTCCCAATTAGCCTCCTACTAGCTTAAATTTTCATCCTTAGGCTCCCACCTTCTCTCAAGGCTTCATACTAAATATTTAGATCTTATAATTTTTAAATACCATAATCAAAGCAAATAAAAATAAAATAAAATAAAGTTTCTTCTATCAACCATTTTTAATTTAAATTACTAATTATTCTAACACACATCTAGACTTATAAACATATAATATATTTTAACTAATTTTTATATATTGTAAATAATTTTAGTACAACAACATTATAAATAGCCCTAGAACTCTATCCAACCTTCAACGAAGAGGAACTCGTTGAAGAATAGAACCATATTCAACCAATACAAAAATTGATACTAATTATATCTTTGATATCACAGGTCTACAACTTGGACTTGATTTCAGATGTTTGAACATCATAGATGGATTATTGCACCATGATGCGGTGCACATGTCAAGATCAAAATAACGTGTATATTTTCCGTGGATATGGTATGTATGTAAGAGCGGTAAGTGAATTCGAGGAAAAAATAACATGACAATTGAGGAGGTAACAAGGCGCACAATGGAAGAATGTCATGGATATAAGATTTATTCCAGTAACTATCTAGTTAATATAGATCAATAGAAGTAGATAAAATAAATTAATTTGATAATATCTTAAAAAGAAGCTTCTTAGAAGCTTCATAGATGCGAAATCATTTTTATATATATCTATAGATGATTGATAGATTAGAAACTTGATGAACAAGCTAGCCACATGTTGCACATGTTGGTAGCTTGCGGAATAAGTCAAGTACGTGGCATACATGTGGGAAACTTGTCTTGCAAGTTTGACACGTATCTTGCAAATTAGACATGTGTAAGAGATTCTATAGAATATTGCCATATAGCTCTTAGATAGATAGTATAAATAGAGACAAGAGTGAAGCCTTCTTCACTCTTGTCAACTCTTTTCTTGCTTCTAGTCTAATTTAAAAGTCTCATATATTTTCTAATCTTTGGCAATAGCCATTCTAATTTCTTCTTGAATATACATACTTCTTTATTTCTATCTTGTTATTTTTTTTTGACATAGTTTTTTACTAACTTACAAATTTGTTTTAATTCATGTCCTTGACAAAAAAGATATAAATTAATTCAAAATTTAATCTTAGAAAAAAAAAAAATCATTCTAAAATCTTAGAATTCTATAAGATACATAAATCCTATATCCTCAAGCATTATCTCTTAAACCTTAAATTTAAATTTTAATCCCAAAATCATAAATTTTAATTTTTAAATTTTAATCTTATTCCATACATCTTTAATCCTAAGCTTTAAACTTCAATTCTTAATTATAGAATTCTAAATCCTCAACCTCTTATTTTAAAAATGAAATCCCAAGTTTAATCCATAATCCCTTGCCTTGTACTTTAATCTATCAATTGTTATTGTTTTAGGTCAATTGATCCTATTCAAGCTGTCAATATTTATTTATTGAATTATGGACTATTTTTTTGGATTTTTTCTTGTTCAATTTCATTTGATTGAAATGTATTTTGTTTATTTTAGGATATAAGATTGATGTGTTAGTTTTAAGCACAATGTTAGTTTTAAGTTCCAAATTCACACTTATGGAAGATTATAATGGCTTAATTTAGGATCCTTTTCTATTCTATTTTCACACAAAAATACTAATTCTAAAAATATTTATTATTTTAAATAAATTTTTTCTACTTCTAATCATTTCAAGATCTTTGTTTTCTTTTTTCTTTTTTCCTCTTTTTTCTCACTAATCTTAATTTCCACCTACGTAAGAATAATGACTCTTATTTTTTTATTTTTTATTTTTTTTATATTTTCTTCTTCAATTACTATTTTCACAAATTAGCCATACTAATTCTCTAATTCATCCTTCTAATTCTAAATTTTTAATTTTTTAAAAAAAATTTCTATATTTTTAAGCTAAATTAATGTGAGGCAATGAATTTTGGTTAACATAATTGGCGACCATTAGGGGTCTAAATTCCAAGATCTTTTATTTGTTATATAACTCTATTGGATATACACAGTCATTAGAACCTAAGTGGTAACAACTACTTTTGTCATAGTTTTTGATAAGTGGTGGTTTTTTTCTTTACTTAAGGAATTTGAAAGCTTCAAGTCTAATATTCCTTATATCGACTCCTTGTAGTACAAGTGGAAAATAGATTGCCATTTAATATCTCCAGCTCCATTAAATTGTTTGGAAAGACCTCGCTTGCCAAATAGGGATCCAATCAAATTACGTCAAACTTATTTGAAAATTTTAACTGCCTTGCATCTTGTCACAACACCAATATTTTTAGCTGCAATTCAGGTTTCTTATACTTTTTGTCAAACTAAATCTTCCGCTGTTATTGAATAGCTTCCACATATTTTATATTCATTTTCTGGCTCTTATCTAAAGCTTCTAAGGCCAATATTCTATTCTTCAAAGATTATTTTTTAGTCAACCTTATTTCCAATGCCACTCTAAGTAAAGAAATCTCAAATTCAATAGATAAGATTGCTTCCATACCATAAACTAGTAAAAATGGCATAGCTTGTATTGTCACCTTGAAGGTTGTATGGTATATCCACAACGCCACTTATAACTTTGTATTCTAATCTTTCTTTGAATCTTGCACAATTTTTTGTAATATACTTGCTAAGGTCTAATTAACTTTCTCGATCTTGAAGATAATAGGATATAATTTTTCAATGATCAATCTGAAACCTTTTTTTTAAGTCTTGAATTATCTCATTAAGAAAATATATTTTTTGATTGCTAATTAGGATCTTAGAATAATTAAAGCGCATAATAATATTTTTAAATAAAAAGATAGAAGCATTCTTTGTATCATTTGTCTTGATTGCCTTGGCCTTGATCCACTTTATAAGGTATTCAGTGGCCACAATGATATAAGCTTTACCTCGAGAAAAATGATGATGGATTTCACTCATATAGTCAATATTCTACTTTTCAAATGGTACTAATGGTAAAAAAATATGTAGGGGCAATTCCATTTGTAAATCATTTCTAGGAAAGCGTTGGCACACATCACATCTCCTAACATATGTATGTGCATCTTAAAATAAATTTGGCTAATGGTACCTCGCTCTTAATACCTTTTGTCCCGTGAGTTGTCTCAAAAAATATCCTCCGCATGCGTTATTGTGACATGTTGCTAAGATTTTTTGAATGTCCTCTTCTATAACCTACCTTTGTAACACACCATCAACTCTTCTCCTATACAACCTATATTCCACTACCATAAAGTATCTACAATTGATTTTGATCTTCCTTCTTTCTTCTTTGGATAATTTTGAGGATAACTGTTGGGTGGTAAAAAATTCAATAGTATCGATGTATCAAGTAAGCATTGCTGTCACTACAAAAAGATTCTCATTGACAAGTCCATCGTCAATTTGGTTGGTCTTTATATTCCTCGGCAATCTTAATAAGTAATCTGCTTACTTGTGAGCCAAGTCCAATTTGTACTTCATTATATAATCAAACACCTATAATAATAACATCCATCATATTAACCTCCCACTCAATTTTGGTTTATTAACCAAGTACTTAATTGCTATGTGGTCTACAAAGAATACTATCTTATTGCTTAATAAATAATGGCAAAACTTTTTGACAAAAAATACTATAGTTAAACATTTCTTTTCAGTTGTTAAATAATTCTACTTGGCCATATTAAATTATCTGCTTGCATATGCAATAGGATAATCCTTATCCTTCCTATTTTTTTAATCTTTTGGTAAAAAATAATATCTACTGCTACCGCACTCACATCACAATACACATGGAAGGATAATTTCTATTGTAAAGGTTTTAATATCGGTTACAAACTTAGTCTTATCTTTAATATTTCTAATATCCTTTGACAATCATCGGTCCAAATGAACTTGGTATTCTTTTGCTATAATAAAGTTATAGATAGTATAACTGTTGTATAATCCAAAATTAATTTTTAATACCATCCTACATATCCTAACAACCGTTGCATTTCTTTCATATTAGTTGTGGTTCTAATGATATTGATGATCTTAATTTTTTTCGATTTGGATACTCTACCACTTTTATTCACCATATAATCTAATAATACATCCCGATACATGGCCAGATATATCTTCTCTAGATTTAAGGTCATTTCCACCTTCTTACATCTCTCTAGCACTTCCTTCACCTTCATTAGATGGTCTTCAATTTGTAATTATACACTAAAATCATTGATGAATATCATCATGGATTTATAAAGCAAATTTGAAAAACTGTACATCATCAATCATTGAAAAGTTGTCGGTGCATTACATAACCTCAAATGACATCACATACCATACAAAAGTTTTCCATGGGGTCGTACATGTTGTCTTATGCCTATTCTTTGCTGCAATGGATACCTAATTGTATTCCAAGTAATCATCTATGAAAATATAACGCTCATATTGAGCTACTTCTTCGAAGATGCTAGTTATAAAGAGTAAGGAAAAATGATCCTTGTGAATCTTTGTATTTAATTTTTGGAAATCTATACATATGCGTTGTTGTGTTGTGGTTCGGCTACCATGTGAAAAAATTATACATGTATATTGAATATATAATTCATTATATAGTTAAGTGAAAGCTAAAATAGTAGATTTTATTGGTTATAGGATGTGGTTAGGTTGCTAGTTTAGAAAAGATCTATCAAAAAAATTATTATTAAGATTTATACAATCTTATTTCTTTTTTAGATAGTAATTTTGAGGTTGATTTATATTGACGATAATTTAGATATATATATATATATATATATATATATCTTAAGTCACCTTCGTTAGACATTGGTGATCTTTAAAATCTTAGTTTATTTCTTTTATTTTCTGCTTAAAGCACAAAGTATATAAATCTTACAAGAAGAAGGGTTAGAAAAGGATTTTAGCGTAAAAAGGGTAGTTTGGCCATCTATGAGGATGAAAAGAGGTGGATGATAGAAATCTCTATTCTAATTGGCCAAAAATCATACCCAATGGGCTTCAAGGAGGCTGCCCGAGGGTTTTTTAGGAGTTAGGGTTTGTCTTTAAAAAAAGAGTCAAACATCAGAGGCTAGGATCATAAGGTTTAGGTTTTTGGATCTGGTTTAGGTGCAAATTTTGTGTGATTTGCACTTTTTATGAAGAAGTTATAGGCGCTCAAAGTTAAGGTGTCGAATTTGGACCTACTGTCACTCTTTTGGATATAACTTGCGTATACAAAGAGCAATCAAGGATCAGCGACTAGGATTGAAAAGACCACTTTCACATCTATATTTTTTATGTGTGGCTCAATGAAATTGAAGCTAAGATGAAGGAGCTATTGGGAGTTGAAGTCAGTGCTTACAAATTTAAGGGCAATAAGTGACTTGCTTACATAATGGTTACATTTTGAGCTATATCTTAAGCAATTTGATAGATTTTTGGCTCAAAATTTTCAAGAGTGTTTATGTTTATGTCACAAGACTATGTACAAAACTTTTGTGGCATTAGGATTTTGTGCTTGTGAGATATAAGGAAAATAGTACTTAGATATCTCTAAGCTAGGGTTTCAAGTACCTACTAGGGATTTTAAGATTTTGGACTATTGGAAACAAATTTATGATTGATTATTTCTTGTGGTAAAACTTAAGAGATTCATCTATATTTTGAAGTATATTTTATAGAAACTAAATAGTTGAATCAAGAGTTATTGAACTCTAAAGTTCAAAAAGAAATAAGTCCTTGCGGGTGAACAAAGTTTTGAAGGGTTTTTGTAGAAATTTGAATGCTTTTTGTACAAACTTATTTGAATACAAGAGGGTTTATATATATATATAACTTTTCTAATGTAATATTGTTGTATTATTTATCTTTTTTATCGAGGACAAACTACTTGTTGGATTTTGCCATCAAATTTTAAATAAATTCTCTACAGCCAGGTATCTAATAAATTCCCAGATAGAAGACCTCGTTATACGACAGTGTAGTTTATTGTTTTACAATATGTCATCTTCTTTAGAAGCTCATCTTCTTTGAGTACTTCTAATCCTTAAGATTCTTCCACCTCTATTGAGTACACTCTATTTTCTACTTTGAAGACAAGTACTAATCCATCTTCATCCTTAATACCCTCAATAAAATTTATCCATTCTTCTTCATCAACTATTGAATTTGAATATGTTCATAGCTAAGCCTCATATTTATCAATATCCATTCAATTATAAAGATTAGGGCCTAAACATTCTAATCCTCATATCTTCGGGTTTAAGGCAGTATTGCTTGTCAACACCTCCCTTACTTGTTGCTTGTCCTTCTTTGCCTTAGAGAGTTTGACTCTGTCATCTTTTGATAATTTTTGGTGGATTTCTATTAAAATAATTGGCCTAATGGACACTCAAGTATAATTTTTACTAGATCCATAAATAATTGTAGGTCACTCTGTCCTCAATTTATTATAGCATTGGCCATTCTCAGCCATAGATGATCCAATAATAATAGAAATGACTCCTTGGCTGTCTGCATACAAATCACTTGAAAGGTCAACATATATTCTTTTCCTCTTGTAACCATGTTACAATGTTGAATTTCACCTATTAGCTTTGTTGGACTTTGATTAGCTATCTTTATTACAAATAGTGAAGGCTTAGTCAAACTCAATCCAAGCTTTTCTATTTTTTGTAGGAGCATGATATTTAAACCACTCATTCTATCCACCAATACATTGGATATAATCTTGTCAACAATCATTACTTCTATCTCCACTGCCTGCACATCAAATAACCTTTTGGTAGATTATATCCATGCCATTGTCTTCTTGCTTATTCTTTTTTTTTTTTTTTTTTTTTTTTTTTTCATCATAGATAATCCTTCTTTCAATGATTTTTTTATTGTTGGAAATATTTCTAAAAGCTGTGCAATTGTAATGTCTGCCTTATATTTTTTCAAATCCTCCTACAGATCATATATCATCATCTTTGACCTCCTTTGATTGTGCTCTAATGATCTAAATTCCTCCAAAAGTATACCTAATCCTTCCTATTGATCTTTTTGTACATCTTCTTTGCCAAGGATTTGGTGATATCTAACGATCGGCAATGAATTCGTAGCTCAAAATTTATGTGATAAGGATCAAAGGTATAAGTTATGTTTTTCCAAATTTTGAGCTTTTTTGAATGGCTAGATTTTCAATTATGAATTTTCAAGTTTCAGGTTGAGATTTGACTTCTAAAAGTATCTGCCAAGGATTTGGTGTTATCTATTGATCGGCAATGATTTCATGGCTCAAAAATTATGTGACAATAGTCAAAGGTATGAAATATGTTTTTCCAAATTTTGAGCTTATTTGAACGGCTGGATCTTCAATTATGAATTTTCAAGTTTCGGATTGAGATTTGACTTCTAAAAGTATCTGCCAAGGATTTGGTGATATCTAATGATCAACAATGAATTCATGGCTCAAAATTTATGTGACAAAGATCAAAGGTATGAGATATGTTTTCCCAAATTTTGAGCTTATTTGAACAGTTGGATCTTAAATTATGAATTTTCAAGTTTCTGGTTTGGTTTTACTTATATAATTACTTGCTAATATTTTGATGATATCTGGTGATCGGTAATGAATTCATGGTTGAGAATTTTTGTGAAGATGACTAAAGAAGTGAACTCTATGCTTCCAAAATTTGAACTTATATAAACAGTTGGATTTTGATTTATAAATTTCCAAGCTTCTAGTTTGTTGATTTATTATACACATGGTTTTGTGACTATAAAAGAAAAGTTAAAAAAAATTTGTGCATATTGGATCCAACTTGATTGTAAAGAGGGACCTTGTGTTGTCGTGGTGAGAGTCTTAGCCCTAAGAAACACTGGGTCTTTTTTTGCCTCTAGTTTCTCAAGTGCAAGATGAGATTCATAAAGTTCATAAAATTGAAGAATTTATATAAAAACATACTTTATTAATCCTAACATATTCTGCCTTTAGAAACCCGCCTTCAATTTTGCTCATAAATCCTAGCATATCACATTAATTGAAGCAAAATTTGGACACAAGGTACTTAAGAGAGTAAAGAAGCAAACCCCATAAACCTTTTGATTATAGCTCATGTGGTTAGAGAGAACCATGTTGTCAAAGTAATTCCTCCATGCTGCCTTTGATTCTGGACCCCCTTTGCTTCACACCTTCATTGCTCTTCATTAAAGAAGACCTAAGTGCTGAAATTTAGTAGGCTTATAGCTTATCTCATGTTGTAAACACCTTCCAAATATTGCTCCAAGAGCCTTCTCCAAACTTGAGTTATAGGTTCCATCCTTCTTCTTTAATTTTGCCTTCTAACAACTCTGGATCCGACCACAATTTTCCTCATAACTCCTCGAATATAATTCCAATAGCAATCAGTTTTTTACACAACTTAATAGACTCATATATCTACAAATCCCAACAAATTTTACTCAAAATACTACTCTGATCACAAAGATATGCTCCCTCAAACTTCACTGATTTGGAGATAGACCCCTGTCACTTTGAAAGAGCATAACATTTTATTTATAAGACTAATGAGTATCAAACTTACACTCATCTCTTCCTTAACTTACATAGATCATGTCTATCAAATTTCACACTCAAATTCGTCTCCTAAATCTCTTTATACCCAAAAAAACCCACACACATGCACTGCCCATACAAACCTTCAACCTTGCCTTCACTCTATTTCTCTTTTCATTCAAACCGGTTACAATTTCACTCATAACTCTTTGCTTAGAGGTCATATTGACTTGAGATTTTGACACAAAGTAGTTAACTCTATAAGGAACAAAAACCCAACAAATTTCGCCACTAAAGTCTAAGTGGTTTCCAAGAACCAAGGCCCGAAATTTAGTAACCCTCTCTGCCCTAGTCTTAAACACCTGCAACTTTCACGACTCATATCTCCCTTGATACTTAATGAAAAGATATGAGAATTATTTCTATGAGTTCCTTATCTTGCCTACTACAAACTATCAAAAATTCGCACCTAAAATCTTCTCTAAGCTTCTGCTACACACAAAAACGTATACTGCCTATCAAAAAGAAATCCTATCTCTCCTCCTTCTTCTTCACGACCCTTCCTTGTCATCTCCCTCCTGGTCTTCTTTATCCTCTTGGTCAAAAAGACCTCTTAGCCCATGTCTTTTCCACTTCCTCAACCTTTTTCTTTTTATTAACTTGAAGAAATTTCACTTTTCAAGGTAAATTTCCATTGTATCTTCTTACTACTAATTTTCTATCAACCTTTCTTCTAATCTTAATCTTTTTATTTTAATGCATTCTTTTATGTTTTTCACACTATGTTTTGATTTACAACACGACAGCGTCTACCTGAAGCGGACTTTCGCCACGACACGGTCGTCTTGAAGGTTGTGATAGTCGTAATGCCTCGTCCGGTAAATCAACAAATGATGGCTCTTGAGCTGAATTCGATGGTTGTTGATCCTCCATCTCTTCTGTACAAATAAATTCTAATGGCAAACAATGATACAAGGTAGGATGAAACCTCTATAGACCCTGCCTTGCTTTATAGCAAAGATTTTCTTGAATATTTATCTTGGTTTTGATGGATGTTGTTGATGAAATGCATTAAATTTTATTGATGCATTTGTTAGATTCTTTGATGGCTCCCATGTGCATTCACTAATATCGTATCCGCACCAATGCACAAGATATTCCAGTTGATTTTGGCGCCGCCTTGAATCCAAAATCTCTTCAACCTCGAATTCTTCACTGTTGTCCACTTCTATAGGAGGCGATGACATTTGTCTTCTTCCTTGGATATCCATTGTCTTGTATGGCTCAAGTAGTGACACGTGGAATACAAGATGGATCTTCATGGACTCCGGTAGGTATAATTGATATACAATTATATTGATTTATTCAGAAATAGGAAAAGGTCCAAACCTACGATAGTCCAACTTATCACAAGGACGAATAGTCTTGATATTGCGACGAAGTAACCATACCTTGTCTCCTACATTGAATTGTGGTTGTTCCTTGCAATACGCATCTGCATTTTTTTTTTGTCATTCTTGAGCTTCTTTTAATTGCACCTTCATTATTGCATGTAGCTCTGACAAACAATTTGCCAAATCTTCTGCTGCTGAATTATCAACTTTTGAAAAGTCAAAAGCATCAAGTCAAGGGTGATAACCATAATTGGCAAAAAAAGGTGTTTGTTGCATAGAAGAATGTATCGTATTATTATAAGCAAATTCTGCCAATGGCAAAAGAGCTATCCAATCATCTTGTTGGTAGTTGATGGTACATCTTAAATATTGCTCCAAGACTTGGTTCACGCGCTCTGTTTGTCCATCAATTTGAGGATGAAAAGCTGAAGATAACTTTATGTCCACTTTTAAGATCTTGAAAAAGGTTCTTCAAAATCTTGACACAAATTGAATTCCCCTATCCGATATAATATCCTTACATAACCCATGATAGCGATAGATATTATCAATGAAAAGCTTAGCTGTTTCTTCACCTGTGATAGATTTTGTGCGTGGCACAAAATGTGCCATCTTGGTAAATCCATCTACTATCACAAATATAGAGTCATAAGATCTTGAACTTGGAAGATCTGTGATGAAATCCATAGAAACAGAAGACCATGGTTGTTCTGGAATAGGAAATGGTTGAAGAAGCCCAAAAGGTCGATGACGAGGAGTCTTTGATCTTGAGCAGATATCACATGATTATTCAAAGTCTTTGACTGCCTTCCGCATTTGAGGCCACCAAAAATCTCTTGATATAAGTTCCAAAGTCATGTTGTATCCAAAATGTCCTGTCGTTGGAAAATCATGACGTGCTTGAAGAACACGTAAACGTGCTTCTCCTTTTAGAACATATAGACGTCCTTCAAAATATAGTAGATTGTTCTTGAACTCAAATTTAGAAGAATCATGAGACTTGGAAGAATTATTCTTGATATCATGAACAAGAGGATCTGAGGACATACTTGACTGAATTTGCTTGAGAAAAGTTGAATCAATAGTCAATGTTGATTTTATTGCTCGAAGATAAAACTGCTCTAGTTTCAAGAGAATTGTTCTTTGTTGCTCAAAAGCTGCATCTCCTTCTTTTGGTGCAAAATAAGAATGTCTAGAAAGGGCATTAGATAAACCTTGTTGTTTTCCTGGCCGATAAGTGATAATGAATTAGAATCTTGACAAAGACATGTTCCTCCGAGCTTGATGATGATTCAACACACGTGCCGACATGAAATACTCGAGGTTCTTGATCCGTTGTCGGGGTAGAGAGAATTTGCCTTAAGAAAGGGGTGGGCTTCTGGCTGTCACTAATTTCTCAATCAAGCTTTAAAAAATGAGAAAAATTCAAAGTTTATATATATATATTTTTCTTTTTTGAGAAATTACATCAAATACATAAGCCTCAAGTAACTAACAGCATCCAAAGTATGATAAAATCCTCTAAAATCTTATATATCTTTATGTAGAAATTTTCCTGAACTTCAACATCTCATATCTCCTGATCCTATCGTCCAAACATGGTAAAATTTTCCATAAAGTACTGATGTATTCTTATCAACCTTTATAACAATTTTCAATTGCAATATCATTGCGGATCTTGAGATATCTTGAAAACCTTAACAGTCACTTCAAACCCTTATTTTTATACACCTGTATACAAATTTCTTTGTATCTCACAAACTATAAGCTCAAATTCCATGAAGTTTGTATATATAGCTTTTTAACACAAAATGCCACATTCTTCAAGAAGTTTGAGCCAAAATTTTGTGTGAAAACTCAAGTTATGGCTCAAAGCATAACTATTAACAACACGGTGTATTTATTACCTTGGAATTGGATGCGCTATCTTCAACTCTACATATCTCCTTTGTCTAAACTCAAAACTTAAGAATTCCTTCATAATAGACGTAGGTCATGAAATCCCCTTTCCAATTGCATTGTCCGATCTCCAAAAGCCTCCGTATAATTCCGCAAAATCCCAAAAGAGTGACAGTATGTATGAAATCCACTCTTTAATTTTGAACAAGTATAACTTCTTCATCCTAATTCCAAACCGCCTAAAATTTCCTCTCAAACTATACCCAAAAATCCTAAACTTTACAACCCTACTCTGAAATTGCAAATCCTTTGAAGTCACCGAAAACCTTTTGTTAAAGTCGCGGGCAGCCTCCTCAAAGTCTATTGGGCATGGTATTCGATCAATAGGGATGAAGTTCTCCATTCCTTGCCTTCATCCAACCATGCCTTGATTTCATCCCTCCCAATTAGCCTCTTATTAGCTTAAATTTTCATCCTTAGGCTCCGACCTTCTCTCAAGGCTTCATATTAATTATTTAGCTTCTATATAATTTAAAAGCCATAACCAAACTAAGTAAAAATCTAAAATAATTTTTTTTATACCAACTCCCTTTAATATACTTTACTAACCATTCTAATACATATCTAAATCTATAAACATATTATGCATTTTGAGTAGATTTTATATATTGTAAGTAATTATAATACGACACCGTATATACGGATCATAAGAACCTCGAGTATTTCATATCGATACCTGTGTTGAATCATTGTCAAGCTCATTGGAGTATGTCTTTATCAAGATTCAAATTCATTATCACTTATTGGCCAGAAAAACAACAAGGTTTGTCCGATGCCCTTTCTAGACGTTCTTATTTTGCACCAAAAGAAGGAAGTGCAGCTTTTGAGCAACAAAGAATAGTCTTCTTGAAATTGGAGAAATTTCATCTTCAAGCAATGAAATCAACATTGACTGTTGATTCAACTTTTTTCAAGAAAATTCAGTCAAGTATGTCCTCGGACCCTCTTGTTTATAATATCAAAAATAATTCTTTCAAGTCTCATGATCCTTCTAAATTTGAATTCAAAAATAACCTATTATATTTCAAAAGATGTTTATATGTTCCAAAAGGAGAAGCACGTTTACGTATTCTTCAAGTACATCATGATTTTCCAACAATAGGACATTTTGGATACAATAAGACTTTGGAACTTATATCAAGAGATTTTTGGTGGCTTCAAATATGGAAGGCAGTCAAAGACTTTGTACAATCATGTGATATCTGCTCAAGATGAAAAACTCCTCGTCATCAACCTTTTGGACTTTTTCAGCCATTACCTATTCCGTTACAACCATGGTCTTCTGTTTCTATGGATTTCATCACAAATCTTTCAAGCTCAAGATCTTATGACTCTATATTTGTGATAATAGATTGGTTCACCAAGATGACACATTTTGTGCCATGCACAAAATCTATCACAAGTGAAGAAATAGCTAAGCTTTTCATTGATAATATCTATTGCTATTATGGATTATCTAAGGATATTATATCAGATAGGGGAACTCAATTTGTGTCAAGAATTCAGAGAACCTTTTTCAAGATCTTAAAAATGGATATAAAGCTATCTTCAGCTTTTCATCCTCAAAGTGACGAACAAACAGAGCTCGTAAATCAAGTCTTAGAGCAGTATTTAAGGTATACCATCAACTACCAACAAGATGATTAGACAGTTCTTCTGCCATTGACAAAGTTTGCTTATAATAATATGATACATTCTTCTATGCAACAAATACCTTTCTTTGCCAATTATGGTTACTATCCATGACTTGATGCTTTTGATTTTTCAAAAGTTGATAATCCAGCGACAAAAGATTTGGCAAATTGTTTGTTAGAGCTACATGCAATAATGAAGGTGCAATTAAAAGAAGCTCAATAACGACAAAAAATAAATGCAGATGCATATTGCAAGGAACAACCATAATTCAACATGGAGGACAAGGTATAGTTACTTCATCACAATATCAAGACTACTCATTTTTAAGATAAGTTGAACTATTATAGGCTTAGATCTTTTTCTATTTATGAACAAATCAATTTAGCTGCATATCGATTACACCTATCGAAGTCCATGAAGATCCATCCTATATTTTATATGTCACTACTCGAGCCATACAAGATAGTAGATATACAAAGAAGAAGACAAATGCCACCGCTTCCTATAGAAGTGGACAACAATGAAGAATTTGAGGTCAAAGAGATTTTAGATTCAAGGCGGCACTGAAATTGATTGGAATATCTTATGCATTGGCATGGATATGATATTAATAAATACAAATGGGAGCCATCCAAGAATCTAGCAAATGCATCAATAAAAGTCTATGCATTTCATCGACGACATCCGTCAAAATCAAGATAAAAAATCAAAAAAATCTTTGTTATAAAGCAAAGCAAGTTCTATAGAGGTTTCATCCTACCTTGTATCATTGTTTGTTATTTTTGTAGATTTTTTCATGCTCAAGAGATGGAGAATCAACAACCAGCGAATTCAACTCAAAAGCCATCATTTGTTGATTTATTGAATGAGACATTACGACTATCACAACCTTTAAGACGACGGAATAGAGATGAAGACCTTTAAGAACGACATGTCTTTCCTTAGATTGATGGCAAAATACAACGTGTTTGGTATCACGACCTTGGAAGAGACTTCTGATGTTTGGTGATACTTTTAGAGGTAGGAACTATTTTTGATGGTGTTCCAAATGTTTTCTTTGCAGGGAGTTATGAAGGCCTCAACAATAATTAAATAACAGGGTCGTCCTCTTGTCCTGGTATAGGACATTACCGTTGGCTGAAAGGACCTATCAACTACCTTCAAAGGGAACAAAGATCAAAATATGTAACAAGCACAATTTGACGTATCCTAAACTTCTTCAACATGTAATAACCGCTCCTTATCGAACTTGTCCCTAGAAGGGAGAATAATATCATGGATATAAGATTTATTTTAATAATTATCTAATTAATATAGATCAATAGAAATAGATAAAATAAGTTGATTCGATAATATCAAATAGAAAAGCTTCCTAGAAGCTTTATAGACATAGAATCACCTTTATACATATCTATAGGTGATTGGTAGGTTAGAAACGTGGTCAATAAGCTAGCCACATGACGCACATATTGGTAGCTTGTGGAATAAACTAGCCATATATTGCACATGTTGGTAGCTTGCAAAACAAGCCAAATATATGGCACTTATATGAAAAACTTGTCGTGCAAATTTGACACGTGTCTTGCAAATTAGACATATGTAGGAGGCCCTATAGAATACCACCATGTAGCTCTTAGATAGATAATATAAATAGACACAAGAGTGAAGCTTTCTTCACTCTTGTCAACTCCTTTCTTAATTCTAGTCTAGTTTCAAGAGTCTTTATGTTTTTAGTCTTTAGCAATAGCCATTCCACTTTTTCTTTGAATATACATACTTTCTTATTCCTATTTTGTGATTTTTTTTTGATATAGTTTTCATTAGATTATGCATCTTTTTCTAATTCATGTCCTTAATAAATTATACAAATTCATTAAGAGCCTTCTATATTTGAGACCACAAAAAACCTTTTGATATTAGCTTCAAAGTCTTATTGTGTACAAAATGTCCTACTGTAGGAAAGTTGTGACGAGCTTGAAGAGCATGTAGTTGTGCTTCACCTTCTGGAATATATAAGCCTTTGAAATAAAATAAATTGTTCTTGAGCTTGAACTTTGAAGTATCATGAGATTTAAAAATTTTATTCTTAATATCATAAACAAAAAGGTTTGAGGACATATTTAATTGGATTTAATTTTAAAAAATTAAATTAACAGTCAATGTTGATTTAATTGCTCAAAAATAAAATTACTTTGGCTTCAAGAGGATTGTTCTTTGTTGATCAAAAGCTACATTTTTTTCTTTTGGTACAAGATAAAAATATCTAAAATAAGCATTAGATAGACCTTATTATTTTTTTAGCCAATAAATGATAATGAACTCAAATCTTGACAAAGATATGCTCCAACGAGCCTAACAATGATTCAACATGCATGTTGATATGAAGTATTTAAGATTCTTATGATTTATATACATAGTAATTGGATTAGAAGCGCCTTTTAGACGGCGATGCTATTCTTGAAAAGAAGCCACAATTACAAGAAGTATTTTATCATAGATTTCATAGTTGATCTTTGCTATTAAAAATTTTTTAAAATAAAAAGCTACTAGATGGAATTTATTATTTTCTTCTATTTGTAATAATATCACATCCAAGATAAAATTTGATATATCTATTTTTATAAAAAAATACTTTAAAAAAGTTGATACAATACAAAATTGGTGCAAAAATAAAAACTATCTTCAAAACTTCAAATGATGCTTCTGCTTCTTTATTCCATTCAAATTTGTCTTTACAAGTTAAATATGTAAGTGGAGCTGCAATTTGAAAAACAAAATTGATAAAAATTTGATAATACTTAGAAAATCCTAAAAAACATTACAAATTTCTTATTTCTTTTGAAATCTTCCAATCCATGATTGTCTGGATTTTTTTAGGATCTATTGTAAGACCATCATTTGAAATAATATATCTTAAGAAGTTAATTTGAATAGTGTGAAATATACACTTTTTCATCTTGATATACAATCTTGTATCTCTAAATTTTTATAATACACAATAAACATATAATTCATGTTCTTTTATATTTTTAGAATAGATTAAAATACCATCTAGATAATAGATAATAAAATGATTTAAGAATTCATAAAAAATATCATTCATAAAATATTAAAAAGTAATTGATCTATTTGTAACTCTAAAAAATATAATATTATATTCAAAGTATCAATACCTTATTCAAAATGTAATCTTTGATTCATCTCTTTATTTGATGTAGACCAAGTTGTATGCTCTTTGTAGATTTATTTTTATATAGATCTTAGCTTGATTCAATTGATCAAGAAGTTTAAATATTGAAGGTAGAGGATATTTATTTTTGATGGTAATCTTCTTGAGTCTTTAATAATCTACATACATCCATAGTGATTTGACTTTTTTTGTCATAAAGAAGATAGGAGCTTTTGTTGGAGATTTTAAATGATATATGAAATTCTTAATTAAGTTCTCATTAATATATTCTTTAAGTTTAGCCAACTTATTTTGTAATAAACTATAGATTGGTCCAAATAGAGGCTGAGTTCCTTCTTTGAGATCAATTCAACAATCATATGGACAATGTTTTAAGAGAATATATATATTTTTCTTTTAAAAAATATCTTGATAATCTTAGTACTGGATTGAAATACCACTTGAAGTTTTTTTATTATTAAAAATAGGTATAGCATAAATAATAAAAGATGATTCTTTTTTTATTGCATTCATAAAAAAATTTGCACCTACAAGTACAAATTTTATTATATTAGACTAATAATTTTTTATTTAATTAATAATACTTTGAAAAAAATCAAGCTTATAAGAAATCCAATCTATTCAAGTATTATATTTTTCTAGCCATGATAAACCTAAAATAATTAGATTAGAAGAAGATTTAATTATATTAAAGATTAAGTACCTATTATGACCATCTATTATTATATTTATAGCAAGGATTTTATAAGTAATTTCTCTAGAAGATAACAAATGACCATCTATAACTTTTATATGTATGGATTTAGTTTTTTTGTATTAAAGGTATTCTATAACTTTTAACAAGCTCTTCATTTAAAAAATATCCTAAGGCTCCTAAATCTAGTAAGACACAGGCTTTGTAATTTTTAGGTCCCAAACATATATCTATTATAAAACGAGGAAAGAATTTTGAAAAGAAAATAGGACCTTTTTAAGAAATTGTATAAGATTCCAGCTACACGGTCCATATTGTAATTAAACAAATTTATTTTCTAACATATTATCTTCTTTGACAACTGTACTTCTCATTTTATAGTTATATCATTTCTTTCAATAATATTGAATAATATACTTAGATTCTCCATAATATAAGCACAATCTATCTTAACAACAACAAGTCTTTTCTTATTCAGAAAGAAGTTTAAAACATATCATATCAATTTATATATCTTTTATTTTCAAATATATATATTGAAAAGACGTTGATGTTGCTATTATATTATAATAACATTGAGGCTCCCTTGTATAGCTCTCAAATTAAAATTCAAAAAATTGATTGTTACACTTTACAACAAAGTTAATTGTTTGGCTCAATGTTTGAGGATCAGATGAATTGAGAATCAATTTCTTTACCTCATATTATAATCTATAGAAAAATTAGCTAATAAACGTAACATGAGCCTATTTGATATTAATTATTAATTATTAAAATTAAAAAGCATATAATATCACTAATTGATTATCTTATCATAAGATATAAATCTTCTTGATTGCAATACAAATTGTATTATATTCTCCATACAAAGATCAAAATTTTGCTAAAAATACCTCTAAATTATCCAATATTGGATCATGCCATTCAAAAAAAGATGAAAATTATGATAAAATAGAAATTAAAAGTAATATTTTAATAAACCTTACTTATGATCCTTGAGTTGAATAACTTAGAGATTGAAGTTCAATCATCAGTTGCACTTAATTAATGAATCTTTAAAACTTAGATCTTGTGCCATCAAACTTTTCAAGCAAATTAATTTTTGATTGCTTTGATGTTTGAACGGTGTTCTATTACAAGTAAAGTAGTATAACTTGGTGTAGATATTGAAGCAGTATCAGTCATGTTTATATCTTCACTTCTTGCTAACCTTGTTCCTCCTTGTGGTGGTATATTGAGTTGATGCATTGCAAAAATTAACTCTTTCATTTTTTCTTGTATTTATATTATTGCACTTTTTATTTTAGCAAGCTTTGCTATGATAATATAATAAAAAGAAAGGTATCTATTTTCACTTAAAAAATATAAAATAAAATATTCATGAATTTTTTTTTTCTTCTAGGAACATAATTAGTTTAGAAGTAGATAATCTATAATTTTTAATATACTTATGTCTTATTAAGAAAAAAAAATAATCTATTTTTAATCAAAAAAAGATAAAATTCTAATATCATATATACACTTTTATCAATTTATCAAAGACACAAACTAAAAGAAGATGTATAAATTATTAAAATCTATGTCAAAATAAATAACAAAATAGAAATAAGAAAATATATATATTCAAAAAAAAATTAGAATGACTATTGTCAAAAATTAAAAAATATAAAGATTCTTCAACTAGAGTCGAAGCAAGAAAGGAGTTGATAAGAGTGAAAAAGGCTTCACTCTTGTTTTTATATATATTATTTGCCTAAAAGCTATATGGCAACATTCTATAAGATCTCCAACACGTGCCTAATTTGTAAGACACACGTCAAACTTGTAAGGCAAGTTTTCTATATATGTGCCATATATTTAGTTTGTTCCACAAGCTACCTATATGTACAATACGTGGCTACTTTGTTGGTCAAATTTCTAACTTATCAATTATCTATAGACATGTATAACAGAGAAATCACATCTATAAAGCTTCTGAGAAGCTTATCTATAAGATATTATCAAATTAATCTAATTTTATTTACTTCTATCTATCTATATTATCTAAATAACTATTAGAATAGATCTTATGTCCATGACATCTATTGAACTATTAAAAAATATAAAATTTTTTACTAATAGGGTTGCTCTAAAAGGAAGATCCTTTGAAGAAGCAGTAGAATAAAAAAAAAACCTTTGCTACCATAGACATTGTGGCTCCTGCAAATGCCATAGGAATTATCTTCTTCCTACCATCTCTAAAAGACCAACTTGGTCTAATCCATGTTTCTTCAATCTAGTTATTTAGACCAAAATCAAATAGATAGAGGATTTATGGATCAACTAAAAGATCACAATTGGAGGCATTAATAACCACACACTTTAGAAATAAGTGTGAATAAAGAGATCTAAAGCCAATCTAAAAAATCAATCACAATGGCTCTTTAATATAACCGATAATATATTCTATGTCTCTAATTGATGTAACAATGGTGAATGAATAAGACTCCAAGTTTGCAACTATCAAACCAAGTTCTGAGGCAAGATGCTTCTTAAGCATCACAAGTTGAGGCCTTGTGTCCATCATTATTTGAGATGGAATAGCATGAGTAGCATGCCAAAAGATAGTAGCAACTCATTTGCTAAGCTAAAAGATAGTAGCAACTTAGCTTGACTAATTTGGTCTATGATATCATTGTGATGATCCTACAAGCTCTGCAAGGATTCACTTCTAATAGATGCCATAGTTTGAATAGATATTCAGACTCATGTATCCACAACAGCTACCACTTTTCTTACAGCTCTTAATATATATAAATCAAAAATACTAGCTTTTATTTTTATTAACATCCTAGATTCAATCACCTAATCTAAAGATGCCATAGTCTTTACCTTCTCCTCGAAGATTACAAATTTAGCCTCAAGATATTTTTCTTTCTTTGACAGAGGCTTCTTTTTTGGATACAAAGTGAAGTAATGTTTATCATTATAGCCAAGTTTACTACAATAGTTGTACTTAAATTATTTCTTTGTGATTTTTACCTCAATATTAGCCACATCATCTTTTTTTTAGATTTTTTTGATGATTGAATCTTAAAAAATTATAGACAATTAGAGCCTCTTTTAGTATGATCCACTTTTCTACATGTAAGTCATCAAATCGACTTATTAGTTGTTTTAGGATAAAAGAATATATTTAGAGTACCAAAACTATAATTGTAAAGTAAAGATATTTTTAGATGATGCTAAAAGAAGGAAAATAGTAATAATGAGAAAGAAATAGGATCTTAATAAGTCTTGGAAGTAATTATCTTAGTTAATTTAGTATTTTTTTAATTACAAGATTTAGCATTTAGTTATTAGAACTAATGTCTACGTTGGCCTTCTATCTTTATGTATCACTTATTGAAAATATATAAATATTATTTAGTAGGTAGAAGAAGCATGAGAAATAAACCTCATATCTTTTTAGTTATTTATATAAAAAATATAATTTTTAGTTGTTTTAAATTGATTTTATTATAATAAAAAATCATCAAGATAGAATAAAATAGTTTTAAATTGATACTATTATTTTAGAAATATTATAAGAATTTTTAGAATTTTTTTAGAATTTTTTTAGAATTATTTAAGAATTTTTTTAGTAATTTTTAGAATAATTTTGAAGACTTAGGAAAAAATAAGTTTTACCACCTTGGGAGCCATTATGAAGAAATGGAGTAAGATTTGAAGGCCATACTAGGTTTCTAAGCTAATTGGGTATTTTTAAACATCTTGGTGAAGTCAAAATTACAAAAAAATGAGTTTTACCAATAGAAAATAAGAAGACCAGCAGCTAGTGTAGTCCTTGTAGGAAGGGAGGTGCATAAGTTCCACATAGGTTGTGGCACCTTGGATGTAGGTAGGAGGATAAGACTAAGGCTTTGTGGCCCCTCTAGGACACCCTTATACTTTACTTGTGAGCCTTGGTGAGGTTCAAACTCACAATCTCTTAAGCAAGTTATCCTTGAGGTAAAAATTTTCTATTTAATTTTTCTATTATTTATCTTCTATCTTTGGATTATAATGACTTATTCAATATAACTCGGATTCACATATTTTTTATACCATTGAAAAGATTAAAAAAATATCTATTCAAAAATATAACTTTTATTTTTTATTTTTATTCTTTATTAGATAAAAATATATTGAACAGACTGTGATATAGTTTTGAATTGTATACTTGCTTGATATCCTTTACTTCCCTTATTTTGTGGTTGTTATTCTTATTGTACTTATTATTTGCTTCCTTCACTTCACACCACCAATTATGATCAACTCTTAAATGAAGCTATCTTATAACTTGAATTGAAGGATGAAAATTTATTCTCATACCAAGCCAAGGAAGTCTTTCTTCTTAAATTCCATTCAAACCCTACTTAGGTCAATACCACTAAATCCAAGAGGATAAATAGGATTTCCTAAACTAAATAAAATCTTCTCAGCTACATCTATCTGATGTGGTATGATACCAATAACATGCCATATGACAAGCCATATGACATAGATCTAATTTGTGAAGCTTCTTCAATATGAAGCTTCTTCAATATTTCTTAAAAAAAATATTATCTATTTAATTTATATTTTTAAAAAATTTAAAAATTTAATTAAATTTAAGTACTTTTTTAATTTTAAAATATATCTTATATTCTTAAATTATATTTAAGATTTTGAATTATATCTTATTGATAAGTTTTTTTTAATTAAGTTGATAAATTATAACTTATTTAAATTTGCACCAGTATTAACTTAGCTAAATTTATAAATTTCAAAAATTCTTTTTAAAAGTTTAATCTTTGAAGAAAATAGGCAGAACAAATTTAAAATATATTTGTTATAGCATTTATCATAAGATATTATTCTACTAAGAAATTATTAGCTTATATATGACTTACTTTTATAATAAATATTGAATTATTAGTCTAATTTTAAATAATATTATTTATAGAATAATAGTTTTTTAACTACTTTTAGAATTTAGGATATAGAATTTTAAAATTATTATTTATAAAAAATTATTACATATATATCTACTAAAAATAAATTAAAGATATGCTAATAATTTTTTTTTTAATAATTATCTTATATTAAGATTTTAATAATTCTTTTAAATTATACAATATATCTTCTTATATATAATAGTAAAATAAAACATATAAAATAAGTGGAAACTATGCCAAATAATGGTAATGTAATTGTTAGCACAGGTATTAGTGATGGCATATCTATAAAAAGTTGAAGTTTGTAAAATCTTATTTCTAAAAGTTGACATTATAAAATTAATTTGGTTGTTATTTTAGTATAATTTTGTAATGAATTATTTAATATATAATTGTAAAAAATAAAAATAAAATATTCAAGTCAATTATATCAGATTTTATATTATAAATAAATACACATAATTACAAATTTATTATAACAAATATAAATTATAATATAATGATTTATATTTTTATATTAAAATAATAGTATTAATAATAATATTTATTTTTTATATTAATTACAAAGAAATATATATATTATTTATAATAATTTAAATATGAAATTAATATATATATATATATATAAATGTGTGTATATATAGATATAGATACATATATATACTACTTTGATGCCCCCAATTATAAACCTACTTTGATGCCCCCAATTATAAACCTACTTTGATGCCCCCAATTATAAACCCATAAAATACTTCTAATGCAATGTAACACTACCATGTGACATTCATAAGAAAAAAAAAGGACAATTCTTGTATCAAGTAACCAAACATGTGGTACACCAACGCTGACATGGCATTTTAAAATAATTGACCATTTGCCATTGGAGCTCACAATGTGCACTCACCACCACAACAATCCAAAAGCATTTTTACATGGCTCTCCACCTTGAGATTCATTGTTCTCTGCTTTACATCACAGTTGCTACCCATTCGACCGATACTTAAAAAAACAAATTTGTATGAATCCTACCTGTGCAAAGCAGGAATTAAATTGATGGCCACGCTTTCCTCAAATAGTGAGTAAGGCCCTGCTTTGTGCGAAGGAAATCGACCCAACTCTGGTGCCGAGAATTCCACCAAGTGGAAACGACTGCAACCAGAGCAGCTGGCCGGCCAACCAATCATCCAATCAATCCATGCCCAAGGAAGGAGGAAGGCAACTAACGAAGCCAACGAGAGAGAGACACACAGAGCGACGGACTGACGAACCAAAGAGGAGGTGTGAGTAGGCGAAACGGCTTCAATCGTAAGGAACTTCTCCACGACTGGCAATTCAGAGAGGGGAAGGGGATGGATTCCGAAAGGGCTCGATGCACATGGCGCACCCAGAAGCTGAGAAAGCCGGTTCCATGAGCCAGGAACCAAGCTTGGGAGCGGGGAGACCCACGTGGTGCCTACCTGAACACTGCGGGTGCCAGTCCCGTCCCGTGCAGGCCACCACGACGATCTTTCTAGAACGATCGTCCATGCACACGCTCCAAGCTCCGGTCGGGCCAAGCGACCCATTCCCGTGAGCCGTAATCAGCCCCCACCCCCGCTGAGCTCCGCGTCCGCTGTGCCATGCCAGCGTCCGTCGCCTGGCTGTGCCCCGTCACCCATCACGCCCGGTGAGTGCCGCATGTGCTCACGCAGATTCATGTTGCGTCTGCCCGTTCCGTCGCCGCCATTTTCGCATCCGATTGTCCTTGGCACCCACTTCTTATGTTTGTTTTGCGTCACAAAAAGCGTGTGTGTAGTGTGCTGATCCCGGAGCGTGGTCTCGTTTTCGCTGTCGTTGGTGGCGCCCGTGCTGTGCCGGTAGTGCTGCATCTGCGACGTGGCTGGTGGTAGTAGGTTGGTGTTGTTTGATGGTTTTGATGGTTAGATCGGAAGTGTGGCAATTGGGGGTGGGCAGGATTGTTTCGTGGGGTCGGTTTTGGATTGCAGGCGGGGTCGGGAGGAGGTGGATTGCATGGGCGTTGTTTGTGTTGTATGGCGCATTGCGTGGGCGGGGAGGAGGGAGTGCATGAATTTTGGAATGGCGGGGCGAATGTGTGTGAGCTGTGGTGTGAGTTGTCGATGATCGGGTGGTGGAGGCGACGCGAAGTGTGCCGTTACGTGTGGTAACCCGGGGGAGGGACTGTTTTGGTGCAGGGCTGTTGCAGTTGTGGAGTGGGTGTGGTCGGGAGGTGGTGCGGCAGCAGGCGAGGGCAGCAGCCATGTCGTGGCAGTCGTACATCGATGACCACTTGATGTACTCGCTTCCGACGGGGCATAGTCTGGTGGCCGCCGCCATCATCGGGCACGATGGGAGCGTTTGGGCGCAGAGCGAGACGTTTCCGGAGGTGAGATCTTTTGGGCGAAGAGGTGGTGGGATTGGTGGCTGGTGTGGGGATTGAAAAATTGAGACGGGTTGAGAATGGAGAGGTGTTGTCCGCTTGGCTTCGATGTGTTGCGGGAATACGTGGACCCGAGTTGGCGCAGTTGGATGGATTTGCGATCGTTGAGAAGGAGTTGGATTTGTGGCTCGGTGGCTGGGTTGTCGGCACGGGCTGGAGAGAGTCGGTGGGGTGAGTTGTATAGTCGTGGCAGCAGGTGGAGGTGTTGGTGCAGTGGACGGCGGACTGATTTGATGCAGGAAGAGTAGCAGTTGGCGTGGATGGATCTTGCGGATCCGTAGGAAGGTCGAGTGAGGAGGAAGGTTTGGGTATGCGGGATGAGTAGGATTGTGAGAGAGGTCGTCCAGCAGCGTGGGTTGATGGATTGGGTGTTGTTAAGGAATGGAGGGATGTGGTGAAATTGAGATGCTCGGGGAAGCGTCGGATGGCAGGCGCATCGCGAACCTGGAGTCCGTTGTGGCAGAGAGTGGGTAGTAGGCAGGAGTTGATGTGGATGTGATGAGCGGCGGGACAGCGTAGTTGATGCGGTTTCGTTCCTTGTGGTCGTAGTTGGTGGTGGTCGGGGGTGTCGGTTGGGAATGTGGTGTGGTGAGGAGGTGGGATCTTGAGCGAGGTGTGTGCGGAGTGGCTGATGGCTGCAGAATGATGTGGCAGTTGAGCCCTGCGGAGGTGGAAAAGCTTCTGGATGGTTTCGAGGAGGGGAGCATGCTGGCCCAGAACGGGCTGTTTTTGGGAGGCGCCAAGTACATGGTACTGCAGGGTGATCCTGGCATTGTGATCCGAGGGAAGAAGGTACGGTTGGGAGTGACAGTGGATGGTGATTGGGTGAGAGACGGGAGTGATAGGGAGAGTGGATTGAGGGGTGTGATGAGGGCGGCGGGTGTTGGTTGAGGTGGTTGCAAATGAGGAAGTGGGTGTGGTGTTGGTACAGGGTCCAGGAGGGTGCACAGTGAGGAAGACGAACAGCGCGTTTGTGATCGGGCTGTACGACGAGCTAGTGACCCCGGGCGAATGCAACATCGTGGTGGAGAAGCTGGGGGATTATCTGTTCGACCAGGGGCTTTGAAGACGAAGGGAGCAGTGTTGATGCGGGAGAAGCTGAGTTGGAGCAAGAGCTGGAGCGGTTGAAGTATTATAATGGTTACGAGCGTATAGTAATGTGCATTGGAACGATGGGGTAGCAATGTACGTGAGGTCCTGCCGAGGCGTTGGGTGGGTGGGAAGTGAGTGGTAGATATTTGAGTTGTCGACCGTGTTTGGAGTGCGAAGACTTGAGGATGGTAGAGAAAGATGGGCGATGGAGCTGCGGCGGAAGGTTGGGTGAAGACGAATGGGAAGATGTACAGCATCGACGGGGGTGTGGTCCTTGAGCAGCGGGTAGTGTCTGCGGAGGGTGGGTGACTTCCGGTGGGATGGAGCGAGGATGAGGCGGGTGTTGGCATGTGGGTGGTGTTGGGAGAGCTGGGCCGGTAGATGACATTTATCGTAATCGCAGTCGCCATGGTTGTTTTGGTCCGCGAGTAAGTACGTGACGGTGCTGTGAACTGTTATGAAAGTGACCAATCATGTAGGAGCAGTTCCATGGTCATCTGGGGCACTGAATTTGGAAACTCGGCTTGGGCACTGCCAATGCAATGAAGTTTTGTTCTGGTTTTTTTTTTTTGTGTTTTTGTTTTTTTGTATTTTTTTTTTTTTCCTCTGGTGTTTTGGAAGCATGGCATTGGACGTGGATCATTGTGTCCTTATCTGGATGGAGGTTTCGTGATTTGAGGTGAATCTCTTCGTGTCCATGAACTTAGAGTTTTACGTGGGTTGTGTAGTTGGTGTTCGCAATGTGGTTTTTGTCGTTTTTTATTCGCAATGGATGTAATTACCGACGCGAGTGGTAGTCATGGATATAAGAGTGATGTCGGAGTCGTTCGGTAGAGCAACTGGTCGGTAGTGTCTATTTGGGTATTTATCAGATGGTGATTGGCCATCACTGTTTGGAGCGGGGTTGGTGAATGAATCAGGTAGGAGTTCTTGAGGTTAACGTGTGCTCGATGCGGAGGTATGCCCTCCAACAAGTTGGCAATACCCTAATAACGGATGATGTCCCGCAGTTGTTCGGCGAATTCTCGTCGCCATGCCTTCGTTATAGGATGAAACCTAGTGGTTCTTGTGATGACGAGCGGCGCTGCTGTGGGTTCAATCTCTGCGAATGTAAGATTCCGTCCTCTGTCGTAACTATCCACTTCAACACAAGCAAATGGTGGTTGTATTCTCCTTGAAAACCTAGTGGTTCTTGTGATGATGAGTGGTATTGTTGTGGGTTCAATCTTCAATTATGTTAGATTCTGTCCTTTGTCATAATTATCCACTTTAGCACAAGAAAATGTGGGTTGTGTTTTTCATAAGATTCCAAAAGACGTGTAAAAAATAGGATGTACCTTCAGAAATGGTGGTAGTTGTAATTTGTAAGCAATAGAGTTAATTTGATTTTGAATAAAAAATGGTCTCAACTTTTAGTAGTTTAACTTATTAAATAGTCAAATAGTTTGTATATTATGTCAAAGCAACCACACTTTATTGCCAACTTAAAATTGAAGTTATTCCTTCTTATATATGTCAGTTGCCTCTTTAGAACATACTTGTATTTCTTCTAATTGAAATTTCAATGTAATTTGGATATTAGTAATTTGACTTATAAAGTCAAATGCCATTAAATTTTTGAATCTACCAATAGTTAACATGTCCAATTTTGAATGGTGGCCATGATTAGAGTAAAATAGAGTTTATTCAGTAGATGCATGAATTGTGTTATTGTAGACAAACTTGGCTAGAGACAAATAAGATGTCCAATCATCTTGTTGGTGATTGATGGTACACCTTAAATTCTGTTCTATGATCTTATTAATTTGTTCCATTTGGTCATTGATTTGTAGATGAAACAGTAAAGAAAGCTTGATGTCTATTCAAAGAATCTTAAAAGGTGACTTTTAAAACTTAGATACTAACTATAGTCTTTGATATGATATAATATCATCTAGCAATCTATGGTATTAATAGACATTATCAATAAAGAATTTGGTTATTTCTTCATCAATAATGGTCTTTTTACAAAGAATAAATATGTCATCTTGATAAATTGGTTGACAATTACATATATGGTATAAAAGAAATTTGATGATAGAAGATCTATGATGAAGTCTATAGAAATAAAAGACCATAGTTGATTCAAAATTGGTAGCAATTGAAGAAGTCCATATACGCAATATCAAGGATTCTTTTATTTAAAACATATATCATACGAGATGACAAATTCCTTAACAACTTTTTATATTTGAGGCCACCAAAAATTCTTAGAAATAAGTTCCAATGTCTTGTTGAATCCAAAATGCCTTGCAACTAAAAAATTATGATGCATTTGAAAAACACAAAGGTGCAATGGCCCTTCTGAGATATATAAACATCCTTCAAAATAAAAGAGACCATCTTCAAATTTGAATTTATTCAAATCATTATGAATATTATTGAAATAATGATTAGCATAATAAATGAGAGGGTCCATAGTCAAGGTTGCACAAATCTAATTAAGAAACAAAAAATCCTCTAGAATTAATACAAAAATTATTCAAATATAAAATTTCTTGGATTTCAAGTGTATTGTCTATTGTTAATTGTATGTTGTTTTTTCTTCTTTTGGTGCAAGATATAATTGTCTTGATAAAATATTTGACAATCCTTGTTACTTCTTGAATTGATATGTGATGTTGAAATTAAAACTACTCTAATAAGTTTGACAACAATTTAAAATATGAGCTGGCATAAAATACTCAAGGTTCTTATGATTTGTACATATAATCATTAGACGTGAAGTGCCTTTAAGAAAATGGCGTCATTCCTAGAAAGAATCTATAATAGCAAGAAGTTGCTTATTGTGGATATCATAATTAATCTTTACAATTGAAATTTTTTTAGAATAAAATGTAACTAGATGCAATCTCTTTTCTCTTCCAAGTTGTGATAAGACTACTTTTAATACAAAGTCCAAGGCATCGATTTTCATAAAAAATAACTTAAAAAAGTCTAAGTGAATCAAGACATAGATTGTAATAAATATTATCTTTATGCATTCAAATGCTTTTTCAACTTCTAATTTCTCTTCAAACTTATTCTTATATATCAATTATATAAGTGGAGTGGCTATTTGAGAACAATTATTGATAAAGATCCTATAGAAGTTTACAAATCCAAGAAGATATTAGATATTATATACAAGTTTTAAAATTGTTTAATTACTAATGGTCTTAATCTTTAGTAAATCTATTATTAAATCTTTATTTAAGATGATATTGGTAAAGAATTCTACTTGAAGCTTATAAAATATATATTTCTTCAATTTGGCATATAGTCTAATATCTTGTAATACTTATAAGATAAGGCGGATATATTATTTATGTTCTTTTAGAATTTTAGAATAAATCAAGATGTTGTTCAAATAACATATAATAAAGTTACTAAAAATTTCACAAAATATATTATTCATCAAATGTTAGAAAATGATTGGTGTATTTATAAGGCTAAAAAATATGATATTATATTCAAAGTATTCATATTTTATATAAAAATATTCTTTTGTTTATCCCCTTCTTTGATGCATATTAGATTATAAGCTTCATAGAGATTTATTTTGGTATAGATCTTTGCTTGATCCTATTGGTCAAGTTGTCACTAGCATATAATGCTAGAAAGGCTCAATTATTTTTTTAGTGGAACAAATCTTGTCATATTTTTTAATAATTTATACAATTTTCATTGAATCTTTTTTAAAATCATCTAATATATAAGAATCCTTTGTAACGAGCTTCAAGAGCATATAATTGTATTTCGCCTTTCAAACATATAAGTATCCTTCAAAATAAAATAGATTGTTCTTCAATTTGAACTTTGAAATATCTTAAGACTTAAAAAAATTATTCTTAATATTATAAATGAGAGGGTCTAAAGACATACTTTATTGGACTTGTTTGAGAATAGTTGAATCAATAATTAATGTTGATTTTATTGCTTAAAGATAAAATTGCTCCGGCTTAAAGAAGATCATTTTTTGTTGATCAAAAGCTATATTTTTTACTTTTGGTGCAAGATAAGAACATCAAAAAAATGACATCAAATAGATTTTGTTGTTTTCCTAGGCAATAAATGATAATGAATTCAAATCTTAACAAAGATATGCTACAACCAGCTTGATGATGATTCAACATCCGTATTGACATGAAATATTTAAGATTCTTGTGATTTATATATACGGTGTCGGGTAGAGAGAATCTGCCTTGGGAAAACACCGAGTTTCTAGTTGCTACTAGAACTAATAGAGAACATGGGAGGAAGCCATGCAAGTATCTTGTATACTTGTATAATATTTATTCAAGCTCCCATATTACACTTGTATTATATTTGTACAAAACTTGTATAAATATAAAATATAATCTTTATATAATACTTATATAAATTTTTATACAATTACTTTTTATAATACTTAAGAAATAATTATATAAATATTTAATATAAATATAAGTATTTATATTTGTATAAAATATATAAGTAGAATATGTTTATACTCAAGTATATCTCAAAATTCAACTGTATATGAGGAATACAAGTTATACAACTAGCTGAAACTAAATAAATCACTAAAAATTCATCCAAATGTCAAATCAAGCATGCTTATAATTTATGGAAAGCTATTAATACATTGTAAAATCCATCAAAATTTCTTAAATAGAAGTCTTATCATTTAAAAGTTATGGCTAATTGAAGTAGGTACTAAAAATTTCTAGCAAACTGTAAAGATAACAAAGCTCCTCTTACTTCAGCTTTGGTTGAGATCACTTGCCTCCTCCAAATTAGACATGCAATAGCTTTTTAAAAAGCCCACTCTATCATCTAACTTATCTTTAAATCTCGTGCATACACCTCTCAAATATTAGATTTTATGGCTAGTTGAAACTACCCCTCAAACCCTAGTGACAATTTACCTTCTTGTCACTTCATAACTCATAAAATTTTCATAGAAGCTCCAATAATATTGATTTTTGTTCTCATGGAAAGATTACATAAGCTACTATAAGCACCTAAGATATCAAAAAGATTAAAGAGACTATCCGACTTAGGTGGTTGAATAAAGTCTCTACCCCTCTTCATCAGATGGCAAGAGACCTTTTTTTACTCTCAAGCTCACAATTCCTTCTTTCCAACTTCAAATGCTTCAAGAAATAACTTGATAGAAAGCTAACATAATTTTCTACTTTTTGAAAATTTCACTAAGAAAGAACTGAAATAAAACTTGCAATAGCAGCTCAAAGTTTCTGCCTTCACTTCTTAATAGTAGCAGACCTTGCTCTATTAAAACAAGTGTAATTTTTTACTTACGGCTCCAAAAGAAGCAAGTAAGTAGGCTCTAGAATCCTTAAAACTTGAAAATCATTCCCTCTAAAAATTATTATTACAAAAGCTTTAGTACCCTTAGAGCTATCTCTCTCTAAAAATTCCATATTCCAAAATTTAAAATCCTAATTCCAACAAGAGGAGTATCTTCTCTTTTCCTCCACATCAACCCATGCTACATCCACATGGGCAGCCAAAATCCTATTTGATAAGCCTTATTTATCCCATATTCTTCTCTCTTATCTCTTACAAGGGACCTTGTTATCTCAAAGTCAATAAGAAAAATATAATAACCTTTATTTTTCATCCAACTACAAAAAAATCTACTCTAAGATAAAAATAAGATAGGAACAAAAAAAATAGTTATCCTAATTCACTAATTAAGTGGCTAAAATAAATCCTTTCCTTAGAATATCTATCACGGACATAGAATATAGACTTGAAGTCTAAACAAGAAGTTCAAGAAAAACTGGCAGGAACTGGATTAATCAGATGAATACAAAAATAACACCAGAGAGGTGAGCTAGAACTCCAAGAGATGTGTTGTCGAGACTGAAGAACTCTTTAGCCTCGACTCCAATATATATTCCTACCTAGGAAGCTTCTCAAGCAGCTTCCCTCTAACTAGGAAAGCTTCTCAAGCAACTTCTACTAACTAGGAAGATATTAGAAGGCTCTGGAAGGTTCTAGAGAGTTCTAAGAAACTTCTAGAATATTCTAGAAGATTCTAACAAGTATGTCCTTAACACTAGGAAGATATTAGAAGGCTCTAGAAAGTTCTAGAGAGTTCTAAGAAACTTCTAGAATGTTCTAGAAGGTTCTGACAAGTATGTCCTTGACATCACCTCTTCTTCTAGCTTTGAGGTCTCCGAGAAGCCATTTGAAATGTATACTCACAAACGTAGGAAATCAAAAATTTGTCGCACAATCTCTGTAATATATTCCAACTGTCGTTCACAAGGCAGATGATTCATGGGTCCTTGTAGCCATCGATAATAACTAATACCTTCTACTTGAGACCATGCTTGAACTTTTGTATCTTTATTGTGAAAACGACCTGAAAATCTCGCTTCGCCACTACTTGTATGAGCTGGTTCAACTTCAAAGACAATTACAAGTGACTTGTTGCTTGGTATTCTTCGACGTCTTCTTGGCTCTTCTAATTCTTCATCTCGAGTTTGACGTCAGGAGCTATTCCGTTGAGATGGTATCACTAGTACACTATCTACATTCTCACTAGCCATATCTAAATACACCTTGATATTAGATATCTTGATACTACAAAATACAACAAGTTATGTTTGGATACAATGTGGATCCCTTTTCTATTCATTTCTCTAGAGAAGGCTTCATCTTCATGCTTCATTAATGACCAGCTTTTGATTTATTAGGATATCGTCGATGGAATTTCCATACCTTTTGTGACACATTGGCAAGATTTTTGGCCGGTTCCCATGTTCTTTCATTAATATCGTAGCCGCTCCAATGCACAAAGTATTCTAAGTTATTCCATCTTCGCCGTGAATCTAGTATCCTTTCCACCTCATATTCTTCGTTGTTTTCAATTTCTATACTAGGTGGCGGACATTGCACTCTTCCAGGAAAAGACAATTCCCAATAAGGCTCTAACAGAGAAACATGAAAGATAGGGTGTACCTTCATAGCAGTTGGTAACTCTAAACGGTATGCCACAGGATTGATCTGCTTTTGGATAACAAATGGTCCCAATCTCCGATAGTCCAACTTATCACATGGCCACTTGGTCTTGATATTCCATCGAAGCAGCCATATTTTATCTCCAATCTTGAAATTAGGTGCCTGATTCCAAAATTTATCCGCGGATGCTTTGTAAGACTCTTGGGCAATTTGCAATTGAAGCTTCAATGTGGTTTGAAGCTCTGATAGCTGCTGCACCAATCCTTCAGCTGCTGGGTTGTTATTCGCTGACAGACTCAATAGATCAAGCTTTGGATGGTACCCATAGTTGGAAAAGAATGGTGTTTTTTGAGTCGACCCATGAAGGGTGTTGTTATATGCAAACTCGGCTAGCGATAGATATGCAATCCAATCATCTTGCTGATAATTGATGCTGCATCGTAAATATTATTCCAAAACTTGATTCATCCATTCCATTTGGCCGTCAATTTGAGGATGATATGTCGAAGAAAGCTTGATGTCCACCTTCAATATTTTAAAAAAAGATCTCTAAAACTTTGATACAAATTGGGTTCCTCAATCCGACACGATATCATCTGGTAGACCATGATATCAATACACATTATCAAAGAAGAGCCTTACTGTATCTTCGCTTGATGATGTCTTCTTGCAAGGGATAAAATGTGCCATCTTCGTAAGTCGATCCACCACAACAAAGATGCTGTCAAATGAATTTGATGGCAGCAGATCTGTAATAAAGTCCATGGAAATTGAAGACCATGGACGACACGGAATGGAAAATGGCTGTAGAAGTCCATAAGGGCGATGTTGAGGGTTCTTGGATCTTGAACAAATGTCACAAGACAAGACGAAATCCTTCACATTCTTCCACAATTGGGACCACCAAAAATCGCGGGAAATGAGTTCCAAGGTCTTGTTGAATCTGAAATGTCCCGCAACTGAAAAGTCATGACGAGATTGAAAGACTCGAAGTCGTACTGGCCTTTTTGAGATATACAGCCGCTCCTCAAAGTATAAGAGATCTCCTTCAACCTTGAACTTGTCATCATTGATACGCTACTTAATATCAAGGACTATTGAATCTTCAATGGTCGCAGCATGTACTTGGTTGAGGAAGTCAGCATCAATTGGCACCACAACAGCACAAATCCTGAATTGCTCTGGCTTTAATAATGTCGTACACTGTTGATCAAGCGCTGCTTCTCCAATCTTCGGCACAAAATATGATATTCTTGATAAGACATCGGATAGTCCTTGTTGCTTTCCATGCCGATAAGTAATAATGAAGTCAAATCTAGATAGCGACATATTCCATCGAACTTGACGACGGTTTAGAATCCAAGCAGACATGAAATATTTCAGAGTCTTGTGATTCGTATATATGGTCACTGGATGCGCAACTCCTTCGAGGAAGTGACGCCACTCTTGGAAAGAATCCACTATAGCAAGGAGTTCCTTATCATGAATCTCGTAGTTGATCTCAGCCGCAGAAACTTCCGTGAATAGAATGCAACCGGATGAAACTTATTGTCGATGCCCATTTGTAAAAGTACGGCTCCTAAAGATTTTGAAATGCTTTTTCTGCTAGAGGTCCCCATTCCAGCTTATCTTTACATGTTAATTGAGTGAGTGGAGCAGCAACTTCAAAATAATTCTTGATGAAGATTTGATAGAAGTTAGCAAAGCCGAGAAAATATTATACATCTCTAACCGTCTTTGGAACTTCCCAGGACACAATTGCTTCCACTTTCTTGGGATCCATCTTTAAGCCTTCCGTAGTTGCAACAAATCCTAAAAACTCCATCTCAGTTTGGTGAAATAAGCACTTCTCCAACTTGGCATAGAGTCCTCGCTCGTGTAGTTTTTCGAGTACCAAACAAACATGCTTCTTATGCTTTTCTTCATTCTCAAAAAATATCAAGATATCATCCAGATAAATGACAACAAAATCGTCTAGATATTCTCGAAAAATATCGTTCATCATATATTGAAAAACCGCCGGAGCATTGGTAAGACCAAATGGCATGACATTATATTCAAAATGCCCATACCTTGTACAAAAAGCTGTCTTCCATTCGTCTCCTTCTTTGATTCGCACAAGGTTGTAAGTTCCCCTTAGATCAATCTTTGTAAAGATCTTTGGAAGTCCAAGTTGTTCTAGAAAACTAGAGATCAAAGGTAATGGATAGCGATTCTTCTTTGTCACTTTGTTGAAACCTCGATAGTCCATGCACATCCGTAGTGAACCATCCTTCTTCTTCACAAATAAGATTGGTACCCCAGCTAGTGATTTTGAATGACAAATGAAGTTCTTAGCTAGGTTCTCGTCAATGTATTTCTGCAACTAAGCCAACTCCGTCTGCGATAGGTTGTAGATTGGACCAAAAGGCGGTTGTGCTCCTTCTTGCAATTCTATGGCACAATCATATGGTCGATGTTCTGGTAGCATGTCAGCATTCTTCTTTTGGAACACGTCTTCAAAATCCTTGTATTATTCCGGTATTCCTGCTGTTGAAATCTGCTCTCCACTAGTTGGAGCCGCATAAATGACCAATGGTGTGCCTTCTTTGCACAATCTTACAAACATTCTTGCTCCAATGAACAAGGATTTTTTGGTTTGGGGTCTTCTTCCAAGCTTGTCCTCAGGTTGTTCTATGGAAAATGTTATCCTCCGCAACCTCCAATCTATGGATGGATTATATTTTCCCAACCAAGAAAGACCAAGAATAATAGGATTTGACGGGGTGCTAATAATGTTGAAAATAATATAACTACTGTGGTCTTTAAACATCACTTCTATAGGTTTTGATTCATGGGTGACACTACCAGATAATAAAGGTCGTCCATCTATTACTTCTACGTGAACAGGTTTGAATTTTTGTACTAGGGGAATTTTGTGATGCTTAGCAAATTCTTGGTCTAAGAAACAAGCAGATGCTCCTGAATCTAATAAGGCTAAGGTTTTTAGTTTTTCAGGACCAAAAGACAAAGGAATTGTAAAACAACGGGCAAGTTGAGTAGAAAGAGAAGAATCTAGTTTTGATTTGTCTAGCCACACGGTGTCGTATTGTAAATCAAAACATAGTGTGAAAAACATAAAAGAATGCATTAAAATAAAAAGATTAAGATTAGAAGAAAGGTTGATAGAAAATTAGTAGTAAGAAGATACAATGGAAATTTACCTTGAAAAGTGAAATTTCTTCAAGTTACTAAAAAGAAAAAGGTTGAGGAAGTGGAAAAGACATGGGCTAAGAGGTCTTTTTGACCAAGAGGATAAAGAAGACTAGGAGGGAGATGACAAGGAAGGGTCGTGAAGAAGAAGGAGGAGAGTTTTTTTGGAGAGATAGGGTTTCTTTTTGATAGGCAGTATACGTTTTTGTGTGTAGAAGAAGCTTAGAGAGGATTTTAGATGCAAATTTTGATGAGGTTGTAGTAGACAAGATAAAGAACTCATAGAGATAATTCTCATGTCTTTTGATTAAGTATCTAGGGAGATATGAGTCGTGAAAGTTGCAGGTGTTTAAGACTAGGGCAGTGAGGGTTACTAAATTTCGGGCCTTGGTTCTTGGAAACCACTTGGACTTTAGCAACAAAATTTGTTGGGTTTTTGTTTCTTATAGAGTTAACTACTTTGTGTCAAAATCTCAAGTCAATATGACCTCTAAGCAAAGAGTTATGAGTGAAATTGTAACCGTTTTGAATGAAAAGAGAAATAGAGTGAAGGCAAGGTTGAGGGTTTGTATGGGCAGTGCATGTGTGTGGGGTTTTTTGGGTATAAAGAGATTTAGGAGACGAATTTGAGTGTGAAATTTGATAGACATGATCTATGTAAGTTAAGGAAGAGATGAGTGTAAGTTTGTTACTCATTAGTCTTATAAATAAAATGTTATGCTCTTTCAAAGTGACAGGGGTCTATCTCCAAATCATTGAAGTTTGAGAGATCATATCTTTGTGATCAGAGTAGTAATTTGAGTAAAATTTGTTGGGATTTTTAGATATATGAGTCTATTAAGTTGTGTAAAAAACTGATTGCTATTGGAGTTATATTCGAGGAGTTATGAGGAAAATTGTGGTCGGATCCAGAGTTGTTAGAAGGCAAAATTAAAGAAGAAGGATGGAACCCATAACTCAAGTTTGGAGAAGGCTCTTGGTGCAATATTTGGAGGGTGTTTACAACATGATACAAGCTATAAGCCTACCAAATTTCAGCACTTAGGTCTTCTTTAATGAAGAGCAATGAAGATGTGAAACAAAGGGGGTCCAGAATCAAAGGCAGTATGGAGGGATTACTTTGACAACATGGTTCTCTCTAACCACATGAGCTATAATCAAAAGGTTTATAGGGTTTGCTTCTTTACTTCCTTAAGTACCTTGTGTCCAAATTTTGCTTCAATTGATATGATATCCTAGGATTTATGAGCAAAATTGAGGGCAGGTTTCTAAAGGCAGAATATGTTAGGATTAATAAAGTATGTTTTTATATAAATTCTTCAATTTTATGAACTTTATGAATCTCATCTTGCACTTGAGAAACTAGAGGCAAAAAAGACCCAGTGTTTCTTAGGGCTAAGACTCTCAACACGACACTGGCCAAAACACCGGATGCTAAATGCCTTCATGAAGTAACGCCAATTTGAAAGAATCCATCATAGCAAAGAGTTCCTTAATCATATGATGACAATGTCCATCTGCGGAAAGTGCAGTATGACTCCTAAAGCAAAATCCAAAGCATTGGTTTCCAAATAGAAAGCCTTTATAAAGTTTCGATGTATGAAGATTGGAGCCGTAATAAATGTTGTCTTAAGATTTTGAAATGCTTTTTTTGTTAGAAGTCCCCATTTGAGCTTATCTTTAAACATCAATCGAGTGAGTGGAGCAACAACTTGAGAGTAATTATTGATGAAGATCCGATAGAAGTTAGCAAAGCCAAAAAAACATTGTACGTCTCTAATTGTCTTTGGAACTTTCTAGGATACAATTGCTTCCACCTTTTTGGGATCTATCTTCAAGCCTTTTGTAGTTGCAACAATCCCTAAAAACTCCATCTCAGTTTGATGAAATAAGCACTTTTCCAACTTGGCATAGAGTCCTCGCTCGCGTAATTTTTCGAGTACCAAATTATTGTTCTTTTTTGTCTCACTTACTCTATCAATACTGCCTAGAATAAATCTATAAAAGGAGATTCGAACACAGGAAGAGACTATCCACATTGAGTTAAACTGTTAGGGTCACATAACTAAGTACCTACTGACAAATTGTTATTCCAATATTCTTCACCGCTCAACTCTCAGAGTCAATACGGCATGACATTCACATCTACAACCAAACTTTATTAACATAGCCCATCTTCAACCTCCAATTCACCATAAAGAACTTCTCGTAACAAACAATCATAATTTCTTACTCATCCACATATATACAAATTTTCTATTTTATTACTGTATTTCATCATTGACATGGTATAACCCTTCAGAATAGAATTCGGTTCCTTCGCTACAATCTAACAAAAGAAAAGAAAGAGAGGTAGCACCAAGCTTACTCTGGCTCAAGACTATCACAGTCTGGCCCCAACTTCCCCGTATCAAATCGATTTATACTTGCCCCATCTATGTTAACTGCTTCACAACCGATGATAACTACTTTCTTAACTTCCTCATCCATTCTGCCTTCTAAACTGGCCATTCATCGGCTTCCTGCCTATTCTTAATCTTACAAATTATGTATTGTAAATCCTATAATTCCTACCCATTCTACATAGCCCCACTCTTAATTGAGCAGCGCCCTTACAAACACAGAATTGGTAAAAATATTTGTTATGAAGTTGGCTCTTGAGATTGACATGCTCTTGAATTCGTAGGAGGTTACTCTGTGTCTGGCCCTACTAGCACGTCCTCATCCTCCTCCAATAAATTGACATGGTTACTCTTCAATTGCGCTGTTAAATCTTCATTATCCGCTCCCAATTCCCAAACTTGAGCCTCCAATTGTAAAATCTTAGCATCTTTCGCCTCTAATTGGTGCCCTTGTTGCTTCATCTTCTCTTCTAATTCAATAGTATTTGAAACTAGTAGAACAGATATCTATGGCCAAACGGCATTGGCCAAGTCGCCCTCCAATTTTCCCACTTCACCCTTCAAGGCAACAATTTCTGCCTGCAGCTTATCCGTTCCAATTCTGTATTGGTCTTCCAATTCTACCTTTTTCTGTTCCAATTTTGCTGCTTTTTCACGCTCTGCCTGCAACTGACACTTCAACGCGTTGTCGTGGTGAGAATCTTAGCCCTAAGAAACACTGGGTCTTTTTTGCCTCTAGTTTCTCAAGTGCAAGATGAGATTCATAAAGTTCATAAAATTGAAGAATTTACATAAAAACATACTTTATTAACCCTAACATATTCTGCCTTTAGAAAACCGCCCTCAAATTTGCCCATAAATCCTAGGATATCATATCAATTGAAGCAAAATTTAGATACAAGGTACTTAAAAGAGTAAAGAAGCAAACCCCATAATCCTTTTGATTATAGCTCATGTGATTAGAGAGAACCATGTTGTCAAAGTAATCCCTCCATGCTGCCTTTGATTCTAGACCCCCTTTGCTTCACACCTTCATTGCTCTTCATTAAAGAAGACCTAAGTGCTGAAATTTGGGAGGCTTATATTTTGTATCATGTTGTAAACACCCTCCAAATATTGCTCCAAGAGTCTCCTCCAAACTTGAGTTATAGGTTCCATCCTTCTTCTTTAATTTTGCCTTCTAACAACTCTGGATCTGACCACAATTTTCCTCATAACTCCTCGAATATAACTCCAATAGCAATCAGTTTTTTACACAACTTAATAGACTCATATATCTACAAATTCCAACAAATTTTACTCAAATTACTACTCTGATCACAAAGATATGCTCTCTCAAACTTCAATGATTTGGAGATAGACCCCTGTCACTTTGAAAGAGCATAACATTTTATTTATAAGACTAATGAGTATCAAACTTACAATCATCTCTTCCTTAACTTACATAGATCATGTCTATCAAATTTCACACTCAAATTCGTCTCCTAAATCTCTTTATACCCAAAAAAACCCCACACACATGCACTGCCCATACAAACCCTCAACCTTGCCTTCACTCTATTTCTCTTTTCATTCAAACCGGTTACAATTTCACTCATAACTCTTTGCTCAGAGGTCATATTGACTTGAGATTTTGACACAAAGTAGTTAACTCTATAAGGAACAAAAATCCAACAAATTTTGCTACTAAAGTCTAAGTGGTTTCTAAGAACCAAGGCCCGAAATTTAGTAACCCTCTCTGCCCTAGTCTTAAACACCTGCAACTTTCACGACTCATATCTCCCTGGATACTTAATCAAAAGACATGAGAATTGTCTCTATGAGTTCCTTGTCTTGTCTACTACAAACCTACAAAAACTCGCATCTAAAATCCTCTCTAAGCTTCTTCTACACACAAAAACGTATACTACCTATCTTTTATGTTTTTCACACTATGTTTTGATTTACAACACGACAGCGTCTCGTTCTAAATCCCACATCCTGCGATTCTCTATTAATTCTTGCTTTTGGCCGTTCAGGATTCTTTGAATGCAATCTTTATCATTCGCCCAATTTTTCTTTTCCTCCGCTAACTTCCGCTCCACTGCCAGCTTGGATTCCGTCTTTGCCCTAATTAGATGACCTTGTTCTATAATTCGGTGGATTTTCTTCATTATCTCCTTCCAGCTCGACTCCAATTGTTATCTTAAATTTCCTTCCAACTGACCTACTATAAGCTGCAATTGGAAAATTTGACCTAATATTACTTCTGGGAGGTTCCCTCCCTCCAGTATTTCGGTGTTCAAAACTAGGGCCTCAGTCACCCTTCCAATTACTGCACAAATTGAAGCTCGCCTTAGTGTCATCTCCGAGATAGCCTCCTATTCCCGCGATCTACTTGATTCTCCAATTTTGTGCACCACTACCGCTAGATTAACTGGTAGACTCCGCATACCCTGTTGCGGCACTGAGGAAGGTACACTCTTCTCCCTTGCTGGTTGACTTAACGTATGTGTAATAACGGAGTGCACATAGTTAGAGCATAGCAAAGAAGCGAATTTACCCATTTTCCGCTTGGCTTCCATTTTTGCATAGATACGGGTTGCTACAAAGGCTGTCTAATTAAAAACCATGCTTTCAAGTGTTCCAATCATAGCAAACAACAAGCGCTTGGACATGTACGTGGTATGTTGGTTCAAGCCTAGCCACTTTTGAATGAACCGCATCCACTCCGCAAGCTCTGGAATAATTGCCTCCGCCACTTTCCAGCCTTGATTCTTCTCAAAGGACGTCATGTTGCCTTTGAAGTAACTTCCCGGTCTAAAGTCACTCGATACTTTGACTCCTACCACTAACTCACCTATTAGTAAATATAATACCTTCTGTAAGATATTCTCATCGATCCCAATTATTCTCCCTTTTACTACACTAGAACCATCCTCTGTGTCGTAATTTTCTATATACTCTGCTACTACTTCTACATCAATTGGAGGCAAATTATCTGATTCTTACAAAAACACGTACATCTGTGCATTTCTAAAATCTCTCTGTCTTTGTGGAGATCAACAGATTTCCAACTTCATTGGCTCTATGTCGGTGACCACCACGAGGGACGGCGATTGTAAATTATTCTTATTTCGCATGTTTCGGACATTCTCCTCTCTGTCCGCAGCTCTCTTTGACCTTTCCATCGACATTGTATAGTGCTGACTATGTACTCCTTGCTCGCACTAATCGTTACTTTCTGATAATAAAACACTCTATACTTCAATAAACATACACTCGGACAACCAAGCTCAAAACAGAATGCTAACAAAAACTCTCACTAAGTGCCCCGCTCCTTATCTTTTACTCAGGGTCTAAAGCAACAATCCTTAAACTAGTGTACCAGATCATCACTTTCGATTTGCCTGATTAGGCCGTATTAGGACCCAAAACTGACCATCAGCCGTCTTTTCTAACCATTGTGCACCTTCAATAAAGGTAAGCTATCATGAACAGGTACACCCTCTTTCCTCCAATTTTGAAAATCCGTCTCGAATTTACGTAAAATAAAGACGTAAACGGTTGCCGTTAACTCGGGTGGTAAATTGAAAACCCATAAAATCTTCCAATTGAACTGAACCATTAGGAAAGGCTTTAATTACTCGATAGGGTCCATGCCAACGGACTTGGAATTTCCTCGAAAAATGGTGAAAGCAACTATCATAAAGAAGCACTAGATCATTGGGCATAAAAGATTTGGAACGTAATTTACTATCATAATAATTCTTATGGCGGTATTGTGTAGCTTCAATAGTGAAAAGGGCCGTAGCCCTAACTTCATCCAATTTGTCCAATTGTGCTAACTGATGTTGGAGGGATTCCTTGTCACCAAGATGTTCATCCAATGCAATTTGTAAACTCAAAACTTCCAATTTAATTGGTAATATTGCCTCTTGCCCGTATATCAATTGGAATGGGGTGGAACTAGTAGTCACTTTATACGCAGTACGATATGCCCACAAGGCTGCGAACAATTTTGTATCCCAGTCCGTTCCCACACCAAACATTGTTTTCATTAAAATTTTGCACAAAATATCGTTGATCTTTTCAGATTGTCCATTGGCCTGAGAGTGATATGGAATTGTCTTCCGATGCTTGATCTCGTATTTATTTGTGAAAGCCGCAATTGTAGAATTAATAAAATGGATTTCACGATCACTAACCAATTCTTTGGAACACCCAAATCGAGTGATAATGTTCTCATATAAAAACGTGGCTATGGTATTGGCATTATCAGTTTTTGTTGCCATCGCCTCTACCCATTTTGTCACGTAATCCGTCGCTACCAAAATATATCTTTTCTATCCATTACACGATGCTGGTGCGATTGGTCCTACAAAATCAATATCCCATTTCTCAAATGATACTTGTGCTAAAATTGATACCAACGGCATGGCAGAAATTCATGTAGGTCTACTAATACGTTGACAAGGATCACAACATTGGACATATTGGTGTGCATTTGAGAACATTGTTGGCCACCAATATCCAACCATTAAAGCTTTGTGGGTAGTGTTGTCACCAACAAAATGCCCTCCACAACTATCCAAATGACATCCTTCCAATATAGTACGTACTTCACTTTGAAAAATACAGCAACGTAGAATTCTATCTCTCCCTTGCTTATACAAGGCGTCTCCAATCATCGTATACGAAGCACTTTTCAAAATCAAGCATTTCTTAAGTTTCTCACTATATGTAGGTGGAAATGTTTGAAATGTCAGATACTAGATCAATTCACTATATTTTGGGGTGATGACGTCGACGGCAAATAATTCCGCATCAGGAAGTGCATCATTGATAGGTTTGTTACCAAATATATTGGATAATCGAGATAAATGATCTACATTGGCATGTTTCTTTCTAGGTCAAATATTAATAATAAAATTAAATTCTTGAAGGAGTAACATCCATCGAGCAATACATCCACTGAATTGAGGTTTATTAATCATATACTTAAGAACATCATGATTGATATAAAACACAAATGGATAACCAAGCAAACAATGCCGAAATTTTTGGACAGAATAGATCATGCCTAAGGCTTCCCGTTCAGTCGTAGTGTAATTTCGTTCTGCAACTACAAATTGTCGACTAGTATAATAGATGGGATGATCCAAATCCTTTTCATCTTTTTGACTTGACACACATCCAATAGCAATATTCAAGGCATCAACATAAATATGAAAGGATTTTATCTAACAAGGTGCAATAAGTACCGGTGTTGATACCAATTTTTGTTTTAACTCCTCAAACGCAACTGTACATTCTTCAGTCCAAATTGGACTAGATCCATCCGGTGGCAGTTTCTTTAAGAGATTTGTTAATGGTTGACATACTTCTGCAAATAAATGAATGAATCGCCTATAATAGCTGACATGGCCTACAAAACCCCGAACATCAGATATTGTTGTTGGCTTTGGTAAAGCCAATATACAAATAACTTTATCTGGATCAGTAGCGATACCAGCCGCAGAAACGATGTGTCTCAAAAGCTTCCCCGATGGTACACCAAATTGACATTTCTTAGAATTCAAAGATATCCCATATTTATCACATTGGTCCAAATAGTTACCAAGACATTCCAAATGATTCATTGTTGTACTGAATGTGCAAAAATCATTTAAAAATATCTCCATCGACAATCATAAATAGTCCTGAAAAGCTTGCATGATTATCCTTTGAAATGTGGCCAGGGCGTTACATAATCCAAATGGCATCACTTTATAAGCAAATGTGCTCCAATCTGTAATAAAAGTAGTCTTCAACTGGTTCTCTTCTGTAATTTTTATTTGATTATAACCTGAGAATCCGTCCAAAAAGGAATAACATTCATGCCCAGCTACTGTGTCTAGTATATTATTTGTAAAAGGTAAAGGAAAATAATCCTTCTTGATAGCCGCGTTTAATTTACGGAAGTCTTGTCAGATATGAATTTTTCCATTTTTCTTCAGCACTATCACAATTGATGAAACCCATTTGCTATACGAGACTGGATATATGAAGCCCACGTCTAAAAGTTTATCTACTTCCTCCTTGACCATGAGAGAATATTTTGGATTAAGACGGTGTTGTCTTTGATGAACTGGTGTAGCATCTTCCTCTAAGGTAATTCAATACTCACAAACTTCGATAGGAATACCTTTTAAATCCGCATACGACCAAGCGAAAGCAGATTTATGATTTAGAAAGAATTCTTTCCAATTTCTCAGTTCTGTACCCGTAATACCGGTGTATATTTTGATAATCTGGGGTGTTTCATTGGAACCCAAGTTAATGGTTTGGCACACACGTTCCTCTTTAATCCCCGGATTAATTTGCCTCTTCTGCTCTTAATCCGTTGTCGTGAAGCAAATATATCCATATATAGAAACCTAACTTAACTATCTTTTCTTCGAAATTTTATTAAGTTCTTTCTTTCTTCTTACCAATCTAAGTTTTTTATATAGTTTAGGAAAAATTTCTCACTTTCTTTCTTTTTCTTTGGTTAAATTTTTACCTTATCTTTAATCTTAACTTTAACTTTGATCTAGCCTTGAAACTTTCTTTTATTTCTTTTATCTTTTTTTTCAATCTTAGATTTTAGTAGATTCAGGGTTATATTTGTAGATATAAGGAGTTTTGACTTTGAGATTGAATTTAGGATTTACCAAGGATAAATAGTAGATTTGGATGTCAATAGTTGGCTACCATTAATAGTGCTGACTTGGAGGATTAGATATGGGGTTTTTATAACTTTAAACTATTAATTGTTGACTTGGACTTTAAAGACCTTGGCTGCGACTTTTTTGACGAGCTCGGAGGAGAAGAAGACAGGGTTTTTTGGCAAATGCAGAGAGGTATTCAAAGAGAGCGTCTTCTTGGCATGAATTTAGGTGGTAGAAACGCAGGATTCGGAGCTTAGATGAGAGAGATATGCTTGTTTGAACTTAGACTACTAATATGACATCTACTGTCACTTTTTAGGGTGTATTAGAAGTTTTAAGATACTAGCAAGAAATCAAAAAGTTGGATTAGAAACTAGACTTCAAGCTACACATTTTATGTCCAAGAATTGATAGAAATGAGTTCAGATTGAGTGAGATATGGCTAGTTAAACCCAGCAAACTAAACTAGGGTTCTGAAGAAGTTAGATAAATAGAAGGGTTTGCTTTAAGCTAGAACTTGAGTTTCAAGAAGAATTTGAAGCTCATTTTTTGTGTACATACTACTTATACTATAAAGAGTCTATGTCTAAAATCTCATATCAATTGAGACTTTGATTAGGGAGTAATGGCAAATTTGTTCTTAGGTGTCTAGGGTTTTGACTTTTAAAAGTATCTGCCAAGGATTTGGTGATATCTAACGATCAGCAATGAATTCATAGCTCAAATTTTATATAATGAGGATCAAAGGTATGAGTTATGTTTTCCCAAACTCTGAGCTTATTTGAACGGCTGGATCTTCAATTATGAATTTTCAAGTTTTGGATTGAGTTTTAACTTCTAAAAGTATCTGCCCAAGATTTGGTGTTATCTAATGATTGGCAATGATTTCACAGCTCAAAAATTATGTGACAATAGTCAGAGGTATGAAATATTTTTTCCCAAATTTTGAGCTTATTTGAATAGCTGGATCTTTAATTATGAATTTTCAAGTTTCGGGTTGAGATTTGACTTCTAAAAGTATCTGCCAAGGATTTGGTGATATCTAATGATCAACAATGAATTCACGGCTCAAAATTTATGTGACAAAGATCAAAGGTATGAATTATGTTTTCCCAAATTTTGAGCTTATTTGAATAGTTGGATCTTAAATTATGAATTTTCAAGTTTCTGATTTGGTTTTACTTATATAATTACTTGCTAATATTTTGATGATATTTGGTGATCAGTAATGAATTCACAGTTGAGAATTTTTGTGAAGATGACTAAAGAAGTGAACTCTATGTTTCCAAAATTTGAACTTATATAAATGTTATATATATCCCCAATAATTAACGTTCCACGGCTCTAATCGTTCCTAGCTTTGGCTTGATATAGCCACGGCCGACCTAATAATATTGGATATGATAAAGTGGAACTTTGTGATCGAAAAACAATATAATCAATTTTATATGAAATTTCCACGATTACAATATTAATACTGCGTAAGATACCCATTGATTTTATCCTACTATGATCTGCCATTCTTAGTACCAATGTTTTGGGTACTAATTGTTTTAAATCCAACTCCTCCATTGTATTGGCGTTCATTAAGTTCACACTAGAGCCACCATCCACTTGAACTCCAGGAATGAAAACACCATCAATTGATACATCGATAGTTGGTGCTCCCGGATTGGGATTCAAACTAACCTCATGAATTTCTTTATTATGAGCTCTACGTCGTATTAACGAGGAATTCAATGTAGAACAACATTCTAGTGCAATTGCTAACAATTGCTTCATTGTAATAGAAGGTTTAATTTCATCCAAATCTTTCATAATATCATATGGTTTCATATTGGCAATGATTCCCAAGGCCCTTTTCTTTTTCATTGGTTTTAATTTGATCCCTTGAGATAATTTTTTTACGGAATTTGGAACTAGAATTGCTGAATGAACTTTGTCGTAAATCTTTTCCATAAGAGGATCTTTTAATGGATAAGGTGGCTCCTGAAACTTCGAAGATATTGAAACTGGTTTTGGTTGTACCAATATCTTGGGGCTAAGGACATTCTCAAGTTGCTTAGATAAATTGGATCTATTCGTTGGTAATACCTTCGATATTGGTGTTAGATTTGGAGTACCATTCAATGGATTATATTGGTCTGCAATTGGTACTTCCAATTGTTGAATTGGATCTTTTCCATTTTTCTGGGCCCGAGTAAGTACTACATGGAAGCATTCCACCCAGTTTACCGGAGAATCTTGTGGAACTCGAATATTGTCCTCTATCTTACTTTGCAACTGGATACGCTGATCTCGGTTATTAACATTAAACGGAGCATTGCATTGTTGGTAAATATGTCCAGATTGCTTACAATTTCCACATACTGAGGCCTAATCATCATTGGCTCTAGGATTGGGACATTCACTAGCATAGTGTCCTAGCTGCCTGCATCGATAGCATCGAAGTGATCTTCTTTCTCTTCCATCTAGAATATGGGGTGTCTCGATTGGTATATATCGGCTAGGCTTATTCCAGATTTGATGAGTAAAGGATCCCAGTCGACCAGTTGGTATTATAGGATCTGAAATTGGATTTTGAATAAGTGGATATTGGGGTTGTCCTTGCTGATTTTGCACAAAACCTTGAGAATTGGGATCACCTTTTTGGTTATACTCAGAATTTTGAAAATTATAGAAATTTCTATTTTATTTTATAGAACGATTCCCGTTCCAACCAACCTTATTTCCTATCTGAAATTGATTAATATTCCACGAAGTCGGTTGAATCATGGTTTGATTTCCTAATTGTTGTTGTCTTCTTAAATTCCAGCAATTGGTGGTTACATGCTTACCTCCACAAAATGTACATTGCACAGTCATTTGAGGTAGTAAAGGGCACTCCGTTACTAAATGGCCTTGCCCCTTACAATTGCTGCACCAAATATTGGGGCGTATATTAGTTGGTTTATGCCTCTTTTTCTTATCCTTTACTAGATTAACAGCCAACTCGTCCATCTTCTTTGTCAAAGTTAACAACAAAGTCTCATTCGGATCCTTTGATACTAGTTCATTAGATAACTCCTTTATAGATATTGCTTTTTGATATGGAGAATATAGGGAATACGGAACTGCAGTTGTTGGTGGTACAGCCTGCAATGGAATAACATTCACTATCTCTTGCAAATTGACATTAAGATTTGCGCCGTAGTCAATTATCCTTAAGTAACTATTCACTATTTCATTCCAGGTTGGTATTTGATACCTTCCTTGAGATGGAATCATTGTGGCTCCTGTGGTTAAGAATTGGTCATAATGATATCCTTCCCATACCTTAGCTCGATCAAGTGAGGCAGTCACAGTCGCAGGTTGGGCCTCCTTTACAAACATCTTCAATTCTGGTGGATATAGTCCATTAACCAATATAGACATAACAAACGAGTCTGACATTTGGTTATTTGGCCATTTTCAAAAGATATCTGCTACTCGGCCATAATATGATTGCACTGCTTCTCCTGGTACCATTTTGCTATTCATTAATCTTTCTCTAAGACGTTCTTCAAATCCTATTGGTCGAAAATGAGTCAGAAACGTATTTTTCAATGTCTCCCAATTAGAAAATTGTTCCACGGGTTGGCGATTATATCATTCAAATGCCATGTCTTTCAAGGTCGCTGGCAGCCATCTTAACCAAATATCTTCAATTCTACCATTATTGGCTACACATGCGGTCAGGAATTGAAACAAGTGTTGTTCTGGGTCAGCTCCTGGCACACCCCTAAAGGTAGGTAATGGGGCTACGCTAGTTATGGGATCACCCACCGCACCCATTTGTATCGCAATTGATACTGCTAGACTCCTCGCCGCTATTGAAGGTGATAATGATCTACTTACTTCCTTGTTAAAATAACTGCTGCCTCTCTCAATTGTTTTTTCCGGCCTCTGCAATTTGGTATTATTTTCTGCAAATAATTTTATCGGTTGAAGTTGAGGTGAAAACGACGGATTTTGAAATACACTGTATTGGCCCTTATTGGCAAGCAATACATTCCCTACTGAAAAACTAGTCTTACTAGAATCGGCTGTATCCACTATTGGGAAAGTACCCAATGGAATATCCAATTCTTCTATGCTCCGTTCTCTTGTCATTAATGGACTCAAGAGATACACTAGACTACTCGCGGAGTTACCCGCGAGTGCTTTTGGCAATTTTTTTAACGGTATATATGTCTGAAATATTAAAGATCTTTCATGTTCTTGATATGCTCGGATGTGCCGACATGCATGCAACCATGGTTTAATCCAACTCTGTCGACGCTTCCTTTTTGACTTCCGTTCTTGCTTATCCCGCAACAAATTTCTTACTTGTGTTCTCTCTTGTCTTCTTTTCGACTGACATATTTTTCTCTGAGCAATGTTCTCATTCTTATTAACCATAATCTTTCATCATCTATTATTGACATTACTTTCCATCACTAATTTAACTACTCATCCGGCAGTTAATTCCTAACACTCAATACTATTGTCAATCCCTAGCAACGGTGCCAAAATGTTGTTCTCATTCGTCTCACTTACTCTACCAATACTGCCGAGAATAAATCTATAAAGGGGGATTCGAACACAAGGAGAGACTATCCGCATTGAGTTAAATTATTAGGGTCACATAACTAACTACCTATTGAACATTAGAGTCCAATGTACACGTACACATCTTTTTCTAAAATACTGTCATCCTCTGTATTGGTTCTGCTATTCCGCAACTAAAGATACTTCATGACACAATCCTCCACCAATACTCCTATTATAATCTTCTGTCTTCTTCCGAATTCATAACAACAATTGGCAATGTTACACCATTTCCACAGAGTGCATATACCTGCTTCTTTCTCCAATCATTGAAAATAATTCCTCACCTACAACGTCTCTCGAAACAAATTGTTATTCCAATATTCTTTACCATTCAACTCTCACAGTCAATACGGCATGACACTCACATCTACAATCAAACTTTATTGACATAGCCAGTCTTCAACCTCCAATTCACCACAAAGAACTTCACGTAACAAACAATCATAATTTCTTACTCATCCACATACATACAAATTTTCCATTTTATTACTGTACTTCATCATTGACATGGTATAACCCTTTGGAATAAAATTCGGATCCTCTCCTACAATCTAACAAAAGAAAAGAAAGAGAGGTAGCATCAAGCTTATCCCAGCTCAGGACTATCACAGTCTGGTCCCAACTCCCCCGTATCAAATCGATTTATACTTGCCCCGTCTATGTTAACTGCTTCACAACTGATGATAATTACTTTTCTTAACTTCCTCATCCATTCTGCCTTCTAAACTGGCCATTGATGGGCTTCCTGTCTATTCTTAATCTTACAAATTATGTATTGTAAATCCTAAAATTCCTACCCATTCTATACAAATGAATGTACTTCTCATGTTCTTTTTTGTTCTTGGAAAATATTAAGATATCATCCAAATAGATGACAACGAAATCGTCTAGATGCTCTCAAAAAATATCATTTATCATGTGTTGAAAGACTGCTGGAGCATTGATAAGACCAAATGGCAAGACATTATACTCAAAATGGCCATACCTTGTACGAAAAGCTGTCTTCCATTCGTCTTCTTCTATGATTTGCACAAGGTTGTAAGCTTCCCTTAGATCAATCTTTGTAAAGATCTTTGTACATCCAAGTTATTCTAGAAGACTAGAGATCAAAGGTAATGGATAGCGATTCTTCTTTGTCACTTTATTAAGATCCCAATAGTCCACGCACATCCGTAGTGAGCCATCCTTCTTCTTCACAAATAAAATTGGTGCCCCAACTGGTGACTTTGAATGACAAATGAAGTTCACCGCAATACAATCACTGTAATACAAACACAAACCTTCTTCCATACGTTGCTTCTTTTCTTCTGGAGTAAGGAATTTGACACGTACCGCATCAATCTGCATGTCTTCCACCTTTGATTGTAAATTTGGGCTACTTGCCGATATACTTGCGCCGTGACAACTTGTGTATTGTCTAGAGCGTTGGTCTTGGGAATGCTGAAATAGGCAGTTATCACACAGCTTGGCTAATGGCTTTGTTGAGCATTCGTGGATCAGGAAGAGATAACAACAAATCCTTCACATCGTTCCTTAGATCCCAATAGAATTGATTCATCAATGCTTCTTTGTCCTAAATGATGTCGCATGCCAATTCCTTGAAATCCGATACATAGACTGATGCAGAGCGAGTCGAATTTTTGTTGCAGTCCATCGAGTCTTGTCATGCTCACCAAATGCTTCTGCAAATGCCTCCAAAAAAGTCTCAAAGTTGTTCAAAATCAGTGATCATTTTTCGAATAGAGGAGCAAACCACAATAGAGCTTGTCCCATAAGCAAAGTTCCAACCAATCCAACACGTGATTCTTCTATTGGACAACGTTAAGGTTGAAGAGCTGTTATCAACTTGATTTGATTGATGAAACCTTAAAACTTACAACATTGTCGTGAAGTAAATACTTATTTTATCCAAGAGCAAAGTCTGGATGATGATTTGGATGAGGATTTAGAAATGGAGGTACTAAGTATATTTTCTCCTAAAATTCAAACATTACTAGAAAAGATTACTATCAAAAATGAAGGAATTAAGAAATCAAGAGTTGAAGATGATTGTGAGATTGAAGAACAAATTAATCTTGCAACAAAAGAAATAAAAATAAGAGAGAAAGATGAGGCAAGAGTGCACGCATGTTTATCGGTTGCAGATGATGGAAGTGTGAGTAAAAAAAGAACAATGTATGCTCATCCATATTAGGCAAGGGCTACAACAGAAATCCAAGTTAAACTTGGAAATTTAGAAGAAGCGATACATGCTCTTGTGGATCATGGATTTGAAATTAATATAATATCAAAGGTCGTTTATGAAAAAAAAAAATGGCCTATAGATACCAACCATGGATGGATATTGAGGGCGGCAAACAACGAAAGAGAGGGTCTTTATAGTGCATGCCCAGCAGTTAAAATAAAAATTGAAAATGTGGAGGTGGATCAGAATTTCTTTGTGTAAGTCCGAAGTACATATCCAATTATACTTGGGCAACCATATATTACAGCTTCAAGAATGGAAACTAAGGTATTAGACGATGGATCACATTATGCTAGAATTTGGAATTATGATGGAAGAAATTCAGTGCAATTTTTCACAGTAAAGCCAGAGCATGAAAGACATCAAGATCAATTGCGAGAAGTACCTCTAGACACTGAAGAGACTTTCCAGGATTTCTAAGGAGCACACCTAGAGCATGGGGATCTACGGGTGCAAGTATTTTATTTACTACTACATTCTCCAATGTACAGAAGAATGACTATGGAATTTTGGATTTGACTAAATGTGGTATTTCAAGTTTTCAAGGTATTGATATATTAGATTCTAAATATAGAGCTAAATTAAGAAAATTTAAAAAAAATCTAAAGATGAAAGGAGTGCTTTTGGAAGATGGAGCTATTTCAAGGATGGTGGTAGAAACAGGGTTTGTAGGAAATGTTCTGCAATAGTTGAAAGGTTTAAATAAAGGAATGGATATAAGAAAAAATAATGATATTGTGGTGGAAATTCATGATCAAGCTCTTTATGAAGAAATAAAACAATTTGTTAAAAATCCTACTAAAGAAGCTAATAATTGCATATTTGGAATTGAAGCACAAGTGAATACAAAGTACAAATCAGTGGCAAAGAAAATTAAGCCTGTGGCAATACAATTGCCTGAAGATTCCAAAGATCATGTAAAACAAGCTGAAATGGAACAAAGGCTAAGGAATCTAGAGGGGATTGGACATCGGTTTATGGAAGAAACTTTCAAGAAGCTGAAGATTGGAGGAGGTGAGTTCTTAACTGATCTTGAAAGAAACCTTTTTTTGAATATGCTTTCTAAACACAGAAAGTCATTTGCATCAAAATTTAATGAAATAGGATGTATCCATCCAAACATAGTGGCACCTATGGTGATCTTTATAATTCCACAAATACCATGGGACTTAAAACCTATTCCAGTTCCAAGAGCTCAACTCTCAAAATTAATTAAGTTGCTCAAGAAAAAAATGGAAATGGAAATCCTTGAACCTTCTATGGGACCATATTCCAATCATTGGTTCACGGTGCCAAAGAAAATAGGGGCATTAAGGTTTATTCAAGATATGCAACCCGCTAATCGAGTTACTATTAGAAATAAAGGTTCCAGTCCAATTATGGATGAGGTGGCTGAGGCTTTTGCAGGCCATGCCATTTATTCAATTGGAGATTTGTATTCAGGCTATGATTAGTTTCAATTGGCAACAGAGAGCAGGGATTTAACCACAATGAAGACTCCTTTAGGTTTGGTTCGAATGTGTACATTACCTCAAGGTGCCACTAACTCAATGGCACATATGCAGAATATAATAAATCGAATTCTTAAAGATTTTGTACCAGAAAAGACTATACCATTTGTGGACGATATTCCAATCAAAGGTTGCACAAAAAAAATAAAAGATGTGACTGTAGAAGCGGATGGCTACAGAACATTTGTAAAACAACATATCATAGATGTAGAAAGGATTTTGAAAAGATTGGAGGAGGTGAACTTAACTCTATCCATTGATAAATCCAAATTTGGAGTTGAAGAAATTGTAGTTGTAGGCCATTTGTGTGGAAGCTATGGAAGAAAGCTAAATCCAAATAAGATAGATGTTATTTCACAAATGAAAGCCTGCAATAATATCACTGAGGTGAGAAGATTTCTTGGAGCATGTGTTTTCTATCAAATTTGGATATCTCATTTTGCTCATGTAGCGGAGCCTTTATACAAACTTTTAAGAAAAGAAAATAAGTTTACTTGGGGCATGGAACAAGATAAGGCTATGGAAGATTTAAAAAAGATTTTAAGATCTCCACCAACTCTAAAACAAGTGAATTATGAGAATGATAAACTTGTGATAGTAACAGTGGATACTAGCCCTATTACCATAGGTTGGGCTGTTGGACACGAAGATGTCAGCAGGAATCGATTTGCTATTAGATATGGAACAAGAATCTTGACAAAGCGCCAGAGGGCATATCCACAAGTGAAAAGAGAGTTGTGGGGTGCAATTACAGCATTGAAAGCAGAAAGAAATTATTTAATTGGAGCAAATGTGCTATTAGAGACTGATTGTTTATCTTTGCTTGGTATGATATCTAACTAGTCAACTCCTGATATTGCCATGCTAAGATGGATAGTCTACATTAAATCTCTAAATCCAATTTTGATTCACATTAAAGGCAAAGAAAATACAGTAGCGGATATGCTATCAAGGGCTAGATATATGGATAAAGAAGAAATGATTGCTGAAGAAGAGAATGAAGATAGCTATAATAAAGATTTGGGTTATGTATTTTCAACAAATAATGAGAGAATGGAAGAAATTCTACCTTTTGAGGTAGAATTATATGAAGGAAGATTGAAAGACATTGGCATTTATTTGAGCATCCTTAGAAAATTGCAAGATTGGTCAAATAAGTTTTTTAAAAAAATCAGACAATATTCATATGGATATTTTCTATGGGATGGACTTCTTTGGAAAAAACCAAAAAGAAAGGATGGAATGCCGTTGCGGGTAGTTGAAAATGCATGCACCAAAGCTCAAATTTTAAAGGAATTTTATGATTCACATTGGGCTAGGCATCGAGGAATTTGGGCTACATATACAAAGATTAAGAAGCGGTATTGGTAGAAGGGTCTTTATAAAGATGTAGAGAATTTTGTGGGATCGTGCCTTGAATGCCAACTTCAATCCAAAATCAGATATCATGATGAACTTCACCCAACTTACTCTCTTTCCATTCACTTCCAGTAGATAATTCATTTTGTAGTTATGCCAGTTGGATTATGGAATATGAAATATTTAGTTTTGGCATGAGAAGAGTTATCAAACTATGTTGAAGGCAGAGCTTTAAGAACCAAACAAATAGCTGGAATATGTCGATTTATCCTTGAGGATATTTTTAGTCGCTATGGATGTATTGGAGGAATGAGGGCTGACAGAAGGGAATTAGATGCTGTTGAAGCTAAAAGCTTTTTTGAAAGATATGGAATGAAGCTAAAATTAACCACTACATATAATCCAGAAGCAAATGGGAAGAGTGAAAGAGGCCACCCACCAATCATACATGCATTAGTTAAAGCTTGTAAAGGCAATTCAAAGGAATGGCTAAGGCTACTACCATTTGCTTTACGGGCCGATAGAACCACCCATAGTACGGTAATAGGATACATGCCGGTTGAATTAATGTTAGGTCAAAAGCCCATTATGCCAGTAGAAGAATCTATGCCTACATAGTTATTTTTATCTTGAGAAGATGGCATATCTCGTGAAAGACTTTTGGAACTCCGGATCCAACAAATTGAGAGACTATCAGAAGACCACCAATTGGCACTAGATAGGTTGAAAGCAGGAAGATTGGAAAATAAAACACGATTTGATCAAACTCATCAATTGCGTTTGAAACCAATCTTGGAAGGTGATTGGGTAGTGGTTTATGACAATACTTTGGACCACCAACATAGTACGCAAAGAAAATTTTCTCGGAGATGGTTTGGACCATATATTGTTGTAATTGCTCATGACAATGGAACTTACTCACTTCAAGAATTAGATGGAACATCCATCCAAATTTTGATAGCAGGAAAACGAGTGAAAGCTTTCCAAAGAAGAAATAATAATTGTCTACCTGAAAACTTTGAAATATACGTGTCTGACGAACAATGGAACCAAGAAGATAAAGAAATTCAAGATGAAGACAAATAGGATGAAGGGTGAATGGTGGCACATGCCGGAGGATGTGCAGATTTGAAGGGGGTGGATGTCATGAAGTAAATATATCCATATATAGAAACCTAACTTAACTATCTTTTCTTCAAAATTTTATTAAGTTCTTTCTTTTTTCTTACCAATCTAAGTTTTTATATAGTTTAGGAAAAATTTCTCACTTTCTTTCTTTTTCTTTAGTTAAATTTTTACCTTATCTTTAACCTTAACTTTAACTTTGATTTAGCCTTGAAACTTTCTTTTATTTCTTTTATCTTTTTTTCAATCTTAGATTTTAGTAGATTCAGAGTTATATTTGTAGATATAAGGAGTTTTGACTTTGAGGTTGAATTTAGGATTTTACCAAGGATAAATAGTAGATTTGGATGTCAATAGTCGGCTACCATTAATAGTGCTGACTTGGAGGATTAGATATGGGATTTTTATAACTTTAAACTATTAATTGTTGACTTGGACTTTAAAGACCTTGGCTGCGACTTCTTTGACGAGCTTGGAGGAGAAGAAGACAGGGTTTTTTGGCAAATCTAGAGAAGTATTGAAAAAGAGCTTCTTCTTGGCATGAGTTTAGGTGGTAGAAACGCAAGATTCGGAGCTTAGATGAGAGAGATATGCTTGTTTGAACTTAGACTACTAATATGACATCTACTATCACTTTTCAGGGTATATTAGAAGTTTTAAGATACTAACAAGAAATCGAGAAATTGGGTTAGAAACTAGACTTCAAGCTACACATTTTATATCCAAGAATTGATAGAAATGAGTTCAGATTGAGTGAGATATGGCTAGTTAAACCCAATAAACTAAACTGGGGTTTTGAAGAAGTTAGATAAATAGAAGGGTTTGCTTTAAGCTAGAACTTGAGTTTCAAGAAGAATTTGAAGCTCATTTTTTGTGTACATATTACTTATACTATAAAGAGTCTATGTCTAAGATCTCATATCAATTGAGACTTTGATTAGGGAGTAATGGCAAATTTGTTCTCAGGTATCTAGGATTTTGACTTTTAAAAGTACCTGCCAAGGATTTGGTGATATCTAATGATCAGCAATGAATTCATGGCTCAAAATTAATGTGACAAAGATCAAAGGTATGAATTATGTTTTCCCAAATTTTGAGCTTATTTGAACAATTGGATCTTAAATTATGAGTTTTCAAGTTTCTAATTTGGTTTTACTTATATAATTACTTGCTAATATTTTGATGATATCTGGTGATCGGTAATGAATTCACGGTTGAGAATTTTTGTGAAGATGACTAAAGAAGTGAACTCTATGTTTCCAAAATTTGAACTTATATAAACGGCTGGATTTTGATTTATAAATTTCCAAGCTTCTAGTTTGTTGATTTATTATACACATGGTTTTGTGACTATAAAAGAAAAATTTTAAAAAGTTTGTACATATTGGATCCAACTTGATTATAAAGAGGGACCTTGCATCTACTTGAAGCGGACTTTCGCCACGACAACGTGTACCATCAAACTTGTCTAGGAGGCTAATTCAAGGCTGTTTTCATTGTGGAAGCAATGGCTCTCGTTGAACCATAGGTAAAACTACTTCTTCTGGTGCGGAAGCTTGAGGTTGATGAAGTCCAGATTGTGCTATTCCGGATGTTCCATCGTTATGAAGTCTTACAAAAACTCCTTCAATCACCATAGTTCTTTGTGATAACATGGCAAGAGCATTCATAATGGCGTCCAACTTGGACTCCAAACTTTCAATCATATTAATGTCTTGACCTCCGGCCATTCTAAGAGAAAGGAAGTAATTGTTTCTACAAGAAGGAAATATTGGTTTAGAAAAGGGTACTCCGCAATCTTTAAAATGCCTTAAGATCTTTAAGAAGAGGGATAATCCACTCTCTCTAAAAAGAATAAGACTCCAATATTATAACAAAAAAGATATCAGTTTAGAGGAGGGTAATCCACAACCTATAAAACACTAGTGTACCTTCAAGAAGAGAGATAATTCACATTCCAACAAGAAGGAACAAGCTCTGATATCTAAGATGAGAGTAGTCTCGACAAATTGTCACGGACACAGAATATAGACTCGAAGTCTAAACAAGAAGTTTAAGAAGAACTAGCAAGAATTAGATTAATCAGATGAGTACAAAAACAACACCAGAGAGGTCAGCTAGACCTCCAAGAGATGTGTTGTCCAGACTAAAGAACTCTTCAGCCTTGACTCTAATATATACTCCTATCTAGGAAGCTTCTCAAGCAACTTCTACCAACTAGGGAGCTTCTTAAGCAACTTCCACCAACTAGGAAGCTTCTCAATCAGCTTTCACCAACTAGGGAGCTTTTCAAGCAACTTTTACTAACTAGGAAGCTTTTTAAGCGACTTCTACCAACTAAGAAGATGTTAGAAGCCTCTGGAAGGTTCTAGAGAGTTCTAGGAATCTTTTAGAATATTCTATAAGGTTTTGATAAGTATGTCCTTGATAATTATCTCTATTCATCTTCTTGAAAGTGATTTGCATCACTTATAGGTTCTTCTACTTCACGTCCTTCCTCTAAGTGTTGAGGTGAAATTTCTTCAAGGTCTTCTATCATAAATTTTCCATCTCTTCTCTTGAAAGTCTTGACCTTCTTTCTAGCTACTGGGATTCTAATGATAGCTCCATCTAGCTTACATAAAGAATATGTGGTATTATCATGGACCGTGACTACTACATATAGATCAAACCATTTTTTTATAAATTTCCGTTCAATACTACACTAATATTCTAAGCTGCTATCATGAATTAGAATCCAATCTCCAACTTCTATAGGCCTAGGCCTTAACTTATGAGTCTTATCAAATCTTTCTTTGTTTTTCAACCTTGCTTCTTTTAAACTTTCAGATGCAATTTGTAGGTCCTCAAGTAATCTTCCCAATTGTTTAATTCGGAGCTCTAATAATTTTTTTCTATTAATGCTATCTTTCTAAGATAAAAACATCCATGTAGGATATATTTCTTCAACTAGCATCATAGACTTTTGTCTTAACATTAACTCTATAGGCATATAACCAATGACAGTACTGTGAGTAATCCTATCAATTCATAAAGCAAATAGAAGTAGCTTAGGCCATTGAATTGACTTATCTTTACATGCCTTGACCAATGCATAAATGATAGGACGGTGGCCCCTCTCTCTCTTTTCATTTGCTTCAGGACTATAAGAAGTAATTAATTTTAGTTGAACTCCATATCTACTAAACAATTTTCTTGCTTCAATAACATCTAATTCTCTTCTATCAGTTCTCATCCTTCCAATGCTTCCATATTTGCTAAAAATATCTTCCAATATAAACCTGCAGATTGCTTTTGTAGTCTTGGTTCTCAATACTCTCTCTTCAACGTGATTTGATAGTTCTTCTCTTGTAAAAATCAAATATTTCATGCCCCAAAGTCTTGATGGCATAGCTATCAAATCAATCACCCATTGAAAATATATAGCAAGTGAATAAGTAGGATGTAGTCCGTCTCTATGTCTGACCTTAGACTTTAGTTGACACTCTATGTATGAACTTATAAAATCTTCAACATCCTTGTATAAGCCCTTCTACTAATATCTCTCCTTGATCTTTGTATAAGTGGCCTAAACTCCTTTATGTCCTATCCAAAGTATATCATGAAATTCTTTTAAAACCTTATTCTTGGTCTCAAGGTCTTCCACCACCTTCAATATAATTTTGTCACCCCTTTTAGGCCTCTTCTACAAAAATCCATCTTAAAGCAAATAAGTGTAAGATTGGTGTTTGATATTCTTGAAAGTCTTATCCATCCAGCCATCTTGTTTCTTCATTGTACTCAAATAAATTCTAATATCCCTCAATCTATCTTCTTGCTTCTTCATTGTACTCAAATAAATTCCAATATTCCTCAATCTATCTTCATATAAATCTTCATAGAAGATTTAAACCTCATCTCTAAAATCCACTCCATTAATAGTAAATAAATACCTGTATTTGCTCTCCTCTTGATGTTCATCGTTTTCATGTGCCATCATCTCTTCTTTAAAGGTATATCTAGCTCTAAACAACATATCTGCCACCGAGTTTTTTTTACCAATAATGTGTATCAAAACAAGATTTAATATTTTTATATAGACTATCCATCTCAATTTTCTCTTTTAACAATTTTATTTTATTGTAGAATGTAAGGAATAGAAGTTTATCTTATAATATCTTGAATCTTTAAGAAATCATGAAAATGCTTTGACAAATACTTACTTCCATTGCTAATATGTAATACATTCATCTTGTGCTCACATTTCTTTTCTATAAGTGCCTTAAATTCCTTAAACCTTGAGAAATATTCACTCTTGGTTTTAAAGGTGAAATCCACATCTTTCTTAAAAAATCATTAATAATTATAACAAAATATCTTATTCCCTTCATTAATAGCATCTTTATAGGTCCACATATGAAAGATGGCATTGTTACTTCATTGACCAAGATCCAATCTACTTACTATAGATTGGAGCTTCTTTATATTTTTAGCATTCAAATAATCAAGACAATGATGTCAAATGCCAAACTTGTTTTGATCTTATAAAAATTTAACAAATATCGCCATTTTAGTTCTATTGACCTTCTTATAATTGATAAAATAGAGGTTGCTATTTCTAAAGTCCATTACAATATCATTTCTATCCAATATCTTCATAAAGCATCGATTCATATTAAATTGGACTTTATAACCATGTGAAATAAGATTGCTCATCAAAAAGAGGTTTTTCTTCATTTTAGACACATGTAAGACTTTCTTCAATTTGATCTTTTTAATTTGGCCTTTCACAACAATCTCTACTACTATTGTGCCTATTCTAATAGCTTGTACCATGCCATTGTCTCCTAGCCAAACTCTTGTTACTCAAATCTTTTTATAAATGTCAAATAAATATTTATATATAATCATATATTTGGTGGAATGTGAATCAACAATCCACTTGGATATGGCAGCTATAGAAGTACCTTCACTTGCCATGAATGTATAATCATCTCTTTTATATTTATTACATATATTATTAATATTTTTTTTTATCTCCTTTCTTGATCTTGTAGTAATTTTGTACAAAGTGATCTGAATTTTTATAAATGAAGCAAGTTCTTACATTACTTCTCATATTTTCACATTGAATAGAATAATTATTTTTGCTCTATATTGAAAAAAAAATTAAATCTTCACTTTGATATATATATATATATATATATATATATATATACATATTTGTTATCACTTCATGGATAAATCTTACCATAATATTATTGAATATAAGTTCTTTAATCTTGATAAACTCTAATGCCACAATTAGATAATTATTAGACTTGAAAAGGCTTATGAGTAAGGTCATGATAATACCATCATCATTTAAAGGCTTATCAATAATTGCTAATTAATTTGTAAGAGCCTTCATCTTATTGACATGAACCATGAAATCATTATCTTCTTCCATCTTTACTATTAAAAGCTTTCTCCTTACTTATAAAATATTAAAAAGATTTTTACTTTTATAAATATTACAAAGAATCTTCTATGCTTCTACTAATCTATTACAAGAAATGATTTGAAAGAAATTGGCTTCATCCAAATTGATAGCAATCATATCAAAAGCCTTCTTTTCACAACGTTTAAAATCTTTTTTTCTTTATATCAACATTTGCACTTGGAAGGTCTTTACTTTCATCTATAATATTCCAAAGATCTAAAGAAGCTAACAAAAGCTCTATTCTTTTCTTCCAATGGTAGAAATTATCTCTCTTAAACTTTTCAATGACCCTCAAGCCTTCACCTTCATTTAAAGCCATATCTAAAAAAGAAATGTATCAAAAAAATTAATAAGAAAGAGTCTTAAAACTCTCAAAATTAGTAAAAAGATGTTCTTGCTTCAAAATTCTAAAATACCCTCTTTACTAATAAACAAATATTTTTAATCTTAAAACACTTTCAACTTCACTTTCAAAACTTCTTACAAGTCTTATAAACTACATAAATATCTTCTATTAAATTTTTTATTTTTAAATCACTTCTATGCTTAGAAATCATCTCTTAGCACCTTAAAAGGCCTTTTAAACACCTTAAGCTTCTTTAACACATAAAATCACAAAATTAATCCATCAAAGATCTAACTTAATAAAAAAAATATAATATAAGTATTTTAAAATATCACTTTAAAGTATAAAAGAAATTCCAAAGTCAAAAATATATAAAATAATAAATAAGAGCAATTCAAGATTTACATCTAGATCTAAGAATGAAAGTTATGAGATTCCAAATCCTTATATCAACAACAACAACATAATCTATTCTTCACAAATAAAAGACTTCATAGAACTTTAAGACTTACAAGTAAATATAAATAGATCCATAATCTATTGAAAAAAGAGAAATTAGAAGTCTCAAAATTTAGCATCAAGAAGGGTTGCATATAAAAAGAAATATGGAATAAGATGATATTCACTTCCAATATCCTTTACTTATAAGTAGTAGTTGTTGTTTTAATAGGCAACTTCCATCTTTTGACTTTCATATTCATTAAAAGATATATCAAATATATCTTTTGGTATTTCACCTATTATAAGGATATTCTTTGATATGTTCTTTATATTCTTATGTAATCTCTAAATATTCTTTAGTAGATTTTTTATCCTCTTGACCTTGTCTCTTGGTCCTAGACCTTATGGCTCATCCATAAGATAGCCCTTCCACATCCCAAGAAGCAATTCTTTAACCATTAGCAACTTATTTAAGATAATATCTCCTACATGGTAATTTATTCTACTATTTTTATTACTTATTTCAATAGACAATCTTTAAAAATATAATATTTTTCAAGAAGTGAAATAATCCATTTATTTTTTAAATAAAATAACTATAAAAATTTGGCAATCTTATTAAATTTTTAAAAATATGAATTTAGATAAAATTCAAAAGATAATATATTCATGTTTTATTAAAATAAAAAAAATAATAATAATTATAAGATAGAAAAGAACTTAAATGGTTATTGCCAAATACAAAGAGATTAGAGAGTCTTGAACTAAGATTGGAACTCAAGAAAAGTTGTTGATAAGATTAATGATAGCCTCAATCTTATCTCTATATAAACTAGCTACAAAAAAGGTCTTGTGAAAACTTTGTAAGGATTGCAAGGCTTATGGCCTAAGCATCTAATTGTAGGTTCCAAAGCAACTTTCTAAAAGTAAAAAATTTGTGGAACAAGTTTCAATAGCCATGTGGCATATCTATAAAAACCTAAATATCTAATCCATATCTAAAAAAATTCTTTGGAGCTTCTTAAGAGAGATATTATCTTTCCAAAGTGTTTCCACCTACTTCTACTTATTTTGATTTATTTCTATTTACTTAAGTAATATAAACATTTGCTACAATAATAAAAGCATGTAAGATCTTATAATAGAGTGGCATTACTATACAAATGATTTTTTAAATTAAAATACTCTTTATAAATTTTAATAGCCATTTTTTTATAATAATTAATAAAATTATTAAATATGATTATTTGAAAACTTATATAATAATAAGTTTGGATCATATATATATATATATATATATATATATATATATATGAATCAATCAATATATCTTCAAATAAGGCAAATACATAACAAATAAGTATATTTACTTTAAGCCAATACTAATAGATTCTTCACTTTTTTTATTTAATAATATTTTTTTAATATTTTTTATTAAATAATAAAATATTCAATTTCTATTATAATCCTATTTATCTAATTTCTTTAACAATGAATATATTTTTAAATGATATATATATATATATAATTAATAATTTATTAAAATTTAAGATAAAAATATTAGAAATTTATTATATAGTTTAATGCTTAAAATGCTCCACTACACCACATTTGCACCTACCACTTCAACAATAACAAACAATTCAAAAATTCTTTAAAGAATTAAACATTATCCTCTCTCCCAAAAACAATGCATTCTTCAAAGAATCTCCTTTGAGAAGATGCTCTTCCACTTTGAAATTCTCCAAATTATACTCTCCGACCTATTCTCTTCCTTTCATACCCCTATAATAAAAAAGTACTATAATACAAGTGATTTCAAAACCCATAAACATGTCCCAAGTTACCACTCTGGCGGAAATTGCCGTAGGCAGGGTGGTTGCCGATGTCTGATCTGGTGGTGGGGTGCCTCTGTGAGGCTCGTTCCTCGGGATACATCAACACGTGCGAGTGGCTTTTTATGGCTTTGTACATCACTTGCAGTTGCATCGGGTTAGTTGCACCGCAGTCTCCTCCACAACGCTACGACGATGTGAATGAGACATCGAAGTCGTCATTCACTATTGCGGTGTCGATGGACCCGCATATAATTATTTTTCAGAAATTTAGGCCCACGAGTTACATTTCAGACCGTGTCGCTGTCAAACAAATCTATTGCAAGGTGTGGGCCACATTCTATAAGTGAGCCTATCATCTGTTCTAATGCAAATAAGAATCCTTCTGCTGTCATCAATAAGTGCATCCCAGATGATTCTGGAGTAATTGTGATTGAATTCGTCGAGAGGACTCGTTGACGTACAGGTTGGTTTACAACTTGTCCTATTGGATTCCCACCAACACATCACAACAGTAATTTCATTTCTGTTCACTGGGACTTCCGTTGGTCAAAGAGTCATGGAAAAAGAAACAAAGGAAATCGAATTCAAGCAATCAATATCGTACCGCGTGACCAACACAGAAGTAAAATATTTTTCGCTAGAACATTCACGAAACATTCGCATCCGACGCACAAGACAAGACAATTCTTTTCCCCCAACCCCTCCATTTCCAAAACACTCACATCTGGCGCTCAAATTCGTTTTAACAATTTCTTCTTTTTATTATTGCTGGGGTTGTGGTGGTGACGATGGAAATGACGCTCAAATGTTTGAACTTACTCTCCGACAATCTGGAGGTCAACCCTTGATCTACAGATTTGACCACAACGTAACATTGGTCAGACTGAGCAATCCGTTCTCGGTATCCGCCAAGTCAGTACTAAGAGCCCTTGCAGCAAATCCAGCTTATGGTGGACCATTTTAAAATCATTCATTCAGATTGCAGGAATAGAGCCGAAATGGCGTGAGTGAGCCAATCTTGGATTGACGGGAACAGGATTTCTCACCGACCGGCGGTCGACTACCGATTGTGCTCCAAAAGTCGTCTCTCCCACTCGTCTGCGATATCGTCGCCGGAGGTTTGTGATCAAAGAACTGGTGAGCCAGCGCACCAGTAATTGGTGCAGCTGTCGTTTGTTCATTCTCTCCGAATCTTCTCGTTTGTAGACGATTTAGTTCGTATGCGAGGTAGGTTACGATTTTCGGAGGAGGGTCGCAGATACGTCTTTTAGGTGATTACAGTGTTCTCAGCTAATTTGGTTTGTTTCCTGGATAGTGGTGGAACGAGGTCGCATTGAATCGGTAATATGATACCGACTTGGTTTGAAGAGCGGTAGCCTAGAATCTCGTGGCTTGCTGCTGAGGCAAATGCCCGTGAATCCCGAAATTCAAGGGTGTCGATCGAGTGACATGGTCGTGGTGGATAAGTAGTTCCGATTCTGCGTGTCGCGGGACTAGGATCGATCGCATGGGAAGGTGCAAGAAGAAGCCTGACAAAGAATACGACGTGATGGAACGGGCATAACAGGAGCTGGTCGAGCATTTTGGAGGCCGCAATGAGGAGTTTTCCATTTCAGCGGTTCATATTACAAGGGTTTTTCTTACTCATCTTGCAGTACGTGCGTCTCTCGGAAGCGCAGGATAAACTTGGTGAGTTGATTTCTAACCTGGAGTGGATACATTCAACTTGCGGACACATGTTGTGAATGTCTGACGCGCACTAGTCGATCAGGTTAAGGGTGTCGTCGAAAAGGTAGTGAAATCTGGAATTCATCGGCGATACCGACATGCTGGTTGAGGATATGTCAGGTGTGAATTGGTGTACATCTATTAACTGTGACGTGGAACTATTTATCCGAACATTTCTTCTTTTTGATATGGTTGACAAGGTTAACACAAGATCAGTGCTGATTGACACCGCATGTAAATGTCCAAAGGATCAATGAGATACATGCAGAAGTCTTGAGAGTTCCAACTAGCTCCTCCAGTTCTCCTGTATTTGAAGGACTAGGAAGTATTTCAGCCGTCTAATTTATGCCATGGCGAGGATGCCTGCAGTAGCCAAATCAAATTCATTTATACAAGTAGCATTTGACTGCAAACGAAAAAAAACCTACACATGCCACAACCTTTCTGTTACAGATGTGTTTGAAGATTTCGTTTGTAGAGCGCATCCAGTTGAATACGGGTTCCTTGTTTTAAGTTGATCGAAATTTGTTTTGATCGACTGGCAATGGCTTTTGAGTTTTGAGGGCCTAGAGTTGGACATGTCTTGAGGAAACTGATTGAAAGCTCAGTTACACTAGCCATAAATCGACAATTGTTTACTGCACTGGACTTAATCTGCTTTCTAGAAGTTCAACTTTACCAACAAGTATGTTCCACTCGGGCTTTTGCAGTAACCAATCAATTGACTTTGAGCGTAGACTGCGGCGCTACAGCAGCGTATAAGGATACCAATAATATCATCTGGGTGCCCGACGATTCCTTCATTAAAACAGGAGTAAAAGTATCTAGTGCGACTTCGCAGGTTGACAACTCTTATCGCAGGTACCAAAGCTTGCGATACTTTCCGGAGAAAGATATCAACAAGTTTTGCTATGATTTACCTGCAATTAACGGCACAACCTACCTAGTCCGAACTACTTTTGTATATGTTAACCTCACCAAAGACATACGAATTGATGGATCCACAAGTTTCCAGCTCCACATTGACTCGACCAATGTTGCTATCATCAATGCCCAATCGGAGAAACAGGTCAACAGTTCCTCCAATTGGACACATGTTGAGGAGGTTATCATGTCAGCCGTTGCGAACAACATCTATGTCTGTCTTGCACGTGAAATCGGTGTTCCATTCATCAGTTCCATCGAGCAGCAGGCGCTGGGTCCACACATGTACCAGAAGGTACACCAAGGTTACATGCTGATCACCAATTACCGTTACGACATCGGAGGCGATCAGGATCTTAGGTATGTTCTGCAATTATTCTAACCAGTCACACAAAAATAGATTAAACTGGTTTAACAGGAGAGTCTTACCACAAAGGTCGTGATTAGCTCTAATCTGGATGAAATCATCTTGTTACCTATGTGCAGCTATCCGATTGACGTTTATGATCGCCTTTGGCTTAAGTATCCAAGTTCGACTGTTCCAGGATACAGAAATCTTTCTACTACTAAGCTCAATCTTTCTGCGGGAGATTCTACACTCTCCCCAGACAACGCTCCTGAAAGAGTTTTGAACACGGCCATAGACTGGCCGAAGGACGCCAACGTCTCAATTCCCTTCAATGTGAGCGAAGATGGAAATTACGTGGTCCTTCTGTGGTTTGCTGAGTTAATCCCGGATGACGGACAGCGGATATTTGAGGTCGGAGTTGACGGGATTTGGTCGGCTCCAATCACACAATCAGAATTCAGTCTGCGAGCATACGAGTGGGGTTACCACAGCCTCAATTTATCCAGGACATCCCAGATTTCTTTCAATGCCACTGAAGACTCAACCCAGGGGCCCATACTTAACGCAATGGAGGTTTACAAAGTATCTGACCCTATTCAACCAAGAACCGACGACCGAGATGGTAGCATGAACTCCTGGCTAGAATCAGCATCGCTGCTACCATCACACAAAAATCCATAACATTACAATTAAAAGGCTTCTCAAATGTTGGCAGCTTTCCTACTTGAATTCCGACCTTACTACTGCAGTTTCTAAGAGGTGGTCTGTTTTACTTAATGCAGTTGCTGCCATCGACGCCATCAAGGAACACTGGGCGAACTTGAGCAGATGGGCTGCGGACCCTTGTTTATACCTTTCATATAAATGGGTCTCTTGTTCACTGGTCCCTATTCCAAGAATCACAAGCCTGTGCGTGTGCTACCTCACATTCAATGATAATCATGAAATTTTGTTGCTTAGTCCTTTAGCAGTTCCTGGTATTCTCAGCCATGGCTCATCAACGTTGCGACGTATCGTTGAACAGAGACTTTGTGGGATTTAACTTGACTGGATCGATACCTGGTGCTGCTGCCCTCAGTAAACTTTCTGAACTGATATTTTTGTAAGTCGTGCTAATCCTTCAGTGACTTACGCAATTTCGAGGATTTTTGTTAACGCTTTGGCGCCGGAGCTTAAGGTAGTCTACCTGTGCAACGTCGTTGAGAAAAGGAGCTCCGACCCTTGCAATTAACCTCTTTTGTGTGGTAATTGCCGTCTCTGTCAGGTCGTTCGAGAATAATTCACTGTCTGGGCCTGTACCGGATTTAAGTTTTCTGACGAAGCTGGAGCAATTGTAAGCAGTCTTGTCATTCCCCATTTTTTACAGAATTAGATACCCTCTGATTATAGGTAATCTAGGTCTGGATCAAAGGCATGTAATCTTCATCGAACTAATCCTCACTGTCCGGTTTCTAGGCATTTGCAGAACAATAATCTCACGGGGCAATTCCCTGCATGGGTTGTGAATTTGACATCCCTTCAAGAGCTGTGAGTTACTCGTTGTCATTTTATATATCAATATCTATATCGATTTCAGAACTGCATGTCTTGTTCTTAAGGTGTGTTTCGAATTGTTGTTCTAGATGAAGCTATGACTGCTCCGAATGCACTCAAGTCTTCTTACCACGTGATCGCTATGGTGCCAGGCGTGTAGAAGGCAACAACTTCACTGGATATGTACCGCAAAGCTTATTCAACAAGACGGCCTTTAAGTTCACGTACACTTCCACAGGTCTTTGTACAGGGCCTTCTCCCACAAACTGCACAGCACTACGTGATGCTGAAACACCCTCAGCGTCCAGTGAAACACCCTCAGGCTCCAGTAGCCTTTTAGGCATTCTATTCGGTTGTATGGCCGCTGGATTCGTATTTTCCATCATCTTTGGTTTGGTTTGTGTATTTGTTCTCAAGCCGCGGAGAGCATTCTCTTCGCATTCAAGAAGACATCTTTTGAAGGAAGACCCTGAAGCAGGTGCGAAGTTGAATTCTCTGCAAGGCGCAGCTGGTGTTGTTTCTCATTGCATGCCATAGCCATGGATGGGGGCGTAACGTGTTGGTTTAATTGCTTGGCAGGTTCCGATTGCGGCGCTAAAGGTCCAATGATGGGGTATTCGTACATGGATGTTGTAAACGCAACTAAAAACTTTAAAGAACAAATTGGCGAAGGAAGTAACGGGCCTACCTACAAAGGTAGATTGTCCGATGGGAAAGAAGTTATAGTCAAACGATGCCGTCCATCCCATAGACTGTCAACTACACAATTTCTCGCCGAGGTATGAGTTTTTATCAAGCAATCAATTTCGGAGTGTCCCGAAACTGTAGATGGACTCTAGCATTCTATTCTAGCATGCGAACATGTATCTCCTGAGCGTGATCTGTCTTCCTCCTTCTCTGCGTGTTTCAGGTGGAGTGCCTATCAAAAATTCGTCATAGAAATCTCGTTTCGTTGCTTGGTTATTGTAAAGAAAGCCAGGAGCAGATTTTAGTGTATGAATACCTGTCAAATGGTGATCTCCGAAAGTATCTCCATGGTGAGTATGAATTAACCGAAAGGCTCCGAGGATGGACTACATATCTAGATCAAGGAGTTCATTTAGTTGAATGGAATTTTACCGCATTGGACTGCATGTTTAGCTTCCACAGATTCCACAACTCAAATCCATGGCACGGTATTACTCATCAGGACGGATGTCTTTGTTGTTTGGTTGCAGGGGGTGAAAAGCCCTTATCATCTAGCGCACGTTTAGCAATTGCTCTTGATGCTGCTCTAGGGCTTCAATACCTGCACGTAGGTCGCAATCCAGGTATTATACACCGAAATGTGAAGCCAGCCAACATTCTACTCTCAAAGAAAATGGTAGCGAAGGTAGCAGACTTTGGCTTTGTTGAGTTCACAGGTGAAAATGATTCAAAACTCCGAGGCAACAGCGTTGACGTGACGGGCATTACTGGATATCTCGACCCTGAGTAAGTAAACAATTGTACGAGTTTCAGTGGTTAATGTAAATTTGGGTTTCTTATGTTCAGCAGGTTCAGTTGCACAAAGAATGACCTGGGTGTAATATTTCTTTTGCAATAGGTTTATGACGGGGAACGGTCATTTGACAGACAAGAGCGATGTCTACGGCTTCGGTGTGACATTGTTGGAGTTGATATCTGGAAAGGAAGTTATCGACAAGACAGTGACTAACAGGAATCCTCTCTTGATCGAATGGGTATGTTAAACATTATCTGCGCATTTAGCGAACACATCATCCTGCAATCAGAGCATTATGTCACACTTCTGAAACTAACTGATTCATCATTTTCTTGACCAGATGAGACCTCTGTTAGCAGCTGGGAAGATAAAAGATGTGGTGGATCCATCTCTTGGAGATGACTACAATGAAGAATGCATGTGCAAAGTTGCGAAACTTGGAATGATGTGTGTGGAGCCGAGGGCTCTAGACAGACCCACCATGGCAGACGTGGTGGCAGAGCTCCGAGAAGCAGTAGAAATGGAAGATAGCGCTTAAACAACGTGTGCTACTGCAGCCATCGAGGGCATCTAGGAAGGTCTGATCGAGAGCTGCAGTTCAACGAGGAACCAAATCCATCACCACATGCGTGATGATCTTAGAAGAGGAGAAAACATTTGTAGGAAGCGCGAAATCCTGTGTGATCAGGTGACGAAGCAAGTCCCATGATTTCATTTCATGGCTAGCATCTGTATTTAGGAGACAGAGAGTCCGTCATGGAGCTTCCATTGTTCAAGTTGGAAAACATAATCGATACGCGCAAGCTTTCCTTATGCAATTCCCCACTTGCAATCCAAAATGGGCTTAAATCCTTTGCATTCTGTCATTCTCGATCAGAAGCTTCCAACGAAGCCTACTCCATTCTTCATTCCACTGAAGAGTATGTACTAATCAACAGCGCATTTCTATAATGGTTCTTGCACACAAAAGCTGCAATCAAAAGCAGACGTAAGCCTTATCATGGTGTGTGTGAATGACACAGCATTTCTATTTATTTATTTTTTGGTAGTTTATACTGAGGATTAGTGTACCACGTGGGTACCTAAAGGTTGCAACCTTTTTGTACAACACCTTCATATAGACTATGTATTCATATTTATTAAATATTAAAAATGCTTTGTAATATGATTTTTACAAAATGATTTTATCAAAGCAAGATTGAATTGAATAATAGAATTAAAGAAACTGATATATGTAATGATTTATTAGAAAAAGAAGACTTTTTAAGAAAATCTTTCAATTAAGGAACATTAGAAATTCCTAACTTGCGAAAATTATTAAGTTTTGAATCAAATAATAATATATCATAAATGTAAAGAAAATAAACAACCCTGATTCAAAGAATTGATATTAATCATGTTTCAAAGTTTAATAAAACATATTTTAATTTGTTGTAGCATGAATTGACTTTAATTTTTAAAGCAAAGAAATTATGGACTACAAGCCCATTTGGAGTAATTACTGGCTAGAGGATGCAATACTTTAGATTATGAAGCTATTCTCACTTTGATGAGAAGTTTATTTCTAAGATACAAGTCTTTTGTAAGTTTTTTTAAGAAGACAGTTAAGGATCACACTACAAATTCTTATCATTAATTTAATCTAATGAAAAATATTCATAAAGAATATAGACTATAATAATATAAATACTTCAACATTGTATATTCACAAAAAAATTTATAAACATCAAATGTATAGATATAAAAAACCACAATATCAACAAAGAAAGAATTCCAATAAATCTTTTGTTAAGAAGAAATCTTTGAGAAAAAATTTTCAAATCTAATATTTAAAAAAAAAAAAAAAAAAAAAAAAAAAATCTAATACAAAAATATAAGGCACCTTATCAAAGATTATAGAACTAGATCAACAAAGTAGTTAGATAAGACATGAAGAGAAATTATGGTAAAAGTTGGAATCATTATATTTTTAAACAATCATTGACAAAAAAATTGATATATATATATATATATATAAGTTGAATCTCTATTTATATAAATTTAGAATATTAATTTAATTATCTTTTTAAATTATTAATATTAAAAAATAACCATTATGTATTTTATGTATCTCTTATTAAGCCTTATATTACAATCAACATTTCAAGAAAAAAGTAATTACCACCATCTCTTGTTGAAATAGAAAATAATCAAAAATTTGAAGTATAAGAAGTCTTAGATTCAAGGTGGTGCCAAAATAAATTTAAATATCTTGTACATTGGCATGGATATAATATTAGTAATGGTATATGAGAGCCATTTGAGAATCTTGCAAATGTATTAGAACTTGTTGCTACTTTTTATCAATGACTTCTATCAAAACCAAGGAATAGCTATTGACAACACAATGGTATAAATAATAGGAAAAAAAAATTTAAGAATCAACTTATAAAACTTTTTTATAAATATAAAAAACTAACAACCAATATATTTATCTCAAAAGTTGTCATTTGCAAAATTATCAAATGAAACACTTAGGTTATTTTAACCTAAACAACATTGCAATTGTAATGAAGATCCTCAAGAAAGACATGTCTTTCTCCAAATAGATAGCAAGATATAACACGTTTGGTACCATGATTTTGAAAGAGACTCCCAATGCTTAATGATACTACTAGAAGTAGGTACTACACTTGATGGAATATATAATGTGTTATTTAAAGGTAGTTATAAAGGCTTCAATAATGATCAAATAATTGAGTAGTCTTTTCACCGTGGTATGGGACATTATCAATGGTTGAAGGAACCTATTATCTACTTTTATACAGAATATAGATTAAAATTTGTTGCTAATATTATTTGATAGATTTTAAAATTCATCAAGTTATGAAGCAATTTGATTGCTCTTTGTAGAACTTGTCACATAGAAGAGAAAATAATGTAATGGATATCCATATTATTTAAGAAAATAAAGATAAATAGAAGTAAGTAGAAGTAAGTAGAAGTAGATAAGAACATATTCAAAAGATAATATCTTCCCAAAGAAGCTTTAAGGAAGTTTTTTAGACGCTAATTAGATATTTAGACTTTTGTAAATATGCTACATAGCTATTGAAACTTGTATTGCATGCTTTTTATTTTTAAGAAATTGCATTGAAAGTAACCTATAACTTGATGCTTGGACTACAAGCCTTGTGGTCTATAGGTAGCTTTTATAAGACCTTCTTTTTAGCTAGTATATATGAAGGCAAGAGTAAGGCCATCTTTAATCTTGTGAATACCTTTCTTATCTTTTTATCTTAATTTAATATTTTTTAGTCTTATTATATTTGATAATATTTATTTTAGTTCTTATATATATATATATATATATATATATATATATATATTTCTTTCTTTCTTTCTTTCTTTCTTTCTTTCTTTCTTTAATAATATATGAAGATATTATCTTGTCAAAGTTTTTTTGTAATACATATTTTTAATACAACCTTATTTTAAATAATATATAATATTTTAAATTTATTTCTAAGATTATCATACTATAATGAAAGTAAAAATCTCTTACCTTAAGAAGAATGAGTTTCTACTTTGTAGCTTTTATAAGTTCTTTTTTATGTGTTCAAAGAAAAATATGACTTATAACAAAATAAAATTAAAAAAATTTCAAAAAAAATTTACAAAAGACATGGTTAAAATAAAAACATAAAAAAAATATACTTTTATTATATATTTAAACTCCAACAATAATACAAAAAGTATTTGAAAGACATAATAAAGATGCAAAGCAAGCAACCATTACAACTGAATTTATTTTAAAGAAAAGAATACAATATAGACTTTTATTTCATTACCACCTTTATAAAAAAGTAATTACTTCAAGTAGATCTTTAATTTTAAATTTAAAATATATGATATTATTAATAAGTAAAAAATAAGATTAATAGCAAGAATATTTATTCAAATTCTTTGAATTGATTATAATGATATCTTCTCTACAATGGTGAAATTGGACTTTATCAAATTATTTTTGGCTCTAGCCACTCAAAACAATTTGGAAATACATTAACTTGATATTTTGACAATCTTTTTAAATGGATTTCTCAAAGACACTTATTCTAGTATTAAAGGGTCTTCTTAATTCAATCCACAATTAATATACAAGTTGTAGAAATTACTCTATAGATATAAACAATCTAATAGGGCTTAATACCAATGCCTTGATAAGTATCAATTTTATTATATATCTTTATATACTAATGCAAATATATACATATAAAAAATAGTAAAATAAATTCCAAAATTCTTATTATTTATGTTGATGATAGCATTTATTTAAGAAATTATCTTTTTTTTATATAGTGTGTAAAAACTTTTTCATAAAAAAATTTAAAATATCACATAATAAAAAAATCTACTATATTTATAAATATTAATATTAAAAAAAAAGATAGATTATATTACATTAAGTAAAATACTTAATAAATAAATTATATGAATATAATGTGCTTAATTTATTTTCTTAAATACATCCATGGAGTTAGAAATAAGATTAAATCTTTTTATTTCTATTAATATTAAAACTTATTCTATTTCACAAGCTATAATAAGTCTTATGTCTATAATTATTAATTTTAGTATAATTAATTTAAGTCCTAATTTAAAATGATAGCCAAAGCTATTTAGCTAAAAATATTATTTTTTGAATTAGAATTTACACAACATAATCGTACAATTGTATAATCTTTAAATTTAAAGTAATATAGCCTTTACAATAAATCCTAAATATTCTTTCCAAAATAAACTTGTGGATGTTTAATATTATGTGAGAGGAGAATAATTTTTTTTAAAAATAATTGAAGTCTAATATATTTCTACAATAGAAATGCCAACCAATATCTTTACAATAACTTTACCAAAGGACAAACATTCCTATTGCATGCACAATTTTTTACTATATAATTCACAAAATTGTACACTTGAACTTTCCTAAGTGTATTTCTTTGTTTCAATTTTTTGGAAGTTCTAGACCTCTTTGTCTTGATTTAACTGAAAGTAAAAAAAATATAGATATAAATTGATTATATAATATTTATTTCTAGTCTAATCAAGTTAAATTAAATTGACCATAAGCTAATACAACTTTAGATATTATCAATTTAAAATCAAAAAAATATAAAAAAAAAAAAAAACATCTCATAGAATGTTAGGGGCATAGTAGTAGATATTTTAATAGCAAAAAGATGACTTTATCCTTAATATGAATTATTTGACCTTGTTGCAATAGAAGAATGTAAAATAGTATAATAATAAGATTTGTTGTTGCTATTAGACTTGTCCTATAGCAAAAGTAGCAACACTTATTTATTTTTGGTTTTATATTAATTATATTAGAAGTAATAATATTTATTTTAAATAAAATATTTTTAAAAATTTCAATAAAAGAATGCATAGAACCTTCAACTATTCTTTCTAAAAGAATAACCTTCAATTAAGTAAGGCCTTCATTTCATAGATTTGCACAACATTATAAAATGATTTTTATAAAATTTTACTAAATATGATTATAATACTAAAATAAATCTTAATACTTCACGTCTATAAAAAAGAAGATGAACATAATAAAAAAAAAAAATCCAACTTCTATTCAAAAAAAACCACTATTGCATCTAAAACCTCTATTGGGCTATTTAGTAGATTAATATTATCAATGCCCTATAATAAAGATACAAGGTTGTTGAGGAGATCAACAATATTATTAATAACATTATTAAATATAATAAGACATCTCTACTATTATTGAATACCAATGCATAGTTGGTGGTGCAATTTCTAACCACTTTTATACATATTTATCAAATACTATTCAATGTGGTGATGAATAAGCATAGACTTATTACTATGATTTCTTTTTTTAAGTCTATTGGATTGGCTCTTTTCATTCTAAAACTAATTATTAATAAAAAAAATTATATTTTGATTATTAAGATTTTAATTTTAATACTAATAATAAAGAATTAATTTTTATTTTTAAATATTATAATTTAGATTTCTATTATAATCTATAAAAAAATTATTTATTAAAATTTTAAAAAAAATTATAATTCAATAATAAATAAAATACAAAAGCAATAAAAGAAAAAAAAAAAATTTGTAGCTTAGCTTTTATGACATCATAACTTAGCAAGAAAAACAAGATAAGTATAATACCACATTGAATCAATATCTAAGCAACAAAAAGAATTTTATTTATATTCTATCTTTACATAATTTTAATTATATAATAGTACCGCAATAATACAACATCCATACAACAACACCTTAATACAACACTTTTACATAACAACACCTTAACACAACACTTTTACATAACAACACCACAACAATACAATAGTGACATGTAATATTATTATTGTAATAGATGGCTATATTACTTAGCTAAACAGAAATAAGTAGAAGTAGGTAGAAACATATTAGGTAGATAATATCTTTCTTAAAAAACTTTGAGGAAGTTTCTTAGACAAAGATTAGATATTTAGACTTTTATAAATATGCCATATTATTATTAAAAATTATCTTATAAGCTTCTTATTTTTAAAAAATTATATTAGAAGTAATCTACAACTTGATGCTTAGATCACAAGCTTTATGATCCTTAAGAAGCTTCTACAAGACTTTTTTGGTAGTTAATATACATAGAAGCAAAAGTGAGGCCATCCTTAAACTTGTCAATACCTTTCTTATATTCTAATCTTAATTCAAGACTCTCTAAATTCTTTGTAATTTGCAATAGTCATTCTAGCTTTTTTCTATCTTATATCTAACTCTAATTTATTTACTTTTTCTATCTTATATTTATTTTTAATTTTTTTACTTTAAATATACCACTCAAATAGAATAAGACTTCAAAAGTTGTAAGAATTGAAATTAAAGAGATTCAGTTTATATCACAAATAAGGAACAATAGCAAGGCATCATATTTCTACTTTAGGTCTAAAAAGATATTGTTGATGAAATTTTTGTATCTTTTATGATGCAATAATTAAATTTGAAGTTGACTTTCATATGCGCATACTAATGTTGTAATCATGCAAATGCATGAAGTACTTTAGCTATCCTTACCTTAATCTCAAATTAAGTACTTCTTCTATCTAAAATTTTTTATGGCTATCCACTTCAATACAAGGTGGTGGCAATTGTATTCTTCTTGATGTGCTTAATTTTATATAAGTTTTTAAATGAGATGTGTGAAAAATATGATATATCTTTATGGATACTAGTAGTTTTAATCAATAAGCAATAAAGTTAATTTATTTTTGAATAGAAAATGGTCCCAATCTTTGGTAGTCCAACTTATCAAACAATCCAATAGTCTTTATATTACATCAAAACAACCATATTTTATTGCCAACTTGAAATAGAAGTTGTTCTTTTCTTTGTATGTCAATTGGCTCTTTAAAGCATATTTAAGCTTTTTCTAGTTGAAGTTTTAAGATATCTTAAATATTAGCTATTTGGCTTTCAAAATTATTTGCCACTAGATTTTTGGATCTACCAATATATAACATGTCAAATTTTAAATAGTAGCTATGATTGGAATAAAATAGAATCTGTTGAATAAATGCATGAATTGTATTATTATAGACAAACTTGACTAGAGATAAATAAGATGTCCAATCATCTTATTGAGAGTCGATAGTATATTTTAAGTAATACTCTAAGATTTGATTAACTTATTCCATTTGGCCATCAATTTGTAAATGAAATGCTGAAAAATGCTTAATGTCAATTTGAAGAATCTTAAAAATAACTTCCAAAACTTTGACACAAATTATAATCCTTGATTTGATGTAATGTTATTTCACAATCTATAGTATCAATAAACATTATCAATGAGGAGTTTGGCTATTTTTTCACCAATAATAGTCTTCTTGCAAGAAATAAAATATACCATCTTGATAAATTAGTTGATAATTATATATATGATATTAAAAAAATTTGATAGTGAAAGCTCTGTAATAAAGTTCATAGACATAAAAGATCACAATTGTTTTGAAATTGATAGTGGTTGAAGAACTCCATATAGATAATGTTGAAGATTCTTTGATCTAAAACATGTGTTATAAGAGAAGACAAATTCTTTGATAGCTTTTTAGATTTGAAGCCACCAAAATTTTTAAAAATAAATTCTAATATCTTGTTGAATTCAAAATATCATGCAGTTAAAAAGTCATGATGTATTTAAAAAATACAAAGATATAATGGCCCTTTTGGAATATATAAACGTTTTTTAAAATAGAAAAAACTATTTTTAAACTTTAATTTATTTAAATCATTGTGGATATTTTTGGAATAATTTTTAATATTAAAAAAAAAAGATTTATAGTTAAGGTTGTACAAATTTTATCAAAAAATAAAGAATCTACTAGAATTGATATAAAAGTTGTTCAAACGTAAAATTTCTTGAGTTTCAAGAGTATTATCTATTGTTGGTCACATGTTGCCTCTCTTTTTTGTAGTGCAAGGTATAATCATCTTTATAAAGCATCTGACAATTCTTATTACTTTTCAAGTTGATATGTAATATTGAAATCAAAATAAAATAAAGACATGATTCAACGGACTTGACAACAATTTAAAATATGAATTGACATGAAATACTTGAAGTTATTATAATCTATATACACAATTATTAGATGTGAAGCACCTTCAAGCAAATGGTACCATTCTTCAAAAGAATCCACAATAGCAAGAAGTTCCTTGTTGTGGATCTCATAATTAATCTCTACAATTAAGAATTTTTTTAGAGTAGAATGCAATAGGATGCAATTTTCCTTCTCTTGTAGATTGTCATAAGGTTGTTGCCAATATAAAGCCTAAAGAATCAATTTCTATAAAATAATAGCTTGAAAAAATCTAAGTGAATTAAGACAAGGATTGTAGTGAATGTTGTGTTCAAGCATTCAAAGGCTTTTTTAGCTTTTGATTCCATTCAAGCTTATCTTTGCATGTCAATTGTATAAGCAAAGCGGCTACCTAAGAATAATCATTAATGAAGATTTTATAAAAGTTTATAAATTTAAGAAAGCATTGGATGTCATATATTAATTTTAGAGCTATCTAGTTGTTAATTGTCTTAATTTTCTTTAGATTTATTATTAAGCCTTCATTCAAGATGATATAGTTAAAAAATTCTACTTAGAATTTATACAATATATATTTTTTTAATTTGGTGTATAGTCCAATATTTCATAAATTTTGTAAGATAAGGTAGACATATTATTTATATTCTTTTAGAATCTTACAATAAATCAAGATGTTATCCAAATAACATATAACAAAGTTATTAAGGAATTTATAAAATACATTGTTCATCAAATGTTGAAAAATGGCTGATATATTTGTAAGGTCAAAAGACATGAAATTGTACTCAAAAAATCCATATCTTATACAAAAAAAAAAAAAAAAAAAAAAAAAAAAAAAAAAAAATCTTCTATTTGTTCCCTTTTTTATGCATATTATATTATAAGCTCCACAAAGATCTATTTTAATATAAATCTTAACTTAATCCAATTAGTCAAGGAACCTAGATATCAATAATAAAAGATAATAATTTTTTATTGTCACTTTGTTGAGGGTATGGTAGTCAATGTACAACCACAAAGATCTATTTTTTTCTTTATAAAGAATATAGATGTACTAGTAGAAGATTTTGAATGTCAAATAAAATTCTTTGTTAAATTCTCATCAATATATTCTTTCAATGCTATAAGCTTGTTTTTATAATAAGTTATAAATTAGACCAAAAGATGATTGTGTGCCATCTTAAAGATCAATAGTATAGTCATATTGATAATATTTTGGCAAGGTATCCATATTTTTCTTTTCAAATATATCTTTAAAATCTTTATATTTTTTTAGAAGGATTGTTAGAATACCCTCTACTTTAAATGTTGAAGTTACATAAATGACAAAAGAAGTGCCTTTCTTGATTGTTTTTATAAAAGCTCTAGCTCCAATAAAGAAAGCTTTTATGATTTTAGATCTACAAGGTGTGTAGTATTTTTTTATCAAGTTTATTAATAACAGATTGTAATATTTTAGAAAATTTTATTTTATATAATATTTAATCTATATAAAAATTATATATTTCAAGCCAAGAAAGTTCTAAAATGATAGAATTAAATAAAAATCTAATGATATAAAATATGATCTGATTTTATATCATATGATCTGATTTTACTATAATTCTTTGATATTACTTCTAATAGATTGATTTTATAAGTAACATCTCTAAAAGATAAGAATTGACTATTTATACTCTTTATATGAATGGCCTTAAATTTATTAATTATTAAAAATTTATATATTTGGATTCTTAAAATTCTAAACCAATAAAGTAAGTAGAGATTCATATATCTATTTAAAGCTAGGATTTTGAACTTTTGAACATCCAAACATATTGGTATGATAAAGCAATTAAAAAGATTAGATGATAATATATATGACCTTATTTGATTTGTGGAGTAGAAAAATTTAACAATATAGTCCCTATTATCATTAGACGCCTTTATTTTCTTATAAAACATCTAACAATGTAACTGCACTCTTTATCTAATATATATGTCAAAACTTTTTGTATTAATTATTAGCCTTATGATTAACTTTTCTACAATAGAAATACAAGATGTTGTCTTATTGTAACATAGTTATAAGATGAAAGAACAAAAAAAGACATATATTATAAAAAAAAGCTTAATTGAAGATTAAATAATAAAATTACTTTTAAAAAAATAGATTAAAAAAATAGAGAGATAATAAAAATATTTAATATTAATACTGTCTTTTTATAAAAAGGGCTTTAATTTACTTTGTAGAGCCATAAATAAGACAAAACAAGGTAGATTGGTAAAAATACTACTATAGGCATTTTAAAATCAAAGCAAAGGGTAGTTTCCAATAAAAATTATCTAAAAAAATCTTGGATTGATATCTAAGGAGGACTAATTGTGAACCAATATTGAAACCAAATACCAAGGCACAAAACCATGCACCTACAATAAATAGAGGGTTTTCTTATTAATCAAAGAGCTAGATTAGAAAACAAATTTGATAGGATTTTTTTGAACATTGGTTTTAAGGCTTTTGAATTTATACTGACTTTGTGAGAGCTAAGCAAAGTTAGGGTGCTATTTAGATAACTTTGATTATTAAAAAATAAACAAGTTCACATTTTAGAACAAATGGTGAGTTTTATAATAGATCTATAAGTGAAAATATATAAATTTGTGAATATAATTATATTAAATTTTTTTATAAATTTTAGCTTAATTCAATGATTAGATTAAGCATTTTTGGAATTTTAGTGAACTAAGGTCTCAAAAATTGGATTTTAAGGATAAATGAGAATATTTTTGATTTAAACAATTTGCTTGTTAGATTGGAATGATTCTTTTTTGAGCTAATAGTTAACTTAGTTTTTAACATTTATATAAAATTTTAGAATATATGTATGGTGCAAAAAAGAAATATTGATGCTGGAAGATTGACATCAAAATTAGAGAAAGAGAACTGCCAACACCTGAGAGGATTTGGAGCTTTTTCTTCTAATTTATAAATTCAAATCTCTTCAAATTTTATATGTTTATTTTTAGCTAGTATATTAAAAAATAAACAAGTTTTGAATAATAAATAATAATTAATTTAATAATTATTTAGATTTTAAATCTGCTATTGGATTTAATTAAAATTTATTTAGGATATTAAGATTTTATTAGGATTTTATTAGGATTTACTTAGGATATTAAAATTTAATTATTTTGACTTAGGATTTGATTAGAATTTGACTTAAGATTATATTGGAATTGCATTAGGATTTGAGTAGGATTTGATTAGAATTTTATTAAAATTTGATTAACATTGATTGAGATTTGATCAAAATTTGATTAAAATTTGGTTAAGATTTTATTAGGATTTACTTAGAATTTGGTTAAAATTCAATAAGGATTTATTTAAGGTTTCTTTATGAATGGTTAGGATTTTATTAGGATTTCTTTAAAGTTTCTTTATGAATTCCTTACAAAAAAATTATGATTTCATTAATATTTCTTTATGATTCTTTTAGGATTTGATTAGAATTATTAAGAATTTAATTAGAGTTTATTTAGAATTATATTAAGATTATTAGATTCTTAATTAGTTACAATATATAAATTTATCTTCTACAGCCAAATATCTAATACATTCTCAAACATTACAATATGTAATATGACACCGTGTTATTTTCTATACTTCTTCTTTTGCTCAAAAAGAGATTTGGAGCAATTTACATCAATTTGTATATCTTCTTCTTCCAAATATTTGTTAGATTTGGAAGATATAGAAGAGGCCAAGTAATTACTATAATGTTGTGGTGCAAATAGTAGACATTTATCTTGTCGATATTGAAATAGTCGGTTATCGCATTTCATTGCTTGACTAATGGATTCATTAAGAGTTTGAGAATCAAATATAGATAATAATAGATCTTTTATATCATCTTGTAATTTCCAATGAATCTAACTTATTAATATGTCTTCATCCCAATTGATATTATATACTAATTGTTAAAATTTTAAAACATAAACAAATACAAAACAAGTTCCCTGTTAAAGGGCTCTAATTTTAATTGTGGTAAGATGAATCTTATTATGTTTTCCAAAAGAGTTCACAAATGCCACCAAAAATATTTTAAAGTTATGCAATATGGAAGAATTTTTTTTTAATAATAGAACAAACCAAGATCTTCTAACCTCAACTCCTATAAATATTAAATGCAAGAAAGCTCCTTGAGAAGTTTCCTTGATGCTTGGAGGTGAAGCAAGCCTAAGATCTTTTAATGACCATCTAAGATTTTTTAGAATCTTTTAGGATCTTTTGGAACCTTCTTGGAACCTACTAAGATCTACTAAGATCTTCTAAAAACCATCAGGAACCTTCTAGAATCTTCTAAGAACCAAGTAGAATCTTTTAAAATCTTTTAGAATCTTTTAGAATCTTATAATTTTCATAAATCAAAATTAAATATTATAAAATTAAAAAATATAATATAAATATCTTTTAATAAATAATTTAATTTTTTAAAAAATAATATAAAAAATTTAATACTATTAAAGTTTTTAAAATATTTTTATTAATTTTAATTTTTTAATAAATAACTTTTTAATATTATTAAAGATTGGCACATTTAAAATTTTATAAACATGTTAGGTTTCTTCCTATAAGACAATGAATAAGAAGAATAATTTTGATCATCTTTATATTTAGATTAGAAAAATAGTTATTTTTTAATAATTAAAAGTTTATCCATAAAGAATTAATGCTTGATTATTATTTGGTAGTATAATATTTTTATATAAATTAAATATTTATATATTTATAATTAAGAATCACTTTAAATTAGCTTTTTAAAAATTAAATGACAATATTTAAATACTTATTGATAGTGTTCAATTGTCAAAGAATCCAAGAACATATTTGCCAACAAGCTTACAAGGGGCCTTTTATCCAAATATAAATGGTGAGTCTATTCTAATTAAGTTTCAAAATACTAAATGAATTAGTCCAATTTCAATGCCAAATATCAATAAGAGAATTCTAATGTGTAAGACAAGAAATTCTAAAGAAAAACTTAATTCAACACAACTTTCAAAATTTACCTGCAATAAATAAGAGGCCCAAGGCATACAAGTTTAGTACAGTATCACCTTGTATCAAGCAGGATGATTTTATTTTTACTCAAAATTTTGCATGGATAGATGTCGCCACAAGTACATCAATCTACAAAATATTCCTGGCAATACAAGTGTGGGAGTGTCATGCCAAAGTGAAAGTTCACAACAGAGAAATGATAATAGAATCAGCTAAAAGAAGGCCAATCCATGAAATCCTGCGCTCTCCCTCCTCACATTTCCGTGGGCGTGACGGTAATAGGGTCTACTTCAGTCATCAAACCCCTAGAAACCTCTGGATAGGTCCTTCGGCCTTCGCATCGTGTTTCCAGTCAAATTTCAAGGGTGAAGCTTCATTGCTGCCTCGATTTCAGCTCGTTAATCTCTTCGTTTCCTGCCTCTTCTCCCTTCATGTGAGCCGCTACTTGACTTCTTCATGTTGCTTTGTGTAGATTTTTTCGATTTTTCGGCGTTTGCTTGCTTGTTGTGGAGTCAATTTAAGCGTATAGAATTCGTCGTCCGACTCTTTGAACATGAAATAGGTTCGGAAATCGCAGTGGTTAGGAGTTGTAAAATTAAAATAAATCCTTGAAGAATTGTTTTAATTGCAATTTATGCACGTTTGTCAAGAACCTCACACTGCTGGCGAGTGGATTCTGGCTTTTGCAGAGGGTTTAGAGTGGCGTCGATAGGGAGGAAGTGAGAAAAAGGTTTCACTTAATGGCTGGAGTCGCAGCACCCTCCCCCACGCGGACGAGGGAGCTTTTCAAGACTCTGTTGAGAGAGGCTCGTAAGTTCTCCAATTACAATGTGCGAGAGTATGTGAAGAGGAGGACTATCGAAGGGTTTAAAGAGAACAAAAATGTCTCTGATCCATCTGCGCTTGCTGCAGCTTACGATTACGGAGTGAAGCAACTTGAGATTGCCAAGAGACAGGCTATTGTGTACAATCTTTATGCCCCGGCAGTCAAGAATATTATGGATTTGAAAATCTCAAAGCCGACTACTTCCTGAATTTTCTTGTTCCATGCGGCTTTGCTGATTTTGAAGAATTGATGTGGAAGTGTTAAGACTGAATGTATAGTACGGAGGTCTTCATACAGTAGGTGATTTTCTGTGCAGTGAGAATTGTGATGTTATGATTACATGATCAATTATACCAACTCTTTGAAGCACTAGAATTCATGCTTCCGCTGGTTAGATTTGTGTCTGTGATGGGCTAGCTCGGTGTTTGTGTTCAAGCTATTTGCCCTCCCTCAATGAGGTTTGGTTTCTTCTAGCTTTCTTTCAATGTCATGTAGACGATGTTGTAAGGGCTGAATATGCTGCTGAGATCAAGCATGTACCTAGTTGGGCAGTTTTCTGCTGGAAATTGAAGAGTGGTTAGGGTTTCTTATTTTTATTTTTATTCTGTTGTAATCCTTTTTCTTTTTCTTCCCCGCATTTACTTAGATCACGCTCAAACATTTTTAGTTTTTAAAATTGTTTGCGTGTTTGCAAATCTTTTATCGAATTGATTATGAATGCATTTTTTATTATATGATGGAAGAACAAATTTTTCTGCTTTGATAGCTTTCTTTTAATAAACCTTTTCTGCTGTGACGAGCTGACTCGGCCTCTATATGCTATTGGAACTTCTGTCCGTGGAGCCAGTACTTGCTACTCGTAGTGATTAGTTTGTGGCAGGCTCCATTGCGTATTCATTATATTCGTCTGTGCACTCTTTCAAGGCTTTAGCCTGTAGGTTAGCTGGAGTTATAATGCAACTTCTGGCGGTCAAAGATGCATCATTTAGTTGTGACTTGCACCAAACAGCTTGCTGCGTCAGCTTGACGTAAAGCCTACATTCTATCCTTAATAGACGTTTGATTTCTCTTTACTTCCTCTTTAGTTGAATCGAGGGACTGTTCGAATCAGATGATGTGTTCCTTTGTGTTGTGCTGACGCCAAGAATATTTACTTTTTGCTAAGCCGTGGGGTGTTGTACGTAAGAGATTTTAAGCACGTCGATAAGGCAAATGTCTTGTTCCAGACTTCGCCAATGATACAGTTGTGATGTTAGTTACTGTCGATCAGCGTGACAAGGATTTACAGTTGAAGTTATTTGCATTCAGTGAATAACTCTCAAACAAATCGTCGTTGTAGAAAAGTTTCTTGGTTTGTTGATCCAGTGACTTCAAATTCCTATTGAGGTTTTGACAATCTTATTACTGCTGTCTGTTACATGAGTTCATTTTGTTCATAAGAACTACCCCCCATGAAGGAGGTCCTGTAGGGGAGTAAGCAGGAGGTTTTAATTTTTCAAGTTTATGATTGGTTGAAATTGAAAAGCCTTTTTCAGCTGGTTTTATATTTAGGAAATTCAACCCAAAGGTTGTGAGAGGAGAAAATAAGGTGCAATGCATTTTTTTTTCCTACATGACATGAATAGTATTATTCTTTATAATTTATATTAACTCCATTCTCAAGATGTGTTTTTTACAAAAATTTGAGAAGTTATGTCAAAATTTACTAAAAGAGCTTATGATTAATTAAAAAATCAATTTTATATGTTTTTTATAATTATTACAATCATGATTTGAGTTGTTATATTTAGAATCATAATGAAAAAATGATTTGGTTCTTGTAATGGCACCTTTTTTTATTTATAGTATCTCTAAAGTCAAGGCTTCCAAAAGATAACCTTTTTTAGTAAGTAGAAGACCTTCATAAGGCTTCTAAATAATGGCCTTTTTAAGTGGGCTTCAAGTTCTAAAGATCTTCTAAGTATAAGATGTGAGATGGGAGGTGAAATGGAGAGAATAATTTGGAGAAACATAAATTAGAATATAGATGTGATTAATAAAAATTATAATGGATTGTATTGGTTTTAATTGCTTATTATAGAAGCATACTAAAGACAAAAGATTAAATAAGTGGATTTTGGCAAAGATAAGCACAACCAAAGTTGGTCCAAAAATAAAACCAAATTTTGAACATGAGGCAAATTTTTTTTTTTTACAAAAATCACATTGTAAATTCAATAGACTTTAATAAAATAATGATAGTATCAATCACAAGTAAAAAATATTATGTAATTGTTTACTTTGCCAATAAAAAATTTGATAAGGTTGAAGATTAAATTAAATTATCTTATTAAGGAACTTTATTAAATAAATAAAATAATTTTTTATAATTACTAAACCAAAAAAAACTTCTTTGTAATAACTAATAGTGTCTTTAGATTTTGGAGTAGTAAAGTAAGAAATTTTTATCTACTTGTATTATGGTAGAACTTAACTCAATATAAGACTTGCTAATTTTTTATTTTTTTATTTTATTTTTTAAAAAATTTGGCATGCCTAATAGGCCTTATTAAAAAAAAACTACTATTATACTTATACTATAAAGTAAATAAAATAAAATCAAGAATTAATGATACATTTATATTATGAAATATTTTTAAATAGCTAAAATTGAGCAAATTCAAGCAATTAATTCACATTTATAAAATTAAAAAAATATATAATTTTTACAAAAAATAAATCTGATTAAATCTTCTATTTGAAATTCAAATATAAATACTTTAATTATTCTATTTATCATAAATAATATAATATTAATAAAAAAATATAAAAAATATCATGTATCAAAAAGAGTTTGTAAGTTTAACAATGATATCATCATAAATCAGAATTGATACATCTATAGAAAGTTAAAAATTATATCATGTACAAGACATCAATAAAATAACTTTAAAATATATATATATATATATATATATATATATATATAAGAAAGGATGATTAAGTGAATTAAATAATAATAATATTCTCTCATTGATTTTGTAGCTAAAATTATTTAGTATTATCTCTACAATTTTAATATGTCAAATTCATAGATTTTTATAAAGTCATAAGATTTCAAATTAAGATTTTTCTTATTGCCATTGTTAGATCAACTCCAAGAAAGTTAATAGCCTTTACTATTATATAGATGCACTTGAGATGAATTTGGATCTTTTAAACATCAAACATAGCCTTGTTACAAGATTTAATATAAAAATCTTTAAAAAAATACTTAAGCTTGGTATAAGCTACTATGAGATGGTAGCATTGAATTTAGTATATTTAAAAATATTTTTTAAGGATACTTTTAAGATTTCAGTGCTTTCATTAATATCAAAAAATTATATCTATATTTATAGATTTAATATAAAAATCTTTAAAAAAAAATGCTTAAGCTTGGTGTAAGCTACTATGAGATGGTAGCATTGAATTTAGTATATTTAAAAATATTTTTTAAGGATACTTTTAAGATTTCAATGCTTTCATTAATATCAAAAAATTATATCTATATTTTTTGATTGAATAATTATTTTTATCTATTAAATATAAATTATAAGATTTCATATGTCATAAGAATATTCTAATATATATTTGAATTTTTAGAGATGTAAAGAGATGGATTGCTTAGGCTCCTTGAACTTGTTGCTAAAAGAAGAAGTGATGACACAAACACATGAAAAATGGCAACCAAATTCATATTTTGGAACATTTTGTAACTTTTTGGAATTTTTAGAATGTTTTAGATGTTTTTATGACTTCTTATTGATTTTTAATAGCATGTAGAACCTTCGAAAAATTCATGTAAGATCTTAGAACCACTTATATTCTTCTTGAAGTTTTTGAAAATCTTCTATAGGTTGTAGAAGCTTGTATAATCTTCTATAGTCATCCAAAACCTTTTATAGACTTCTAGAAGTTCTTATAGAAGGTTCTCTAGATTTCTAAGATATTCTATTATTTTTAGAACTTTATTTAGAAGTTTTTGTTATTTATCATTATATTAAAGTTGAAGTTTTAATATTTTATTAAAAATATAAAATATTGCATAAAAAATTAGTTGATTATTGTATGTCTTTGCCTTTAGATGTTGTATTATATTGTAGATTATATCAGTTAAAGAAAATAAAAGTTTTATTCAAAGAATGCATTTTAGTTGACAAATTTTTAATAACTACTAATATTAATATAAAAAAAGATATTTTGCTTTCAAAACCTTTGAATTCATTAGCCTTTGTCTTTCTTATAATTATATTTACAAAAATCATAGGCATAAAAAATAATAGTTATATTTTAATGGCTTAATAAACTTTCTAATTTTTCTTTTAAATATAAATAATTAAATGTAAAGTTTTTAAGAATTGATATCCATCTCAGAGATTTATCTATTATTTAATTGATTATAACATTTCTAAGTTATAAGTATCTTTTTGCTTTTTACATCTATTATGTACTAAAGTACTAATCTATATTTGTATAACTTCTATTCTTAAAATATATGATTTTTGAAAAATAATTAAGAAAGATATGTAATAACTTATCAAAAAGTTATAAATAACTTATAAATAATTTCATTGGTTTGTGCTAGAAATTGTTATTTAAAGTAATTGTACAAGAAAAAATAAATAAATCATTTAATTATGAACTTCAATTATGGTCAATACAAAGATTGATTTTTTTTACTTATCTCAAACATACATATATATTTTTTTCATCAAGTATATTTTGCATTAAGACAAAATATCATTAGTTACAATTAAAAGAACATCTCACAAAAAATCACAACCAAATTGAGACTCCAGTTTGGTGACTTTTGATAGTTCATATTCTTTAATCATAACAATTAATGTGGTTTTACTAGGGTTCAGCGTGCATTCTATCCGTAAAGTTTAAATGTACATCAAATTCTATATCATGTATAGGAAACTGAAATGCAAATAGGTAACACCATAAGTCCATACCATGAAGCCAGCTTTTGGCAATAGTTAGTTGGATCAGCACATTTAGCTTTGAAGCAACTCAGGTTTGTTACAACCTATTCAAAAAACGAAGCACAAGGTCTTTGTTAAAAAAATCCTTGAGTTGGGTGAACTAACAACGTGAACGAGGAACTGAAATCCTAGAAACAGGGATGGCAGCAGAGTGTTGGGACCAAAACCATGGACACAATTCTCAAGGACCTTCAAACTAGAACTGTGAAGAAGGACCTCATAAATATTCACACCCTTGTAAATAATCACAGGTACCCAGATAGGCATACTACCCAGTAATCCCAACACAATGCAGTGTGCGGTGGATAAAGGCTGCAGTTCTTTTGCCAATCTTCATTAATGAACAAACCAGGTCGTCACAAATGAGGTCACAAACCCTAACAAGACACCGAAGGAACGAGCATGACTGCCATCTGAAGGCACCCACTTGAAATTGCAGACGCATTCCAAAGCCACCTGCCGACAGGCCTACTGAACGTTAATCAAGGCTAGGACAGAAACAGACAGAGCAACGTAAAACTGTTATTGCAAACCGGGATAAGGCTGACACTCAATTTCCACTTGACACTTCAAACTGTGAAGAGATATCTACAATAGATTAAGAGATAGCATGAGTCTTTGTACTGAGCTAAAAAAACAATGAAAGCCGTAGGAATCGCTGGATAGATAAGATCGAGAAATGGACTCGGTGGTTACCGATGGTGCCTGGCTGGACGAAAGCGTCCTCGCGTTTCTACGAGGATGGTGATTTCATGGGCATTGAGTGTGCAAGACTGGGTGATAGTGATGAGCAGGACACTGGTAGAGAGGGAAAGGGACTGGCATCATTGCGAGAGCAGGTCAGAAGGGGAGGCCGAGGGAGGTTTGGAGCAGCGTTGGGAGTGTTTCCAGGTCGTTGGGAGTGATCCATCAGCATCGGCATCAGCATCAGCATCTCTAGGGTAGTGGGACGGGGGGTAGAATCAGAAGCAGTGTGGAGGTGATCTATTCCGTCGCTATGGAGCTGGTGGGTGGGACATGCTGGTGCACGGTTGTGACAAGCCCCACGACCTTTATATCTCTGATGAGAATGGCTGGTTGTGCAACCGCCTCCACCACGCGATTTGGCTCCCTGGCCAGCTTTGAGAAGCGTCGTCTGCCAGGAGTGGGATGGTGCCTGCCTGTAACGGACTCGCACACCGTCACAGCCCATTTTGGTGGGAGGATGAGCATATGGAACAGTGCGCTGGGCAATTATTGGGTGCGGGTATCGTCGAGCGAGAGAATCGCGTGCCACAGTGGTCGTGTGCGTCTTGATCGTGGAGGTGGTAGGGGAAGAAGTGGTAGCTCGAGTGTGGGGAGGGAGTTTGGGGCGTCGCGGAGTAGGAGGTTGCTGCAGAGAGACGGGATGGATTGCGCAATGCTGCATTTGATGGACACCGCGCCGTTTAGAGGAGTGAGCCAGGCGCCGTCGCGAGTGCGGGATGCCGGAGATTCGATGGTGCCCATGGCGTTCTTCAGGTTCGGGAAGAGCAAACTCCCGGACGTCGTGCAGGTTGGATTCCGGTTTTCTCACAATTTCGAGCATTCATTCTCGTTCGTGTTGCTGTAAATTTGGGGCGTTGGATAAGAGAAATGTGCCTGCGGATGTGGATTAGGTGCCAAGTTCGTTTCTGATTTATCAGTATGGTGGGTATGTGTGCACCCAATCCCAAAAACATTGCAACTCTCTGTGGGGTGACCTCAATCCAGAGATTAGTTGAAAGAGAGTTGTGAATATTCACCCTAATGTGTTATGTTAGAGAAGAGGGGAGAATATGCAATCTTCTTCTTCGAGAGCTTCTTGTTTGGACGATTTTGGATGAATATTTGGTGATGAATTACGAATTTAGTCTTTGTTCTTCAAAGTTATTAGGCATCGAGACCGGAGAGGGTCTCCGTCCATTGCTGAGTGTAGTACAATGTTTTGTGTTGTTACGCTGAATTCCATGATCGCCGAGGACCTTAAAAGGGCAACGTTGTCACGGTGTTTGGGGTGTCCACTCGCTATTCTACGTGTCCTAAGCAGCTGGTAAGAGTCACCAACGCATAGTCGAATTTCAAGGATGGCATAGTCAAGTGAAGATAAGGTTCGATCTGCACCATTGCGGATAGCGTAATGTAATCGAGACTCAAATTCCAATAGGTTTTTACCTGGTTATGGCGAACGAATGAAAAATGCTGTATTATCATTATTTTTTTTTGTTTATGGGTTGATCGACTTGGAGCACATAAATTGCTGCCTCTGTTTTTTTGTCCTATGATCTCGTATGTGGAGCACACCCTGATTGAATTTTAATTTTTGGTGCAGGCAGGAGACCCAGTGCTCCATGAGCCTGCTGAGGAAGTGAAGAGGGAAGACATCGGGAGTGCACGTATTGAGAAGGCCATAAATGATATGGTAGATGTCATGCGTGCCGGTCCTGGAGTCGGTCTGGCCGCTCCCCAGATTGGAATCCCTTTACAGGTATGCAACTCTACCAATTGTTTCTTCACAGGAATACAACCCTCGGTGACGGACTTAAGCTTGTCAGTTCAGATTTTAGCGATCCACCTTGCCCATCTTGAGTTTGCGATCACCGCAACTTGTTACACACATTTTGATATCTGTTGCAGGGTGTGGGGGCAACCTGTATGTAGATTATTGTGCTGGAGGACACCAAAGAGCTTATGAGTTATACCTCCCCTGAGGAATGTGAAGCCCAGCAGAGAACACCTTTCGATCTTTTGGTAAACTATGCTTGTTTCCTTTGATGGCGACTACTCATACATATTGTAGAATTTTTAGTTAACTTGGAGCGTCAGCCTAGATAAATTATGGAGGCAATGTTTCATACTGAAAAAAATTCGTTGATACAGAATGAATAGCCATGTCACCAACACGTATATTCAGAAAAACGCTACTCTCATTCTGTACACTAGTTTGTAACTGCCGTAATTAAGCGTGTGCCTTTTGATCTGGATATACAACAATCGGTTGTTTCGAAACAACCAATTGAAGTGATGTTTTAGTTCATGGATTTGCATTGACGAAGTTATATATTTCGACAACGTGCAGGTTATCATAAACCCAAAGCTGGAAATGAAGGCTAGTGGCGGTACAGCTTTTTTTTTCGAAGGTTGCCTTAGGTTTGGGTTTATCCTCTTGCCATATTCTGCTTATTCTTGATGTAACGGAAAATCAAACCGCGTCATCGGTCTCACCTATTCTTGAAGCAAAGTATAACTCTTTTGTCGTAGAACTTCTGGTCTTGACTATATAGTCCAAGTGTTATCGACTTTGCATATACTAAAGCAATCCCACGGTTCTTCTCACGATTTTTTTTTGTACTCATGGGATCCAGCGTTGCGGGACATAGGGCCCTTGTAGAACGACACTTGGAAGTTGAAGTCACAGGTCTTGGAAGAGATGGGCAGCCTTTGCACTTTACGGCTAAAGGATGGAAGGCACGGATATTACAGCATGAGTATGACCACTTGCAAGGCCTTCTGTATGTGGACCAAATGGTGAAGCGGTCGTTCCGGACCACAGACAACCTAAGGCTTCCTTTGCCATCTGGGTGCCCTCGTCCTGGTGTTAGGAAAGCTCCCACATGTACATAAAGCATTGTCCTTGAGTTACTTTTACTTCATACTTTCCTACATTCCACTCACTAGGTACCATCATTTTATGGATCGTGTGCGTTGAGGCATAGGTTGTTTGTAAATCAAGCATTAGCTTTTTGATATTAACCTCGGGATTCATGGAGAAATGATTATTGACGTTGAATTCTTTAGATATGTCATTCTCTATGTACGACACTCTGAAAATGTATGAGTCACGAGTGGCACAATGCAGGCTTGATTACGTGTGACATGCATCCTCAAAATTCTGGTAATTAATTCAACAATACAGATGGACCCCACATTTTTCAAATTAGAATCACCTCCATCTACAATGTACACAATATTGAAAGTGCCAACTCCCAAGAAAACGCATATTACTACTCCACCATGGCAGTGTCATGATCAAATACTTCATCCGACCAGCTATTAGTAGGATCCTCACTGCTCAGGTTATACACTCAATAAGCGATGCATTGCCTTCGCTTACTACATCTACTGATGTCCTATCATATCTGCATCCACAACGTTTTCCTGTGAGTGAAAATGTAATGGACTTCACTTGAGATCGTAGCATGTGAACTAACTCGCATCCAACGAAACGGTGTTTTATTTTTTACTGCTGACTAAAAATCCGAAGACGGTTGAGATATATCATCTGTAGCTGATGGAATTGAATGAATTTATTCAATAAGCTAAAAGGTGGACCATTGTCTACCAGTTCTGCGTCCACTCACAGAGTAGTATTGAATAATTTTAAATGTATAATTACTGAAGACAGAAAATGAATTGCTTATAATTTCAACAAAGCACATAAATTTACTACACTGGTTAATTAATAGTGCTGGAAGATCCAAAGATAAATATAAAATTTGTTCCACCTAACAATGTCTTAACCAAAGGTCATAATAAAGTTGTACTATGGAATTAGTATAAGCCATGGAAATTATTGAGAGTATTTAATGCTAGTAGGCGCTTTCCATAATGTTTATTGTACCTATGTGCTACAATGTTAGAGTTTAGTTGGGGAGATATTGTTTATTTCTACCGCTTCTCTTTATATGTATATTTAACTAGATTAATAAACTTTCTCTCAAAAACTTTCTTGAAGCTCTCTCAATCTCTTTCAATAAATCTCTTTTTCAAACCTTCTCAACATGTTATCAGCATATTGTCTTCTTTTCTCTCGTTGTCCCTTGTTTTATGTCCGTTGTTTTGTCCGCATCCACTGCTCTACCCTTGTCCATTGCTGATCCTTATGGTACTGGAATCCTAGCTTCGACAGTTGATCTTGGCTTTGGCCATTGCCCTGCATCGGCTCAACCCAATTGTCCGTACTCGTCGTCGTCGACCTTCTTATTATGATGCAATCAACCTTAGCCCCGGCTCTGTCGACCTGACTCTTAGCTCTACAATTCACCAAACTTGCTTTGTTGACTAGCCTCGTAGCGCATCAGCCCCCGCTTCTCAGTCCATGCTTCCCAATCTAATCCAAGTTGCTAGCCTTTTAGCCCTTAGGTTCTTTCTTCTTTTTTTATGATTTTGATTTTGATTTTGTTTTCTTCTCACAAAAAAAAATAAAAATCTATAGTATTAATTCTTACTTTTATAATAATCCCATATCATTTTAAAACTTTTGATCTTATAATCATATTACTTCTTATCTAATATTTCACTTGATAATAATTTTTAAATCTTTTGAATATCTTTTTATATGTATTTTTTTATTTTTATTAATTATTTATTTCATATTTATTATAATGACTACTTCAACATTATCTATTGCTTCAATTATGATTACTTCTACAAAAATCTCTTTGGTTATTATAAATATTGAACTTTCATACCTTCAAGCTCTTCTTTTTTTACCATTGGCTATTGATAGAAGTAACTATCTATTATAGATAAGAATAATTAATATTAATCTATTTATGAAGTAGCTTTTTGATATAATTCTATTTGAAGAACTTTCTATTATAAGTATTCCAATTCATATTCCTATTTATTAGAAATCATTACTTTTTCTTTGTCATTTTGTTCCTGCTCTTCAATACCAATACTTGGAACTAGATGATCTTGTTAAACTTTGCAAAAAGCTCAGATCTAGGTTTGACCATCAAAAGATTATTATTTTTTTACATGCCTATTATGATTGGATGCACTTGTGAGTGTTAGATTTTTCAATTTTAAGTGCTTTTAATAATGAGATGTATTGCATTGTTTTATAATTGCAATTGTGTAGACAAGCCATATGAGAAGAAGAAGTTATTGCAAAAAATCCTTTCTACTTTTTCTCCAACATCTATTATGTTTACACAATAATATCAAAATATGAAATTTTAAAACCACTCTAAATTCATATCCCATCTGCTTCTTGTATAGAAACAAAGTGAATTCTTCTTATGTAATATAGAGGCTCACTCTATTAGAACTATAGTTCCAAAATCACATGCATTTAATGCATATTAATCTAAAAATAGATTATAGAAGCATAGAAAAGATATTTATAAATACCAAGGCAGTCATGGTCATAACCATCATTGTTTATAAAGAAAGAATAAGTATCCAACCACTCATCATGGTGATAAATGCCAATCAGAGATGAGTTCTTGTTACAAATGTGGTATGAATGGACATCTAGCACATGTGTATCAAACTTTTGAATATATTACTAAGATGTTCCAAAAAAATAAGAAACTCCGAGATGTAACCTATAAAGTTTATACCATAGATGCGTTTATGGATCTATTTGGAAATGATGATTTGGAGACTTATATGACTACAAAAATCTATATTGATAAATCTCATGATGCACTCATAGACTCTGCAACAATACATACCATTTTCTACAATAAAAGATTTTTTACTATAAATAAATTTTTAACTTGGCAAAATAAAAATTTAATAATTATAGTTAGATTAAATGTGTTTCAATTCTAGGAAGGACTAATGATAGTAATATTGCTTGAAGGTTCCATCATTAAATGCAAACTAGTAATATTTATTCTCTTTGCACCTCAAAGTCTAATCAACTACTAATATATGTATGCCAATAGTTTTTATCTCTTGACCGCCATTTTAAATAAGCAAGAAGCTTTGATTCTTGCAAAGAACAATAAAATTGTTGAAAAAGCCTTTACTATAGCAAGTGGCTTATATTTGATTGTAATTTGGCCTCTAGTTATATCTTCTTTTGTATCATCTACCAATGAGAGTCACATTTCTCTTTGATATGGACAATTGGGACATCCAAGATTTATATTATTTATGAAGATATTTCTATATTTAATTGGACATAATTTAAGATGTGTAGATATAAATTCTATAGAATTATGTCAGACATGTGTATAAAGAAAAATAATTGTCAGGCCTTCAATTTGAAAACTCTTGCAAGAATTACCACCAATGCTTGAGCAGCTACAAAGAGATATTTATGGTCATATAATCCACTTTTTAGCCCATTTTGCTATTTCTAATCCTTGTTGATGCATCAAACAAATAATCACATGTTTTGTTATTATCCATGTGAAATATGGTATTTGCTAATCTTCTCTCCATGCTTATTTGTTTTTGGATGTATTTCCTTGATTATCCTATTAAGATATTGCATATGGATAATGATAAAGAATTTAGATCAAAATCCTTTGAAGGTTATTATATTACAATAGGGATTGAGTTGATTTACTATGTTCTATATGAACATATACAAAATGAATTTGCAGAGTCATTTATCAAGCATATTCAGCTCATTATTCAACCACTTCTCCTTCAAGCAAATTTACTTGCATTTATGTAGAGCCATGCAATTTTATATGTTGTAGCATTAATCCGCCTTTGTCCTTCCTCTCTTGAGACTGCTTCACCATAAGAACTACTTTCAAGCCGTGTTCCTAATATGTCTTATTTAGAGGTGTTTAATTGTCGTGTGTGGATTCCAATACTAGAATTCCAATAGCATACTATTAGAGCTCATCAACAAGAAGGTATATATGTTGGATTTAATTCATCAAGTATTATTTATTTTTTTAATTTATTAATTGGTTTATTATTGTATTTATATTTTTTTAATTATTATTTTAAAGAAGATATTTTTTCATTTTTTTGAGGAGAAGTTATTAATCAATAAAGAATTATAATATTTATATTTAAAACATTGAAAATATTCATGATGAATCCTAATTCTAAAATATCTTTTGCTAAAATTGAGGTTGTCAAAATTTCGCATTTAAAATAGATTGCACATCAAACACTTGATAGCTTTAATGTCATGGACATAAATTATAGACTTGAAGTCTAAACAAGAAGTTCAAGAAGAACTGGCACGAACTAGATTAATTAGATGAGTATAAAAAACAACACCAAAGAGGTGAGCTAGAGCTCCAAGAGATGTGTTGTCGAGACTGAAGAACTCTTCAGCCTCGATTCCAATATATATTCCTATCTAAGAAGCTTCTCAAGCAGCTTCTTCCAACTAGGGAGCTTCTCAAGTAACTTTCATCAACTAGGAAGCTTCTCAAGCAGCTTCTACCAACTAAGAAGCTTCTCAAGTAACTTCTACTAACTAAGAAGCTTTTAGAAGACTCTGGAAGATTCTAGAGAGTTTTAAGATACTTCTAGAATGTTCTAGAAGGTTTTAACAAGTATGTCCTTGACATCACCTCCTCCTCTAGCTTCGAGGTCTCCAAGAAGCCATTTGAGATGTATACTCATAAACATAGGAAATCAAAAATTTGTCGCATAGTTTCTGCAATATACTCCAGCTGTCGTTCACGAGGCAGATGATTCATGGGTCCTTGTAGCCATTGATAATGACCAATACCTTCCACTTAAGACCATGCTTGAACTTTTGTATCTTCATTGTGGAAGCGACCTGAAAATATCGCTTTGCCATTACTTGCATGAGCTGGTTCAACTTCAAAGACAATTACAAGTGACCTGCTACATGGTATTCTTCGACGTCTTCTTGGCTCTTCTAATTCTTCATCTCGAGGTCGACGTCATGAGCTACTTGGTTGAGATGGTACCACTAGTACAGTATCTACATTCTCACTAGCCATATCTAAATACACCTTGATATTAGTTATCTTGATACTACGAAAATACAACAAGTTATGTTTTGATGAGACCTAGATCCTTTTTCTATTCATTTCTCCAGAGAAGGCTTCATCTTCATGCTTCGTTAATGACCAGCTTTTGATTTATTAGGATATCGTCGATGGAATTCCTGTACCTTTCGTGACGCATTGGCAAGATTTTTGGCCGATTCCCATGTTCTTTCATTAATATCGTAGCCGCTCCAATGCACAAAGTACTCTAATTTATTCCATCTTTGTCGTGAATCTAATATCCTTTCTACCTCATATTCTTCATTGTTTTCAATTTCTATACTAGGTGGCGGATATTGCACTCTTCCAAGAAAAGACGATTTCCGATAAGGCTCTAATAGAGAAACATGAAAGACAAGGTGTACCTTCATAGCAATTGGTAACTCTAAGCGATATGCCATAGGATTGATCTGCTTCTGGATAACAAATGGTCCCAATCTCCGGAAGTCCAACTTATCACATGGCCGCTTGGTCTTGATATTCCGTCGAAGCAACTATATTTTATTTCCAATCTTGAAATTAGGTGCCTGATTTTGAAATTTATCCGCGGATGCTTTGTAAGACTCTTGGGCAATTTGCAATTGAAGCTTCAATGTGATTTGAAGCTCGGATAGCTACTACACCAATTCTTCAGCTGCTGGGTTGTTATTCGTTGACGGACTCAATAGATCAAGCTTTGGATGGTATCCATAATTGGAAAAGAATGGTGTTTTTTGAGTCGACCCATGAAGGGTGTTGTTATATGCAAACTTGGCTAGCGGTAGATATGTAGTCCAATCATTTTGCTGATAGTTGATGGTGCATCATAAATACTGTTCCAAAACTTGATTCACGCGTTCCGTTTGGCCGTCAATTTGAAGATGGAATGCCGAAGAAAGTTTGATGTCCACCTTTAATATTTTAAAAAAAGATCTCCAAAACTTTGATACAAATTGGGTTCCTCGATTCGACACGATATCATCTGGTAGACCATGATATCGATACACATTATCAAGGAAGAGTCTTGCTGTATCTTTGCTTGACGATGTCTTCTTGCAAGGGATAAAATGTGCCATCTTTATAAGTCGATCCACCATAATAAAGATGCTATCAAATGAATTTGATGGCGGTAGATCTGTAATAAAGTCCATGGAAACTAAAGACCATGGACAACACAGAATGGCAATGGCTATAGAAGTCTATAAGGGCGATGTCGAGGGTTCTTAAATCTTGAACAAATGTCACAAGAGAGGACAAAATCCTTCACATCCTTTCACATTTAGGGCCACCAAAAATCTCGGCAAATGAGTTCCAAGGTCTTATTGAATCCGAAATATCCCGCAGTTGGAAAGTCATGACAAGATTTAAGGACTCGAAGTCGTGCTGGCCCTTTTGGGATATATAGTCGTTCCTCAAAGTATAAGAGATCTCCTTCAACCTTGAACTTGTCATCATTGATACGCTGCTTAATATCAAGGACTATTGAATCTTCAATGGTCGCAGCACGTACATGGTTGAAGAAGTCAGCATCAATTGGCATCACAGCTGCACAAATCCTGAATTGCTCTGGCTTTAATAATATCGTACATTGTTGATTAAGCGCTGCTTCTCCAATCTTCGGCGCAAGATATAATCTTCTTGATAAGGCATCGGATAGTCCTTGCTGCTTTCCAAGCCAATAAGTAATAATAAAGTCAAATCTAGATAGCGACATATTCCATCGAGCTTGACGACGGTTTAGAACCCGAGCAGGCATAAAATATTTGAAATTCTTGTGATCCGTATATACGATCACCGGATGCGCAGCTCCTTCGAGGAAGTGATGCCACTCTTGAAAAGAATCCACTATAGCAAGGAGTTCCTTATCATGAATCTCGTAATTGATTTCAACCACAGAAAACTTTCGTGAATAGAATGCAACTGGATGAAGCTTATTGTCGATGCCCATCTATGAAAGTACAGATTCTAAAGCAAAATCCGAAGCATCGGTTTCCAAATAGAAAGCCTTTGCAAAGTTTGGATGTACCAAGATTAGAGCCGTAGTAAATGCCGTTTTAAGATTTTGAAATGCTTTTTCCGCTAGAGGTCCCCATTCCAGCTTATCTTTACATGTTAATCGAGTGAGTGGAGCAGCAATTTGAAAATAATTCTTGATGAACATCTGATAGAAATTAGCAAAGCCAAGAAAACATTCTACATCTCTAACCATCTTTGGAACTTCCCAGAACACAATTACTTCCACCTTCTTGGGATCCATCTTCAAGCCTTCCATAGTCGCAACAAATCCTAAAAACTCCATCTCAGGTTGGTGAAATAAGCACTTCTCCAACTTGGCGTAGAGTCCTCGCTCACGTAGTTTTTTGAATACCAAACGAACGTGCTTCTTATGCTTTTCTTCATTCTCAGAAAATATCAAGATATCATCCAGATAAATGACAATAAAATCATCTAGATATTCTCGAAAAATATCGTTCATCATGTATTGGAAAACCGTCAGAGCATTGGTAAGACCAAATAGCATGACATTATATTCAAAATGACTATACCTTGTATAAAAAGCTGTCTTCCATTCGTCTCCTTCTTTGATTCACACAAGGTTGTAAGCTCCCCTTAGATCAATCTTTGTAAAGATCTTTGCACGTCCAAGTTGTTCCAGAAGACTAGAGATCAAAGGTAATGGATAGCGATTCTTCTTTGTCACCTTGTTGAGACTTTGATAGTCCACGCACATCCATAGTGAGCCATCCTTCTTCTTCACAAATAAGATTGGTGCCCCAGCTGGCGATTTTGAATGAAAAATGAAGTTCTTGGCTAGGTTCTTGTCGATGTATTTCCGCAACTCAGCCAACTCCGTCTGCGATAGGTTGTAGATTGGGCCAAAAGGCGATTGTGCTCCTTCTTGCAATTCTATGGCACAATCATATGGTCGATGTTCTGGTAGCATGTCAACATTCTTTTTTTGGAATACGTCTTTAAAATCCTTGTATTGTTCTGGTATTCCTGCTGTTGAAATCTGCTCTCTACTAGTTGGAGCCACATAAATGACCAATGGTGTGCCTTCCTTGCACGATCTTATAAATGTTCTTGCTCCAATGAACAAGGATTTTTTGGTTTGGAATCTTCTTCCAGGCTTATCCTCAGGTTGTTCTATGGAAAATGTTATCCTCCGCAACCTCCAATCTATAGATGGATTATATTTTTTCAACCAAAAAAGACCAAGAATAATAGAATTTGACGGGGTGCTAATAATGTTGAAAATAATATAATTACTATGGTCTTTAAATGTCACTTCTATAGGTTCTGATTCGTGGGTGACACTACCAGGTAATAAAGGTCGTCCATCTATTACTTCTACGTGAACAGGTTTGAATTTTTGTACTAGGGGAATTTTGTGACGTTTAGCAAATTCTTGGTCTAAAAAACAAGCAGATGCTTCTGAATCTAATAAGGCTAAGGTTTTTAGTTTTTCAGGACCAAAAGACAAAGGAATTGTAAAACAACGGGTAGATTGAATAGAAAGAGAGGAACCTGGTTTTGATTTGTCCAGCCGCACGGTTCCTATTGTGGTTGGGCATCCTTTTTTTCCTGAACAAATGCACCTCTATTCTTGATGCTGCGTCCATTTTGCTTCTTCGGACAGTTTCCAGCTCTATGGCCTTCTCCACCGCAATAACAATACAAACCTTTCTCCATACATTGCTTCTTTTCTTCTGGAGTAAGAGATTTGACACGTACCACATCAATCTGCATGTCTTGTGTCTCCGCTTGTGAATTTAGGCTACTTGCCGATATAATTACGCCGTGATGATTTGTATATTGTTTGGAGCGTTGGTCTTGGCGACGTTGAAATAAGCAATTATCGCATTTTACAGCTTGGCTAATGGCTTTGTTGAGCGTTCGTGGATTAGGAAGAGAACAATAAATCATTCACATCGTCCCTTAGATCCCAATAGAATTGGCTCATCAATGCTTCTTCATCCCAGTTGATGTCGCATGCCAATTGCCTGAAATCCGATGCATAGACTGATGCAGAGCAAGTCCCTTGTCGTGGCGATCAAATTTTTGTTGTAGCCCACTGAGCCTTGTCATACTCACCAAATGCTTCTGCAAATGCCTCCAAAAAAGTCTCAAAGTTGTTCAAAATTGATGATCTTTTTTCAAATAAAGGAGCAAACTATGATAGAGCTTGTCCCGTAAGCAAAGTTCCAACCAATCCAACGCGTGATTCCTACGTCGGATAATGTTCGGGTTGTAGAGCTGTTATTAACTTGATTTGATTGATGAAACCTCAAAACTTGGAGCGTGTGCCATCAAACTTGTCTGGAAGGCTAATTTGAAGTTCCTTTCGTTGTGGAAGTAATGGTTCTCGTTGAACCACGAGTAAAGCTGCTTCTTCTGGTGCAGAAGCTCGAGGCTGATGAAGCCCAAGTTGTGCTATTCTGGATGCTCCATCATTATGAAGTCTTGCAAAGACTCTTTCTATCACCGTAGTTCTCTATGATAACGTAGCAAGAGCATTCATAATGGCGTCCATCTTGGACTCCAAACTTTCAGTCATATTAATATTTTAACCTCCAACCATTCTAAGAGAAAAGAAGTAATTGTTTCTACAAGGAAGAAATATTGGTTTAAGAGAGGGTACTCTGCAACCTCTAAAACGCCTTAAGACCTTCAAGAAGAGGGATAATCCACTCTTTCCAAGAAGAATAAGACTCCAATTTTATGACAAAAAAGATATCAGTTTAGAGGAGGGTAATCTGTAACCTCTAAAATACTAGTGTACCTTCAAGAAGAGGGATAATCCACACTCCAACAAGAAGGAACTAGCTCTAATATCTAAGGTGAGAGTAGTCTCGACAAACTGTCACGGATACAAATTATAGACTTGAAGTCTAAACAAGAAGTTTAAAAAGAACTGGCAGGAACTGGATTAATCAGATGAGTACAAAAAACAACACCAGAGAGGTGAGCTAGAGCTCCAAGAGATGTGTTGTCAAAACTGAAGAACTCTTCAGCCTCGATTCCAATGTATACTCCTATCTAGGAAGCTTCTCAAGCAGCTTCCTCCAACTACGGAGCTTCTCAAGCAACTTCCACCAACTAGGAAGCTTCTCAAGCAGCTTCCACCAACTAGAGAGCTTTTCAAATAACTTCTACTAACTAAGAAGCTTTTAGAAGACTTTGGAAGATTCTAGAGAGTTCTAGGAAACTTTTAGAATATTCTAAAAGGTTCTAACAAATATGTCCTTGACATTTAATGATATATCACAAATTATCAAAATTTCTATTAATAAGGTTCAAAATATATTTGCTTGTATTATAGTGCTTCAAGTTGCTACACCAATAATAAAAATGAATAAGACCAAGTTGAATATATAATTATCTATTTTATACTATAATACAAATGATATTTGAGATAGACAATCTATTATAGTAAATGAAAATTTTACCTATATGATTATAAAAGTTTTTTCTTGTAAAGAAAAGGATCTCAAATCTAGAATTATCAAAGAAAAAATGTATTGCTTTGATTGATTAAAATAGAAAGTTTCTATTGAGAAAGAATATATCTCTTTGTATAAAAAAAAGTTTTTGATCCAATTGTAGATACTTTTACTTCTTGCCCTTTAGGATAAAAGATGGTATTGGTGAACAAGCGTGATGCTCAAGGTCACATAATTCATTACAAAGCTTGTCTTGTAGCATAAGGCTTACACAATAGATTGAAATTAATTATAAATCTACATACTTTTTAATTATGGATTTAATTACTTTTTGATATATAATTGGAATGGTAGTACATACTAACCTTGAAATGCATCTTATGGATATAATAATTACTTATCTATATAGTTTTCCTTAATGTAGATATATACATATAAGTACCATTTGAAATAGATATAAAAAACTTATATAGCCCTATTCTAGGATGATACTATAGTGTCAAATTACAAACGACCTTATATGGTCTAAAACAATCTAGACATTATTGTATTATGTGTTGTCTTGTTTGAGAATGCACTAGGCACTTGGTTGTAGAAAGTATATTTATATATTATAATTAACTAAAATCTAATAATCCTAATATAATCTTAAATAAATTCTAATAAAACTTTAATCAAATCTTAAATAAATTCTAATATAATTTTAATCAAATCCTAATTAAATCTTAATTAAATTTTAATCAAATTTAATCAAATTATAATCAAATTTTAAATCAAATCTTAAATCAACCTTTAATCAAATCCCAAGTCAAATCCTAATTCAAATCTTAAGTTAAATCCTAGTCAAATTTTAAACTAAATTCTAATGAAATCTTAAATCAAATCTTAAGTCAAATCTTAGTCAAATCTTAAATCAAATTCTAGTCAAATTCTAAATCAAATCCTAAATCAAACCTTAATTAGTTTTTAAACAAAAATCTAAATCAAATCTTAAGTCAAATCTTAATAAAATTCTAATAAAATCTTGATATGTTAATGAATCCTAATAAAATTTTAATATCTTAATAAATCCTAATAAAATCTTAATAAATCCTATAATAGATTGAAATCTCATATCAAAGATATGAAAATATATAAAAAGAGATTTAAACTAAAAAAAAATTTCAAGAAGAAACTAATAAGGACTTAAATTAACTAATTGAATATATGAACAATATCAAAAAAGATGAGCTAGAATTCTAAGAGATGCATTATTGAGACTAAAGAACTATTCAGCCTCAACTCCTATATATATATATATATATATATATATATATTTCTATCTAGGATGCTTTTTGAATAGCTTCCATTAAACTAAGAAGCTCCTTCAGCAACTTCTACCAACTAAAAAGCTTCTTGAGCTCCTTCTACCAACTTAGAAGCTTCTCAAGCTCTTTTTGCTGACTATAAAGCTTCTCGAGCTACTTTCACCAACTAGGAAGCTTTTCAATCAACTTTCACTTACTTAAGGACTTTTAAAATTTTTTAGAAGGTTCTTTGAACTTTAAAAGTGTATGTCCCTAATATCATCCTTTTTTCTAGCGACGACTTTCAAAAGGAGTTCATATCTTTGAAAATCTTTTTATATATAAAAAATCAAGAATACACTATATTAATGAAGCTATGTATTTTATTCTTGGACAATAGGTGTTAGGAACATACACTTTGGAGGTTTACAAAATCTTCTAGAATATTCTAAAAACTTCTTGAGTTAATGAAAGTCAGTTGAGAAGCTTCCTAGTTGGTGAAAATTACTTGAGAAGTTGTTTAGTTAGTAGAAAAAGCTCAAGAAGCTTCTTAATTAAAGGAAGGAATTCAAGAAGCTTACCAGTTGGTAGAAGTTGTTCGAGAAGCTTTTTAGTTTGATGGAAGCCGCTCAAAAAGCATCCTAAATAAGAATATATAAAGAGGTCAACGTTGAAGACTTCTTCAGTCTCAACAATGTATCTCTTGGAGTTCTAGCTCACCTTTCTTAGTGTTGTTCATATATTCATCTATTTAATTTAAATTCTTGTTGGTTTCTTCTTGAAACCTTGTCTTGGTTCAAATCTCTTATTTTATATTCTTCTGTCCTTGACAGTTTATCAAGGCTAATCTCATTTTCAATATTAGAATTAGATCGTTCTTCTTGGAGAGTAGATTATCCCTCTACTCAAAGATATACCAATGCTTTAGAAGTTACGGATTATCCTCCTCTAAATTGATATTATCTTCATTACAATATTGGAGCTTTTTCTTTCTTGTGAGAGAGTGGATCACCCCTCTCTTTGAAGGTCTTAAAGCGTTTTAGAGGTTGCAGATTACCCTCTTCTAAACTAATATTGTCTTCTTATATATTCATTTCTTCTTTCTCTTAGAATGGCTGGAGGTCAAGACATTAGTATGACTAAATCTTCTAAGTCCAAGTTAGATACCATTATAAATACACTTACTATTTTATCTGCTAAAATTAGAGAGATTGAAGGAATTACAAAACTTTATAACAATGCAACATGTAGAGTGCTGCAATCTAGATTACATCCACTTCCAACTTTTGCACTTGAGGATGTGATATTATCTATGCTATGCCAAAAAAATCCACCTGTTCAACAATGTAAGGAGCCTCAAGTTAGTCTTTTGGAGAAATATGATGGTACGCTGTCATACTGCATTTACGTGTAGTGTATAAAAATATTAAATATCTTGTATCTATTGTTAATATATGTGTGAGTGCTAGAGGTTATTTTAGAAGATATTATAAGGAGAGGATTTATTATAGCCACTTAGTTAGTGAATTAAGATGGCTATTTGTTTTGTTCCTACCTTATTTATATCCTAGAATAGACTATTTTGTAATTAGAAGAAAAATAAAGATTATTTTATCTTTCTTATTGACTTTTGAGGTAGAATGGACCTTGTGAGGGGTAAGAAAGAAGAGCATGGGGTGAATAAGGCCTGTCCAATAGGATTTGGCTGCCCATGTGGGCGTCTCATAGTCTAATATGGAAAGAAAGGGAGATATACTCCTCTTGCTAGACCAAGGATTAGTGGGCAGTTTTGAATGGTGAATTTTGGAGAGAGATAGCTCTGAGGAGATAAAAGCGTTTGTAATGAAAATTAGTAGGTGTGTTCTTTGAGTTGTGAGGATTCTAGAACCTACTCACTTGCTTATTTTGGAGTTGTGAGCAAAAAGTTATGCTTGTTTTAGTAGAGTAGGGTTTGCTGCCACCTGACGAAGAGGGGCAGAAACTTCGAGCTGCTACTGCAAGTTTGATTTCGATTCTTTCTCAATGAAATTTATAGAGAGTGTGGAAAATTGTGCTAGCTTTTTACAAAGACATTTCTTGTAGCATTTGGAGTTGGAAAGCAAAAGTTGTGAGCTTGAGAGTGGAAAAGGGTTTGCTACCACCTAATGAAGAGGGGTAGAGACTTTGTTCAACCACCCAAGTTGGACAGTCTCTTCAATCTTTTTGATAATTTAGGTGCTTATAGTAGTTTATGTAAGCTTTTTATAAAAACAAAAATCAATACATTTAGAGTTGTGATGAAAGTTTTATGAGCCATGAAGTGTCAAAGAGGGCAAATTGTTGCTAGGGTTTGATGAGTAGAATCAACTAGCTACAAAATCTGGAGTTTGAGAGGCATGCATGCGAAATTTTAGAACAAGTTAGATGATGGAGTGAGCTTTCTAAAAAGCTATTGCATGTCCAACTTGGAGAAGGGAAGTGATCACAACAAAGGCTGAAGTGAAGAGGAGCTTTGCTGCCTTTGCATTTGCTTGGAAATTTTAGTGCCTACTTCTTTTAGCCATAACTTTTAAACGGTATGTCATCTATTTGTGAAATTTTGATATGTTTTACAATGGATTATTGGCTTTCCATGGGCTGAATGCACGCTTGATTCAACCTTTGGATGAATTTTTAGTGATTTATTTAGTTTCAGCTTGTTGTATAACTTGTATTCCTCATATGTGGTTGTATTTTGAGATATACTTGAATATATATACACTTTGCTTATACATTTTACACAAGTATATATACTTGTATTTATATCAAGTATTTATATAAGTATTTTATAAGTATTATACATAATATTTATACAAGTATTTGTACAAGTATTATACATGATATTTGTATAAGTATTTGAATAAGTATTATACCAAAGATTATATATTATTTTATATAAGTATTTATATAAGTATTATATAAGTATTTATACAAGTATTATCCAAGTATTTATACTTTATATTTGTACAAGATTTGTATAAGTATAATACAAGTATAATTTGAAAGCTTGAACAAATATTGTGCAAGTATAGAACATACTTGCACGGCTTCCTCTCATGTTCCCTGCTAGTTCTAGTAGCAGCTAGGAACCCGGCATTTTTTCAAGGCGAATTCTTTCTATCCGACAACGCGTTTAAAGTTCCAAGGTTTTTTCAATCAAATTCAATTAATAACAATCTTACAATTTGATACTTATCCAATAGAAGAATCACAGGTTGGATTGGTTGGCACCTTGCTTACAAAGCAAGCATTATCATGATTTGTTTCCTTCTTTGAAAAATAATTACTAATTTTGAGTAACTTTGAAGTTTTCATGGAAGCATTTGCAGAAGCATTTGGAAAATATGACAAGGCTCATTGGACAACAATTAAGATTTGAGCATTATATCAAGGGGTGTGCTCTACATCAATCTATGTATCTAATTTTAGATAATTAGTATATGACATCAATTGAAATGAAGAAGCCTTAATGAACCAATTTTATTGGAGATTAAGAGATGATATAAATGATTTATTATTATTGCTTCTAGATCTACAATCGCTCAATAAACCCATTAATCAAGCCATAAAATGTGATAATTGATTATTTCAATGTTGTCAAGATCAATATTTATAGGCTTCAAGAAGACAACATGTAATTCAACATATCTTTGTTACATCAAAAAGCATTTTAAATTCACACTTAGAAGTAGAAGATATGCAGCTAGATGTAGTATGATTTAAACTTCTTAATCCATAAGAAAAGAAGCATCAGATGGAAGAAGGTTTATACTTGTATTGTGGCGAGAAAGGCCACAAGGTTGGCAATTGCTCAAAGAAACAAAATTGACACATTACCAAAACTAGAAATATAATTATTTAAAAAAACAACAATGTTCAACTATAGTAGAGACTGTATAGCTGGACAATCCAATATTATAAAATTATTTAGGTTCTTCTCTTTTTATTCAATCTGCTTATTGTTTTACAATCTTTTTATATTTTGGCCCTCAAAAGCTTCAGATGATCGCTTTATTAGATTTGCACGTATTTGCTTATTTTATAAATGAGGCATTTATCAAACTTCACAAAATTCTTCTAATACAGAAATTCAAACCTATTCATGTAGAGATAATAGATGGAAAATCCTTATCTTTTGGAAGTGTCATCCATGAAACCACGTCTATAGAAGTGTTGTTTAAAGATCATAGAAATCAGATTGTATTCAACAATATTAGGATTCTTTCAAATCTTGTTATTTTTGAGCTGTCTTGATTGGAAAAGCATAATACATTTATAGATTAAAGATTGCAAAGAGTAACATTTCCAATAGATATCCCTGCAAAAACAATTCATAAAAAGCCACAAATTGATAAATCTTTATTTGTTAGAGCAAGGACTTTTGTAAGATCGGCTAAAGAAGGTACACCGTTTATTATTTATACAACTCCAATTAAAGAAGATATAACTTCATCAGCAAGTATTCCAAAATAGTATAGTGAATTTCAAGATATTTTTTTAAAAAAAAAATGTTGATATATTGCCAAAGTACCGACCATACGATTGTGCTATAGATCTTCAAAAAAGAATATAACCACCTTTTGGTCCAATCTATAATCTTTCTCAAAATGAGCTTTTGGTATTGAAGGATTATATTGATGAAAATCTTACAAAGAAGTTTATTAGACATTCAAAGTCTCCTGTATGTCTACTTATACTTTTTATTAAGAAGAAGGATGGTTCCTTGCGTATGTGCATTGATTATGGGGAATTGAATAAGGTAATGATGAAAAATTATTATCTACTATCATTAATCTCAAGATTTTTGAAACAACTTAGCCAAGCCAAGATCTACACTAAGATAGATCTTTGTGGAGCATTCAACTTCGTATGAATCAAGGAAGGAGATGAATGGAAGACCGCATTTTGGACAAGGTATGGACAATTCGAATATAATATCATGTCCTTTGGACTAACAAATGTATTTGCTATCTTTTAACATTTAATGAATGATATCTTTCAAGAGTACTTAGATAAGTTCATTGTGATTAATCTTGATGATATCTTGATCTACTCAAAAAATCTAGAAGAACACAAAGGGCATATCAAGTTAGTATTATAAAAGCTGCGAGATATAGGTTTGTATGCCAAACTAGAGAAATGTATATTTTATCAATTTAAGATGGAATTTTTTGAATATATTGTATCTATAAAGGATTTGACAATGGATCCTAAGAAAATAGAGGCGATTATGCAATGGACCATTTTAAAAATTGAGAGAGATGTATAATATTTTCTTTAATTTGCTAACTTCTATCAGATCTTTATCAAAAATTAGTCTAAAGTTGCCACCTTTCTTACTCAATTGACATGTAAGGATAAGTTAAAATGGAGGCCTCAAGCAGAGAAGGCATTCCAAGACCTCAAGATGGCATTTATTAAAGCTCCAATATTAGTACATCTAGACTTTACAAAGATATTCTATATGGAAATTGATATCTAGGATTTTATATTAGGGGTCATACTTTCACAAATAGATATAGATAATAAATTCCATCCTATTGAATTTTATTTATAAAAATTCTCTACTGTCAAAATTAATTATAAAATCCATGATAATGAGTTTCTTGTATTATAGATTCTTTTCAAAAATGGCATTATTTTTTTGAAGGAGCAATGTATCTTGTGATTATATATACAGATCGCAAGAATTTAGAATATTTTATGTCATCTTGGATTTTTAATTGCTGCCAAGCTCGATAGAATATGTCACTATCTCAATTTAACTTTGTTATCGCTTATCAACTTAGACAACAATAAAGATTGTCTGATGCTTTATTGAAAAGATCATATCTTATACCAAGGGTAGAAGAAGTAGCATTTGATCAATAATATATAATTTTACTAAAATTGGAGCAATTTTACCTTTGTGTCTCTATTACATCGGTGCCTATTGATTCTAGTTTCTTCAATGAGATGCATGCTACAACTATTAATGATACTTTGGCCTTTAATGTCAAGCATTGCTTAAAAAAAAATGCTGATAAGTTCAAACTTAAGAAAGACCTTCTATACTTTGAAGAATGTTTGTATATCCCAGAAAGACCAGTACAACTGTATGTTCTTCAATCTCACCATGACTTTCTAGTTGCATGTCACTTTGAATTTAATTGAAAAGATATTTAATTCACAATAAAGGTCGAACAAATTAGAATATCTTATTCACTAGCAAAGCTATGATATTAATGAGCGCACATAAGAACCGGCTAAAAATCTTGCAAATGTGTCTCAAAAGGTATATGAATTTTATTGACTTTATTTCCATAAATCCAAATGTATTCAATGATAATTTTTTAGTGAAGATTGAATTTAAAGAATATTCATAATCTAGAGAGAGTTAAACTAAAGCCTTTATTAATATATAGCCGTCTGCTCCGAGATAGAATAGAATGATAGAAACAAGTTAGTTACCATATCAAATCTTTAAGCATTGAGAGAATAAGACTTAGAAGATTCATTTGCCACGCAAGCTTCAAACAAATCAATGCAATTTTTATAGCCTTTAATTTAGCAAAGTGAGGACAATATATTTTAGCGCCAAGTACAATCTCAGTTGGAGCCATGAAGAGTAAGATCCAATCATACAAGTCTCAATTCCAATGCTTGAGCTTTTATAATATTGCTTGAATTTGAAAATGTGAATCTTTTTAGTCCTGAGATCTTATTTAGAGGATGTTTTGAAGGTTGTAATGAAGATCAAATTCTTAGATGGGATATTTTAATAATAGAGATATTTGCTTAAGATCATAGGTAATTTCTTTAAAGGCCAGTAGAACACTTTATCCAAGAATAGAAAATAATATGTATAATTTCACTAATATAGCATATTCTTAATTTTTTATGTATATAATAAGAGTGAGCTCTTCTTAGAACTCATTGTTAGAGAAGAAGGTGATGTTAGGGACATATACTTTGAAGATTTATAGAATCTTTTAGAACATTCTAAAAGTTTTTGAATTAGTAAAAGTCAGTTGAGAAGTTTTTCAGTTAATGGAAGGAACTTAAGAAGCTTCTTATTTATTGGAAGGAGTTCAAGAAGCTTTCCAATTAGTAGAAGGTGCTCAAGAAGCTTCTTACTTTGATGGAAGCCACTTAGTAAGCATCCTAGACAGTAATATATATAGGGATCAAGGCTGAAAAGTTCTTCAGTCTCGACAATATATCTCTTGGAATTCTAGCTCACCTTTCTTAATATAGTTTGTGTATTCATCTATTTAATTCAAATTTTTATTGATTTCTTCTTAAGACCTTGTCTTATTTGAAGTTTCTTGCTCTGTATTCTTGTATCTTTGACAATAGGTTTGATTAATTCTGAAAAAAATTGCCTATAATCTTGAATTAATACTTCTATTGTTAAAACATTCCATCTAAGGATTTGATCTTCATTGCAGCTTTCAAAATATCTTCCAAATAAGATTTCAAATTTGGCAAGATTCACCTTTCCAAGCTCTATTTTTTTTCTAAAGCTTGAGTATTAGAATCAAGACTTACATGGTTGAATGTTGTTCTTAATAGCTCCAATTATGGTCATATTTGGCATTGAAATGTATTGTCCTTACTTTGCTCAATTGAAGGTTGTGAAAATTGCATTGATTTGTTGAAAGCTTGCGTAATAAGTGAATCTTCTGAATCTTATTCTACTAAATCTCTCAATACTTGAAGGTTGGATATGATGACTGACTTGCTTCTACTACTCTATTCTATCTTGGAATACATGACCACATATTGATGAAGGTTTTAGTTTAACTCTCTCTCTTTTATGAATATTCCTTGGATTCAATCTTTATCAAGAAGTTATTATTAAATACGTTTGGATTTATGATGATAGAGTCAATGAAATTTCTATACTTTTTGAAGCACATTGGCAAGATTTTTGGCTGGTTCCTATATGTGCTTATTGATATCATAATCGTGCCAATGAACTAGATATTTTAATTTGTCCCACCTTTGCCATGAATTTAGTATTTTTTTTATCTCGTATTTTTTTTGATTTTTAATTTCTATATTAGATAGCAATTGTTGTATTTTTTCCAAAATATATAATTCTTTATAAGCTTTAAAAGAGAGACATGAAAAATTAGATGTAATTTTATAGAAAATGGTAGTTCCAAGCAATATGCCGTTAGATTAATTTGCTTCTAGATGAAAAATGGTCCTAGCCTCCAATAGTCCAATTTATTGCATGGCCGCTTGGTCTTATTATTCCATCAAAGAAGCCATATTTTATCTCCAATATAAAAAATAAGCAATTGATTTATAAGTTTATCTACACATGCCTTGTAAGTATCTTGAGCTACTTGTAATTGAAGCTTCAAGATTATTTGGTATTGTAATAGATGCTTTATAAATCCTTCAACCATTGGATTCTTATTCTTTGGCATATTCCACAGATCAAGCTTTGGATGATATCTATAGTTGGAGTAAAATAATGTTTACTAAGTTGAAGCATGAATAGTATTATTGTGTATAAACTTTGCTAATAGTAGATACAAGATCCAATCATCTTATTGATAGTTAATATTGCATCATAAATATTACTCCAAAACTTAATTAACTTGTTTTGTTTGGCCATTAATTTAAGAATAGAAAGCCAAAGAAAGTTTAATATCTATCTTTAATATTTTAAAAAGACATTTTTAAAACTTAGATATGAATTGGGATCCTTGATCAGATACAATATCATCTGGTAGGCAATAATATTGATATATATTGTCAAAAAAGAGCCTTATTGCTTCTTTACTAGATGTAGTATTTTTGCAAAGAATGAAATGAGTCATTTTTTTGAGTCGGTCAACCACCATAAAGATGCTATTCAATGAATTGGATGGCGGTAGATCTGAGATAAAATCCATTGAGATAGAAGACTATGATTGTCTTGAAATAAGCAAAGATTGTAAGAGTCCATAAAGGTGATGTTGAAGATTCTTGGACCTTAAATAGATGTTACAAGAGAGTATAAAGTCCTTCATAACCTTCTACATTTGAAGCCACCAAAAATCTCAAGAAATAAGTTCCAAGGTCTTGTTAAATCTAAAGTGACTCCTAATTGGAAAATCATGGCAAAATTGAAAAATATGTAGTTATATTAGTCTTTTTGGAATATATAAACATTCTACAAGATATAAAAGGTCTTTTTTGAGCTTAAACTTGTCAAATTTTTTATTAAAGCGGAACTTGATATTAAAGGCCAAAACATCATTAATAGTTATAACATGCACCTCATTAAGGAAATTAAAATCAATAAGTGCTGATGTAATAGTGGCGCAAAAATAAAATTGCTTTGGCTTTAACAAAGTTGTATATTGTTTGTCAAACACTGTCTGTTATGCTTTTGATATAAGATATGATTTCCTTAATAAAGCATTGGATAATCCTTATTGCTTCCTAGATTGATAAGTAATGACAAAGTTAAATCAAGATAATAAAATATTCTATTGAGCTTGGCAGCAATTAAGAACCTAGATTCATATAAAATATTCCAAGTTCTTATGATATATGTATATAGTTATAAGATGTATTGTTTCTTCAAAAAAATAATGCCATTCTTAAAAAAAAGTCTATAATAATAAGAAGTTCCTTATTATAGATTTTATAATTAATTTTGGTAGTAGAAATTTTTTGAAAATAAAATATAATAAGATAGAATGTATTATCTATACCTATTTGTGAAAGTGCAATTCTTAGTACAAAATTCAAAGCATGAATTTTTATATAGAATTCTTTTGTAAAGTCTAGATGTATTAAGATAAGGGCTATGATAAATGCCGTCTTGAGGTCTTGGAATGCTTTCTCTACTTGAGGCCTCTATTCCAACTTATCTTTATATATCAATCAAATAAGAGGAGCAACAATGTGAGAATAATTTTTGATAAAGATCTAATAGAAATTAAAAAATCCAAAAAAATATTGTACATCTCTCATAATCTTTGGAATAGCCCATTGCATAATTATCTCTACTTTCTTGGAATCCATCATCAAATCCTCAATAGATGCAATATATTCCAAAAATTCTATCTTTAATTGATGAAATATAGATTTTTCTAGCTTGGCATACAAACCTATATCCTACAGCTTTTGTAATACCAACTTTACATATTTCTTATGTTCTTTTAGATTTTTTGAATAGAACAAGATATCATCAAGATAGATCACCATAAATTTATTTAAGTGGTCTTAAAAGATGTCATTCATTAAATACTAAAAGCTAATGGGTGTATTTGTTAATTCAAAGGACATGATATTATATTCAAAATGTGCATACCTTATTCAAAATGTGGTTCTTTATTTGTCTCCTTTTTTGATTTGTATTAAGTTATATACTCCACAAAGATCTATTTTAATATAGATCTTGGCTTGGCCAAGTTGTCTCAAAAGTCCTAAGATTAATGATAGTGGATAATGATCCTTCACCATTATCTTATTCAATGTCCAATAATCAATGCACATATGCAAGGAACTATCTTTCTTTTTTACAAAAAATATAGGTGCACCTGCTAGAGACTTTGAATGCTTGATGAAATTCTTTGCAAGATTTTGATCAATTTAATCTTTCAACATCAAAATCTTGTTTTGAAAAAGATTATAAATTAAATTAAAAGATGGTTGCATTCCTTTCTAAAGATCTATGATACAATCATATGGTTGATATTTCAATAATATATCAACATTCTTTTTTTGAAAAATATCTTAAATTTTTTTGTTTTATTTATTTATTTATTTTTTAAAATATTTATCAATGAAGTCATATTTTCTTTGGTTAGAGTTGCATAAATAACAAATGGTGTACCTTCTTTAGCCAATCTTATAAAAGTCCTTGCTCCAACAAATAAAATCTTATTAATTTGTGGCTTTTTATAAAGTTTTCTTATAAGGATTTCTATTGAAAATATTATTCTTCACAACCTCCAATCTATAGATGGATTATGCTTTTTCAACCAAGAAAGTCTAAAAATAATAGGATTTGAAGGAGTCTTAATAATATTGAACATAATTTGGCTACTATGGTCTTCAAGTAATACTTTCATAGGGATTCTTTTATAGTTGATACTATTAGAGGATAAAGGTTGTCCATCCATTATCTCTACATGAATAGATTTGGATTTCTATACTAGAGGAATTTTATGAAGCTTAGCAAATATCTCTTTTAAAAAACAAGTGGATGCCCTTAAATCTAACAAGGCCATTGTCTAAAGCTTTTGAAGGCCAAAACACAAAAGAATTGTAAAGCAATGAGTAGGTTGAGCAGAAAGAGAGGAACCTAAATAATTTTGGAATGTTGAATTGTTTAGCTGCACGATCCCTATTGTGATTGAATATCTTTGTTTTCTTGAATAATTGCACTGTTGATTTTGGTGATGAATCAATTTTATTTCTTAGGATAATTGCTAATCTTGTAGCCTTCTTTACCACAATATAAGCATAGACCTTCTTCCATGCAATATTGTCATACTGTAATTCCTTATTGTATATAAAAAAAAATTTAAATATATAATATGTTTATAAATTCTAATATATATTAGAATATTTAATAAATTATTTAAAAGAATTGATATAAAAAACTTTATTTTGGTTTTATTTACTTAGTTTGATTATGGCATTTAAATTATATAAGACCTAAATATTTAATATGAAGCATTGAGAGGAGATTGGAAGTCAAAGATGAAGAATTAAACTACTAAGAGGCTTATTTGGAAGGATGAAGGCAAAAAATAGATGAATGAAGGCAAGGGATGAAGCTCTTCATTCCTATTAGTCAGTGGTCATGCCTAATAGGCTTTGAGGAAGTTATCTATGAAGAAAACAAGGATTTTAGTATCTTCAAAGAAATCATTCAAAAATCAGAGACCAAGGTTAAAAAGCTTATTTTTTGTATTACAATTTTGGTATAAAAATTAAGAGATTTGGAGTTTTTATGAGGGAGAAGTAGGCACTTGAAGTTAAGGTATACACATTGTACCTACTGTCGCTCTTTTGAGGATACAAGGAGTTTTATAGAAGCTTTTGGAGATCAAGAGGTGAAATTGGAAAGGAAAATTTAAGATCTACATTTAATATAAAAGAATTATTATATTTGGAATTCTTAAAAAGGAGATATTAGGAATCAAAGACAGCAAATTGAATTCTAAGGCAATAAATTGACCGTTTTATTAATAGTGATGGTTTTTACCATATCTTGAGCTTTCAAACGATTTTTTAACTAAAAATTTCTAAAAAGGTGTAATATTATATTAAAAAGCTATACATTAAAGTTTCATAGCATTTAAACTTTTAGTTTGTAGGATATAAAGAATTTAGTATATGGATGTTTATAAACAAGGATTTGAAACTACTGTTAGGATTTTGGCAATATCTAAAGATTGATAATGAATCAATTGTTAAAATTTGTAGTAGTAGTTATTAAAAATACATTAATACTTTATGTAAATTTTTAGTAGATTTGAATAGTTAGATTAAAAGTTATAGATTATTGAAGTTTCAAGGATTTGTTAACCAAATTTGATTGATAATGGTTCTACAACCTAATACTTATCCAACAAAAGAATTATAAGTTGAATCTTACTTATAAGGCAAGTATTATCATGGTTTGCTCTCTTTTTTTAAAAAAAATCACCAATTTTTAGCAACTTTGAAGTTTTCATGGAAGCATTTGTGGAAGCATTTGGAAAATGTGATAAGACTTCTTGGACAATAGTTAAGATCCAAGCATTGTGTTAATGGGCATACTTTGCATCAATCTATGCATTTAATTTTAGACAATTGGCATACGATATGAATTGAGATGAAAAAACGTTAATGAATCAATTCTATTGGAAATTAAAAAATAATGTGAAGGCTTTATTATTATTGCTTATGGATCCACAATTGCTCAATGAAGCTATTAGCTAAGTCATGAAAAAGTTATGAAATATTACTATCATATTTTTTCTAAAGACTAATTTAAGATTCCTTATGTTGTTAAATAGGTAGATTTTCTTACCGTAGCATAGGTAGTAGTACATCCTCAAGCGCAAAAGTTGGAAGTAAATATAATTTAGGTTGTGGTAATTTAGATGTTGCATTATTATAAAATTTTGTAATAATCCCTTCAATTTTCACAGTCCTAGCAAATAAAGTAATAAGAGCGTTGATAATAACATCTAACTTGAATTGAGAAGATTCAATCATATTAATATCTTGATCTCTAGGAATTTTAAGAGAATGAATAAATAAATAAATATATAAGAATACAATATTAGTTTAGAAGAGGATAATTTGCAATCTCTAAAATGCTTTAAAAACTTCAAAGAGACCAATGATCCATTTTTTCAAAAGAAGGATAAAGCTCTAATATTATAATGAAGAAAATATCACTTTAGAGGAAGATAATCTACAACCTTTAAAGCATTGATAAATCTTTAAGAAGATGGATAATTCACTCTCTAACAAAAAGAATCCAACTCTAATATTTAAGATGAAAGCAGTCTTGACAAACTGTTAAAGATATGAGAATACAAAACAAGAGACTTAAATTAGAAAAAAAATTTAAAAAAAATAACCAAAAATTTAAATTAGAAAAAAGTTTTAAAAAAAAATAACCAAAAACTTAAATTAATTAATTGAGTACATGAAGAATACCAAGAAAAGTAAGCTAGAATTCTAAGAGATATGTTGTCAAGACTAAAGAACTCTTCAGCCTTGACTTCCATATATATCCATATTTAGGATGCTTCTTGAGTGGCTTCTATCAAACTAAGAAGCTTTTCTTAGCACCTTCTACCAATTGGAAAGCTTCTTGAGCTCTTTCTACCAACTTAGAAGCTTCTCGAGCTCCTTCCATCAAATATGAAGCTCCTCAAGTTACTTTCATCAACTAGAAAGCTTTTCAATTGAATTTTATTAACTTAAGAACCTATCATGGATATAAGGTTACTCCAATAATTATCTAATTAATATGTATAGATAGAAATAAGTAAAAATAGATTAATTTGATAATATCTTATACAGAAGCTTTCTAAAAACTTCATAGATGCAATTTCACCTTTATACATATTTATAAGTGTTTGATAGGTTAAAAACTTGGCCAAAAAATTAGTCACATGTCACACATGTTGGTAGCTTATAGAACAAATTAAGTACGTGGTGAACTTATAGGAAACTTGTCTTATAAGTTTGACATGTGTCTTGCAAATTAGATACATGTTGGAGGTCTTATAGAATGTTGCCACGTAGCTCTTATATAGATAATATATATAGAAATAAGAGTGAAGCCTTTTTTATTCTTGTCAATGCCTTTTTTATTCTTCGTCTTATTTCAAGAGTTTCTAGTCTTCTTGTCTTTGGTAATAGCCATTCTAGTTTTAATATTTTCTTTGAATGATTTTAATATACAAGTATATTGATATTTTATTCTTTTATGATTCATATCCTTGACAATTTGTCAAGAATAAAGATTCATTATTCTTATTTTATATTTAAGAAGTGAGTGGACTATACTACTTCTATTATTTTGTTTTGAAGATTGCAAACTATCCACCTTTAAACTAACATTCTTTGTTTTTTAATCTTGATTTTTTTCTAAAAGACAATGGATTATTTTTCTTTGTAGAAATTTTTATTTGATATTAGAGGTTGCAAATTATCCTCTTCTAATTCAAATTATGAAGTGATTAAGTTGTCTAAGATAGAAGGAAAGATCATGGATGCTATACTTAACAAAAGTGAGAATAGATTTGCAACTATTGCAAATCTTCAGCAACTTGTTAATACTCTTAGGATAAAAATTTCATAAATTACTAATATCAATTATTGAAGCACTATTCCTATGTCTATGGAAGAAGTCTAGAGCCTATTCTAAAAAGTTGTATAGTTGAAGGAAGTAAGTAAATCAGCCTTATAATTAAATCTAGAAAGTCTTACTCCTACAAGCATAAAGGAGGCAAAGATTAATATGCCTGAGAAGTTTGATGAAACAAGATCAAAATTTCAAAGATTTCTATACCAAGTCAAATTATATCTAAGATTGCATCCTTTCTAATATTCTAATGGATTTATTCAAGTTAGATTTATAGGCACACTTCTATCTGAAAGTACTATTTTTTTATTCATATCTTTGATGGAAAAAAATTCATAATTTTTTATGATTTAAATTCATTTCTTGAAGTGTTTATGGCTACATTTAGAAAAAATGATCAAGATAGGATAATAGAAATCAAGCTCTTATCTTTACAATAAAAATCATAGTTAGCTACAATATATGTTGCAAAATTCCAAAAATTTGCTTGCAATGTAAAGTGGAACAACAAAGCCCTTATCAATTGATTTTGTCATGGATTGAAGGATAACATCAAAGATTTGTTACTAACAATATTAAAAGTAGACTTCTTAGAATAATTTATTATTTGAGCCATTATATATAACTATCAAGGATGCAAGATATTAGATTAGCCAAGAATCAAAGAGAAAAAATCAGAACCAAAATAATTTCAAAATAAGAATTGGATAGACAAGAATAAGAATTAGATCAAGAATAAGAAATTGGATTAATATCAAGAACAAGGCAACACTCTGGATTGCTCCAAGATTTGTGTTGGCAAGATTGAGATGCTACTCAGTCTTGCCTCTTATTTATACTATGAAGTCTTATGTCCTATTAGACCTTATAAGAATATTTTAGAATATTCTAAAAGCTTGAGGAAGATTTTGGAAGATTCTAAAAAATCTATAAGAGATCTTGGAAGGTTGAAGAAGATTCTAGAGGATCCTAAGAATATTTTAGAATATTTTAGAAGCTTGAAGAAGATTCTAGAAGATTCTAAAAGAATCTAAAAAGCTATAGAAGATTTTAGAAGATTACAAAAAGTTCTAATAATGGCTTAAAATATGTCCGTGACATCACCTTCTCTTCTAGCGACAAGTTTCACGAGGAGCCAAAGCAATTTGATGATCAAATCACATGCATAAAAATTCTAGAATACGTCAGAGTAGAAAAGTAACATATTCTATCTTTTATTCGTTGGTTATCGATTCAACAGGTCCCTTGAGATGGCATCGATGACCTCTAGATATAACCTCTATTAGACCAACATCCCATCCAAGAATTTGCTCTTCATTGTAACCTTCAAAACATCCTCCAAAAGTAATTTCTGGTCCACCTCGAGTCATCCTTCCAACTTTGCGGAATATTATCAAAGCTCAGGCATTTGATTCGAGATTTTTGTGATGAGACCGTATCTCCAAAGACTCCAAGCATGGCCTTACTTGACGTTGGGATACTCCTTCTTCATCTTGTCCATGTTCTTCAAACCTAACAAATTGTTAAATTTACAATGATTTCCCAACCGCTTGTATGGTAGAAGAGTCTTCTGACTCTTGTTCCTATAATTTCCTTGAAACACAAAGATTTGACATAATAACTAATAAGCTTCTAACAAGATTTATTCTATCCTAAGAAAATACAAGTGCAAGTCTTGGCATGACTTTTTTTTTTTAATATTGGTCTTTTGTTGTTGATAGGAAGCGTCATTTAAAAGCCAATAGATGTTACTGTCCACAAAATCTTCAATGATCATTGAATTTAGGTTTTTTAAGATATTATTGATAGAATTGGCGAACCTTCGTAGGTGTATTCTTAAGGTTATCTAAGGGTTTCCATGTTCTATCGCTAACTCCATAGCCCTTCCAATGGATAAAATATTCCAATTGTCCATATATTATACGTGAATCCAATATTTCATCCACCTCGTATTCAATCTCTTGATTGACTTTAATAGGAGCTGGTGGTAGAATAGTTCTTCCAGCAATATTTGATTTATAATAGGTTTCTAAAAGCGAGACATAAAAGATTGGATGAATATACATGCTATTTAATAGTTCAAGACAAAAACTTATTGGATTTATTTGGTGTAGAATTATAAAAGGTCCAAATCTTTGATAGTCTAATTTTTATGATGGTCAATTTTTTTGTATATTTCGATGAAGTAACCAAACACGATCTCCTATTTTAAAATTTGGTTGGTTTTTGCGATGAATACCTGCATAGTCTTTAAATTGATCTTGGACTATTTGTAATTGGAATTCCAATTCTTCATGGATGGTTTTTAAATAGGTAGCTTGATTTTTTGCAGCAAAGCTTCTCATGTCTTCAAATTGAAATGGATTTGCTCTAAGGTGGTATCCATAATTTGAAAAGAATGGAGTTTATTTTATTGAAGAATGTTTGGAGTTATTATATGCAACCTCAGCTAATGATAGAAAGTCCGTCTAATCATCCTATTGATAATTTATACTACAACAAAGATATTGTTCTAAGATTTGATTCACTTATTTTATTTGACCATCAGTTTGAAGATGAAAAGTGGATGAGAGGTTGATCTTGATCTTTAAAAGTCAAAATAGTCCTCTCCAAAAGTTTGATACAAATTACGGTCTTTGATTTGAAATAATATCGATTAGAAGGCCATGTATTCGGTAAATATTATCAATAAAAATCTTGGCTATTTTCTCTTCAAAAATAGTCTTGTTGCACGACATAAAGTGTGCCATCTTGATAAAATGGTCTATCACCACAAAAATTGAATCTTTTCCATTCAAAATTGGAAGGTCTGTAATGAAATCCATAGATAACGATTGCCGTGGGCCCTTAGGAATTGGAAGAGGTTGCAAAAGTCCATATGATTGATATCTTAGAATCTTTGTTTATACACAAATTTTGCATGATTGAATGAATTCTTTCACCAATTTCCACATCTGAAGCCACCAATAGTCTCTTGATATCAATTCCAAGGTCTTATTGAAGCCAAAGTATTCAACTGCTGGAAGGTCATATCGAGCTTGAAGAATTTGAAGTCTTGTAGGTCTTGGAAGAACATATAGGAGATTCTTGAAGTATAACAATCCATCTTCAAATTTAAAATTATTGTTTTCTTCCACATGTGTATTTTTTAAACGTTGCTGGATGTTCTTTATAAATGGATCTGTCTTCATTGCTTTCTGGATTTTCATCTTGAGAGTTGTATTTGTATAGGTAGATATTGTCAATGTCTTTAAGTGCAAATTGGATGGCTTCAACGTGATTGATTTTTGTTGATCCAATACAATGACTCCTATTCTTGGTGTAAGATATGATCGTCGAGAAAAGGCATCTAGTTTTCCTTGAAGTTTTTTCAAATGATATGTAATTATAAAATCAAATCAAGATAATGATATGCTCCATCATGCTTATCAACGATTTAAAACTCGAGCACTCATAAAATATTTCAAATTTTTGTGGTCAATATATATCATGATTTTGTGTTGAGCCCCTTCCAACAAATGGTGCCATTCTTCAAAAGTATCAACAATTGCCAATAATTCTTTGTCATGGATCTTATAATTAATCTTTGCAGTTGAAAATTTTTGAGAGAGGAATGCTACTAGATGTAGTTGACCATCATCACTACTTTGAGAGAATACAGATCCCAATGCAAAATCTGAGGCATCCATTTCTAAAATGAATGGTTTTGTTCGATCTGCATGGACAAATATAGGAGTAGAAGTGAAAGATTCTTTTACATTCTTGAATGCTTCTTTAGCCTTATCATCCCAAATAAATTTGTCCTTGCATATGAGTCACGTTAATGGAGCTGCAATCTTAGAATAATCTTTGATGAAGATTCTGTAGAAATTTGCAAATCCCAAGAAACATTGTACATCTCTAATTGATAATGGTTGTTTCTACTTCATAATAGTTTATATCTTTTTTGGATCTATAGAAATCCCATTTTTTGAAGCGATATATCCCAAAAGTTTGATTGATCATTGCTAGAAAGAATATTTCTCTAATTTGGCATACAATCCACTTTCTCGTAGTTTCTCTAATACCTTCCGTACATGATATTCGTATTCTTTTTTATTCTTAGAAAAGATCAAGATATTGTCCAAGTACATGACTTCAAAGTCATCTAAGTATTCTCGTAAGATATCATTTATCATATGTTGGAAGACTGCAGGTGTATTTATAAGTCCAAAAGGCATAACATTATACTCAAAATGTCTATACCTTGTACAAAATGCTGTCTTCCATTGATCTCCTTTTTTAATCTTGACTAGATTGTAGGCACCTCTCAAATCAATCTTTGTAAAAATCTTTGCTTGTCCTAATTGTTCCAATAATCCTGAGATTAATGGTAATGGATAGCAATTTTTTATAATTACCTTATTTAGACCTTGATAGTCAATACACATATGTAAGGAACCATCCTTCTTTTTCACAAATAATATAGGAGCTCCAATAGGTAATTTTGAATGTCAAATAAAATTCTTGGCTAGATTTTTATTAATATATTCTTGCAAGGCTGTAAGCTCTGTTTGTGACAGATTGTAAATTGGACCAAATGGAGGTTGAGTTCCATCTTATAATTCGATTGCACAATCATAAGGATGATATTTGGATAATATGTTTGCTTTTTTTTTTTTCAAATACGTCTTCCAGGTCGCAATATTCACTAGGAATTTCCTACTTCAGTTGCTCCGTTGGATCTTTCATTGGAATAGCATACAATGCAAATGCATCTTCTTTTTTTGCTACTTGTATAAATGCTTTAGCTTTAAAGAATAGAGCAGTACTTTGTTTCTTCTTTTGATGTGTGGATCTTGAAGAAATCTTCCGTATACTCCAATCAATATCAGGCTTATGTAGCTCAAACCAAGGAAGTCCAATAATAATAGGATTTGTCAGACATCTAATGATGTTGAAAATAATTTGTGATACTTGATCTCCTAGTATCACTTCCAACAGTTGGATTTCTTCGACAATATCTCTTAATACAAGGTTTCATCCATCAATGATTTCAACGGGTGTAAGATGGATCTTCTTTACAAGTAGTAGATTGTGCCTGGTTACAAAATCCTTATCCATAAAGCATGTTGAGGCTCCAGTATTTAAAAGGACTTTAGCTGAAATTTCTTGTTTCAAAGTTCTTATATATACAGGAAGTATAAAATAAGATGTTGGATCTGGAGGTAAAAAGAGACTTTTTTCTGGTGCTTTAGATTTGGGGGTGTCCAACCGCAAGGTCCCTATTGTGGCTTGACGTCTTTGTTTTTTGACCTTTGTAATTTGGATATTATACCTTGTGCCTTGAATTCTCTAAAGTTATTTGGACAATTTTTTGTCTTGTGATTGGGTCTTCCACAATATAGGCATAAATTCTCTTGTTGACATCTAGTCTTTTTTGCTGGTGTTAATGGCTTGAATTGAATTGCATCAATTTGCATAGGTTCAAGATATGTTAATGGCTTTTCCAATATTCTTGAAGATGTAGCAATCGTATCTTGATGGATATTGTTGAAAATTGATCGCCTTTCTTGTCATAGTTCAAATAGGCGATTGTCACAAGTAATAGCTTGAATTATGAGTTCTTCTAAGCTTTCAACTCTTCGCATTGTGATCAATAAATTCTTTACATCATCCTTTAGGCTATAAAAAAATTGAGTCATAAAAGCCTTATCATTCCAATCAAGGTTACAAGTAAGTTGTTGAAATTCTGCGGCATAAATTGCAGCTGAATGTTGTCCTTGTCATAGATTTTGGATCTTCATCTTTGCCACCCTCTCTCAATCACTATCTCTAAATGCAGCAATAAATCTTTCCATAAAAGCTTCTAAATTATATAATATCAAAGAATTCTTTTCCAATAATGGCACAAATCATGATCAAGCACTTTTTAATAAAAGAGTGGCCACAAAAGCAACTTGAGTGAATCCATCTAGATAACAAGAAGGATATAGTCGTAAGTAAAGTCGCACTTATTGTATAAACTCTCAAAAGTTGGATCTTGTTCTATCAAATTTATCAGGCATACTAGCTTTTGGCTCTTTTATAACAATCTTTAGAACTTCTAGAGAAGTTGTGTGCATAGCTTGTCTATCGCTTGTTTCTCTTAATTGAATAATCTCTTATTGCAAGTTGTGAATCTTTCACTTAGTTTCTTTAGATACTTGCTCCATTTGTGATTCTTTTTTTGGGTTGCAAAAGAATATCATTTCTTCTCATATCATTGTCGTATGTCGTGAAGTTTTGCTTGAGAATGCTCCGGGCACCTGGCTATGGAAGATAAAAGAGAAATACACAACAATAACTAGTCTTAATTTCTCTAATCAATCTCTAAATAATCTTTAATTATATCTTAATTAAACCCTAGTCAATCTTGATCAAATTCAACAAAATCCTAAAATAAATCCTACTAAATCCTAATCAAGTCTAACAAATCCTAAAACAAATCCTAACTAATTTTAGTCGAATCCTAACCAAACCCTAAGGAAATCCTAAGGTAGTTTTAGAACCTCAACAACTACCAAATAAACCATTGATTTTGATTGAAATTTTGCACACATCTTATTAATTAAGTTGAAAACAAGCACATTAAGTTTGAAGTAGATCTAACTTCACAAAAAGAAGAAAAATCCATAAATTTGCATAGGTGATGGCCGGCCTCCTTCTCCAGTCTTGATGCTAATATTCTAATACCTAAATCTCCCGTTAACACTGTTCAATTGCTCTCAAAATTTGTATATGCATAGAAAAACAAGTCTACAACCCATATACACAAATTTTACTCCAATCCAATTGGAAAATTGCTCAAGATCTCAAAAATCCTAACTAACCCCTAAAACTTAATTTCCAAGATCTTAACCCACTTAAACCTCAATTACATACAACTAAACTATTAGATTCAGCTCAAATTCATAGCACACATTAACAACAATAATATCCAAAAATTCACAAATTTTTAGCTGTGGATCTATTACAAAACTTCTAAAATTGCCTAAAATATCAATCCTATTTTATTTCACAAAATCCCAAGTTGTTGAAAACAACCCTGACTTTGCAAAGCTATTACAAAGTCATTTCTAATCCAAATCACTCTCAATCAACTTCTATGCAAAATATGTTAAGTCTTTTCTCTAATCTCATCTTTTGATCTGCCAAAAGACTCTTGATTTGCCCTAGGCGGCCGTTTTAGTAGCCAAAGGTCTGATTTCGATCCTGTCCTACAAACGGCCAACCCTTGGTTAACAATCTAACCTATCCTAGGGATTTTATAGCCCAATCCTACCCTCAACTTAACCCTAATATCAATCATACTAGTGATTTATCCTTTTTATTATATTTTTATTATTTTATGGCCTTTTTAAGGCAGTAAAAGAATTATTACAACCTAGAAGATAAAATTACTAACTAATTCTTATCTACTAGCTATTAAGTGAAGAAAATAAATTAAGAGGCTTTTATAAAAACCTTGTTAAAATATGTTGAATTCTTGTTGAATTAAGATAATAGAGTATTAATTGAAAAATCATTTTTAGTCATAGTTTTAATATATAATCGAGTCATAACACGACACCGTATCCAATAGGGCTCGAAGATTTGCAAGTGTTGCTACTCTATTCTCTGTTTGTGAGGATGCACTTCTATTAATCTGATCTATTTCCATCTTAAAAAAAAAAAAAAAAAAAAAAAAAAAAAAATTGATAAGCCATTAGTATTTTTTTTACTAAAAGGAATACTTTTAGACAATTAGTTTAGAGGAGGATAATCTGCAACCTCTAAAATGTAGTGATATAACTTTAAAAAGGGATAATCCACTCTTTCCAAAGAAAAATCAACTATAACAAGTAAGCATATCAGTCTAGAAGAAGGTAGTCCGCACTTCTCTAGAATACAATAGTATGTTGAAGAGGAATAATCCACTCTCTATCAAGAGATCTAAGCTCTGATATGATTATGTAATTCAGTTTTGCCAAACTGTCAAGGATGCAAGATAGCATGTTAGCCAAGAATCAAAGAAAAGAAATCAGAACCAGAATAATTTTAAAACAAGAACTGGATGGACAGGAACAAGAACTACATCAAAAATAAGATATTGGATTAATATCAAGAACAAGGCAACACTCTGGATTGCTCCTAGACTTGTATTGGCAAGATTGAGATGCTCCTCAGTCTTGTCTCTTATTTATACTATGAGGCCTTATATCCTATTGGATCTTCTAAAAATATTTTAGAATATTCTAAAAGCTTGAAGAAGATTTTGGAAGACTCTAAAAAATCTACGGGAGGTCTTGGAAGGTTGAAGAAGATTCTAAAAGGTCCAAAGAATATCTTAGAATATTCTAGAAGCTTGAAGAAGATTCTAGAAGATTTTCAAAGACTAAAGAAGATTTTAGAAGATTCTAAAAAACTTTAGAAGGTTCTAAAAGACTACAAAAAGTTCTAATAATGGCTTAAAATATGTTTGTGACAATAACAATGAATTATTCAAAAAGCATAAAAAATATAGATTCAGCTAAAAAAAATGAATTAATTAATGACATCAATTCGTAAATTTTCAAAAATTTATTTGGCTAAGCCAGAACAAATATAAATTGATGTGATATATTTTAAATCTTTCACCAAATAGAAAAAGACTTGACGTTGTCAAAAGGATTTGTACCTATATTGTAGAAATATTAAATACACTGCACAATATTGTCCAAAGAAACAACGTAATCACAAAATGAAGAATATGATTGCTAAAGAAGATAATATATTAAAAAACAAGTTCTTCCAATTACAATATAGACTGTGCGGTTGGAATCATATGCAATACCTTGTAAAGGTTCTATTCTCTCTTTAGATCCCTCATCTTGTTTTACAATAGATATATTTTTAGGACCTAAAAATCAAAAATTCTTTATCTTATTAGATTCAAGAGCCTCAATTTGTTTCATAGATAAAGACTTTGTCAAAAAATAAGAAATATTTATAATCAAGAAAACTAAATCTGTATACATAGAAGTCATAGATGGTCATTTGTTGTCTTTTGGAGATGTTATCCATAAGATTGTTCTTTTAGATGTACCAACTAAGGGATATAATAGCATAATAATATTAAATGTGATTACATCTCTTTTCAATCCAATTATTTTAGAATTATTATGGTTAAAAAAATATAATTCTCAAATAGATTCGACTTTTTATAACCTTGACTTTTCTTATAGTTTAATTCAAAAATCCATTAGTCAAGTAGACATATATAATTTTAATACATCTAAATTCTTATTAATAGATACAAAAGCTTTTATACATGCAACAAAAGAAGGATCATCTTTTGCTATATATGCCACACTCATTTTTGATATTGAAAAGACCACAAGTAATATTCCTAGTTAGTATTAAGATTTTGAAGATATTTTTTTAAAAAAATATAAATATTCTTTTAAAGTATCAATATTATGATTGTTCAATTGATCTTCAAGATGGAATTTAACCACCATTTGGACTAATCTATAATTTATCACAAAATGAATTAGTTGCGTTGAAGAAATATATAAATGAGAACTTGATTAAAAACTTCATACACCATTCAAAGTCTCCAATAGGAGCTCCTATCTTATTTATAAAGAAAAAAAATAAATTATTGTAGATGTATGTAGATTATCAAAAACTTGACAAGATTGCCATCAAAAATAGGTATTTTTTATCTTTGATTTCAAGACTTCTTGATCAACTCAGTCAAGCAAAGATCTATACAAAAATAGATCTATGAGGAACATATAACTTGGTTTGGATCAAAAAAGGTGATGTATAAAAGATTATATTTCAAACTAGGTATGGATATTTTGAATATAATATCATGCCTTTTGGACTTACAAATGCACCAGCTACTTTTCAACATCTTATAAATGATATTTTTTATAAATTTTTTTAATGATTTTGTTGTTTGCTATTTAGACAATATTCTGATGTTCTCTAAGAATACAAAAGAATATGAATTTTATATTTATTATATATTAAAAAAACTTAAAAATGTAGGATTATATGTCAAGATGGAAAAGTATGTATTTTATACTACTCAAGTTGATTTTTTAGGATACATCATTTCAAATGATGGTCTTATGATAGATTTTAAGAAAGTCCAAACAATCATAGATTGGAAGATTCCAAGAACAGTATAAGATGTATAATACTTTTTAGAATTTGTCATTTATTATTAAATCTTTATCAAGAACTTTTTTCAAATTGTAATTCCACTTACATGCTTAACTTGTAAAGACAAATTCAAGTAGAGCAAAGAAGTGAAAATATTGTTTCAAGCTTTGAAGATAATTTTGACTTTTATATTAATTTTATATTATATTAATTTTTTTAAAGTATTTTTTTATAAAAATAGATATATTAAACTTTATTTTGAATATGATATTATTATAAATAGAAATAGATGATAAATTCTATCTAATATTTTTTTATTTTAAGAAATTTTTAGCAATAGAAATCAATTATAAAATCTATAATAAAGGACTTCTTGTAATTGTGGATTCTTTTCAAAAATAGCGTCACTATATAATTCAGTCATCGTATATATTGATCATAAGAATCTTAAATACTTCATGTCAATACGCATGTTGAATTGTCATCATACTTGTTGGAGCAAGTTTTTGTCAAGATTCAAATTTATTATTATTTATTGGCCAAGAAAACAACAAGGTCTATTTAATGCCCTTTCTAGACGTTTTGAACTTATACCAAAAGAAAAAAATTTAGCTTTTGATTAATAAAGAATGATCCTCTTAAAATCAAAGTAATTTCATCTTCAAATAATAAAATCAATATTAATTGTTGATTCAACTTTCCTCAAGTAAGTCCAATCAAATATATCTTTAGACCCTCTTATTCATGATATTAAGAATATTTCATCTAAGTCTCATGTTACTTCTAAATTTAAGTTCAAAAATAACTTATTATATTTTAAAGAATGTTTATATATTCCAAAAGATGAAGTATAACTACATGCTCTTGAAGCTCATCACAACTTCTCTATAATAGGATATTTTGGATATAACAAGATTTTGGAGTTAATATCAAGAGATTTTTGATAGCCTCAAATGTGAAAGGCTATTAAAAAGTTTATAAAGCCATGAAATATTTGTTCAAGATCAAAAACTCTTTGTCATCAACCTTATGAACTTCTCCAACCATTACCTATATCAGAACAACTTTGGTCTTCTGTTTCTATAGATTTTATTATAGATCTTTCAAATTTAAATTTATATGATTTTATATTTGTGAGTGTAGTTTGTTTCACCAAGATGGCATATTTTTTACCATGTACAAAATCTATCACAGATGAAAAAATAGCTTAATTTTTTTTTTATAATATTTATTCTTATCATGGATTATCAAGGAATATTATATCAAATAAAGGGATCTAATTTGTATCAAGATTTTAAAAAATCTTTTTTAAAATATTAAAGGTAGATATAAAATTAACTTTAGCTTTTCACTATCAAATTGATGGACAAACAAAATGGATAAACTAAATTTTGGAACAATATTTGAGTTGTACCATCAACTATCATCAAGATAATTGGACAATTCTTTTATCATTGGCAGAGTTTGTTTATGATAATTTGGTATATTTTTCTATTCAATAAATTTCATTCTTTCTCAATTATGGTTATCATCTATAACTTGATACTTTTAATTTTTTAAAAGCTGATAATCTTGTAGCAAAAAATTTGGCAAACAATTGTCAAAGCTATATGCAACAATGAAGGAATAATTAAAGGAAGCTCAAGAACAACAAAAATTTATTATAGATGTCTATCACAAGAAACAACCTCAATTTGATATAGGTAATAAGATATAGTTACTTCATTGTAATATTAAGACTATTTATTCTTGTGATAAGTTAGATTATTGTAGATTTGAACCATTTCCAATTTGTGAATAAATCAATCCAATTGCTTATTGATTATACCTACCAAAATCTATGAAGATCCATCTTGTATCCCATGTATCATTATTTGAGTCATATAAGACAATGGATATATAAGGAAGAAGACAAATACCATTGCTTCCTATAGAAATAGACAATAATGAAGAATTTAAGGTAGAAGAGGTCTTAAATTCAAGGCAGTATCAAAATTGGTTGAAATATCTTGTTTATTAGCATGGATATGATATTAGTAAACATACATGGGAGCCATCTAAGAAACTAGTAAATGTATCAATAAAAATCAATGCATTTTATCAACTTCATCCATTAAAATCAAGATGAAGAGTCTAAAAAATCTTTATTATAAAACAAAGCAAGTTTAATAGAAATTTCATTCTATCTTATATCATTGTTTACTATTCTTTTAAATTTTTTAGTGCTAGAAAGATAGATCATCAACAGCCAATAAACTCAGCTCAAGAGCTATCATTTGTTGATTTATCAGATGAGACATTACAACTATCACAACCTTCAAAACGATAGAATAGAGATGAAGATCCTCAAGAATGATATAATCTTTCTCAAATTGATAGCAAGATACAACGTTTTTGGTATCACGACCTTGAAAGAGACTTTTGATGTTTGGTGATACTTTTAGAGATAGGACTATTCCTAATGGTGTTTCAAATATTTTCTTTGAAAGAAGTTACAAAGGCTTCAATAATGATCAAATATCAAGGTGGTCTTCATATCTTGGTATGCGACATTATTGATGGCTGAGAGGACCTATCAACTATCTTCAAAGGGAACAAAGATCATAGTATGTGGCAAATATAATTTGATGCATCTTGGACTTTTTTAACATGTAATCATTGTTCCTTGTGGAATTCATTCTTAAAAGAAGGGATAATGTTATGAATATAAGATTTATTCCAATAATTATCTAATTAATATGAATAAATAAAAATAAATAAAAGTAGATTAATTTGATAATATCTTATAAAAAAAACTTCCTAGAAGCTTTATAGATGTGATTTCATATTTATACATGAATAAACTTCTAAAGTATATGTCTCTAATACCTCAATAGCTAATGATTGAACTATTGATTCTAATTCAAAATTTTCATGCCTTTTAACAACTAAGTTGATAATATGCATGAAAATTTTGAAGAAGATACAATCACCAAATAGAAGATAAATCCAAAACTTTGTTTGGATATACGCCGACTTCCTTCTCCAGCCTTGATGTTAATTTCTTAGCACCAATATCTCTTTTTTATACCATTTAATTTATTTCAAAATTCAAAAATAGGTAAAAAATCAAGTGTATCATTCACATAAATAACTTTTACCTCAATCAAATTAATAGATGGCTAGATATCTTAGAAACCCTCATTGACTTTTAAGATCCAATTTTTGAGACCTTGATCTATTTGAACCTCAATTACCTTTGATCTAATTGTTGGATTAAGCTTAAATTTATAATAGAATTTCTACACCACTACTTGTACAAATCTATAAATTTTCATTTGTAGATCTACTATAGAACTCTCAATATGCTTAAAAATGCAAATCTACTTTATTTTTCAATATCCAAAGTCATCCAAATAGAACCTTGACTTTGCATAGCTCTCACAAAGTTATTACAAATCCAAAAACCTTCAAATCAATGCTCAAAGAAGTCATATTGAGTTTGTTCTCAAATCTCACTTTTTTATCAACAAAAGAAGATTCCATCTACTATAGGCACATGGTTTTGTACCTTGGGATTTGATTTCAACCATGGTTCATAATTGGCCTTCTTTAGATATCAATCCAAGGATTTTTTAAATAATTTTTACTGAAAACTATTCTTTGCTTTGATTTTAGGATATTTGTAATAGTATTTTTACTAATCTATCTTATTTTGTCTTATTTATGGTCCTACAAAATAAATAAAAGCCTTTTTTATAAGAAGATAATATTAATACTAAATATTTTTATTACCTCTCTGTTTTAATTTTTTTTAATTTTTTAAAATTTCTACCTATATTTTATAAACTAATTTTGTAATTTAATCTTTAATTAAGCTTCTTTATAATATGTATCTTATTTTGCTCTTTTATCCTATTACCATATTATAATACAACAACACATGTAATATCAATGCTTGTAGGACTATTTGATTGCAAATAATTTTATAAATAATCCATTAATCCCTTATCTTTTTATCAAACAAGATAAAAGTAGATTTATCATCATTGTAATATATGTTGATGACTTTAATCTTGTGGGCACTAAATGTGCATGTATTGTTGCTATTAACTTCTTTATTTATAAATTCAAGATAAAAATGTTAGGAAAAATAACTTTTTGTATTGGTCTTCAAGTTGTACATATAAATAATGGTAGCATTTTTTTTTATCAATTAGCATATATTAGACAAATTTTCTTGAGATTCAATATGATTGATGCCTATTTACTTTCAATACTAATAGTTAGTCGTGGCTATGAAGGAGATGATCCCTACTACCCTTGTAAGGAAGAAGAAGAACCATTTGGTGAATAATATCCATACCTCACAGTGATTGGTGCACTTTTATACTTGGCCACATCTACAAGACTAGACATTGCATTTGCAATTAGTATTCTTGTAAGACATAACATACATCCAACATTACAACATTGGAATGGCATTAAATACCTCTTATATTACTTGAAAGACACTGGGAACTTGGGATTATATTATTCAAGATCTGTAGATTTCAAATTAGTTGGATATACTGATACTAGCTATAAATTTGATCTTACAATAGTTAAGTCTCAATCGAGATATGCTTTCTTATGATATAGAGCTGCAATCTTTTGGAAGTTGATGAAACAAACTATAATTATAATATCATCCAACCATACAAAGATTATTGCCTTATATGAAGCATCTCAAAAATACATTTGATTGCAATCAGTTAACAAGCTCATTTGAATAACTTGTAGGCTTTTGTATGATGGTTCTTCAACTATCTTATATAAAAATAATAGTGCTTGTATTGCATAGATACAAGTTGGTTTCATCAAAGATAATAGGACAAAACATATAGATCCAAAATATTTTAATTACAATAATGACTTGGTGACCAAACATATATCTGAAATAAATAGAATATAGCATCTACAAATAACTTTGTTGATCTCTTTACCAAGACTCTTCCATTATACATCTATTGTTGCCTTATCTATGGCATTAGTATGTGACAACTTATTTTTCTTGAGTAAGAGAACTAGTGAGTGTATTAAAAAAAAAAAAAGTGTTTATAATAATTAAATAATCTTTTTTCATCCACTTAATAGATTTTTATCTATTGGATTTTTATCATGAGTATGGATTAAAAAAAGATGATGTATTCTTTTTTCTTCATCTGTGGTTTTGTCTTTGACTACAATCAAGTTTTTTCAAATAAGATTTTAATGAGGCAGCAATTGTAGATCTTGTAAGTTTATAGAAAAGTATAGATCATAATTCTATGCAAGTTTTATGTTATACAAATATTATATGAAGTGAAGAGGAGTATTGAGAGCATTTAATGTTGGTAGGTGCTCTCTATAATGTTTATTATAGCTATGTGCTATAGTATCAGAGTTTAGTCGGGGAGATATTGTTTATCTCTCTTGCTTCTCTTTATATATATACTCAATTAGATTAATAGTCTCTCTCAAACTCTCTTGAAGCTCTTTCAATCTTTCTCAACAAATCTCTTTTTCAAAACCTTCTCAACAAAAATTGTACTAGTTCACTACAGAAACATTGGCGCCTGTAGAATAAGAAACTCTACAATATGAAAAAGATAAATAAATAAACAAATGCAGCATTAGTAAGCAAGTATGCATCACTGTATGAAAGAAACATTCCCATGCTGAAGAATTCAATACTTTACCATACAAAAATGGAACAAGATAAAACTCTTGTGAAAAAAGACTTAAAACAATAAATTCAGATACAAACCATTTCTCGGTTACTTGATTGAAACGAATCGAGTATTTGAAAACTTGCTTGCAAATCTAGTTACACTTACAGGTTTGTGAGCATTACGAACTGCATAATGCAGAGGAGTATTTTGCTCCAAGTTGCGCATATTTGCAATCTGCAAAATAAAATAACCACCAGGACACACGAGTATAAAAATCAACATCCAACATATCCCATAATGCTGTACTGAACTGAAAGTAACTACAAACACGGGTCCAAAAGCTGAACCATTCTCCATTGTATACTGAACCTAAAAGCAGTTTCAACTTCGCCAACTGCTTTCTTTCCAACCTACGAAAGGGCCAACATGTCTCTTTCAGAACCATGACAATTACAAGCCCCATCACTACTGATGAATAAATTGTACTTACGGCCCCATGCTCAATCAAGCATTTGACGACGTCAAGGTGTCCATTTACTGCACACATGTGTAGGTCTGCACCCAACCCCAACATTCAAGAGCCCTCCAACAGTTAGTCACAGTAGGAGTCACAAAAAGGTCATTGAAGAGCCAGGACTGAACCAACACAATGAGAGTAGTTGTTGCACTTTTGGAGAGCCCTAATTTCACATGAACGACGTTGTGAGGAAGAAGTCGGAGTATCATCCAAATATAATGAATCGGCTCACAAGGAGACCACCCGGTTATCATCCGGGTCCAGCTTGCCCTGCAAGTTAGTCACCCAGTTCCAGAAACAGTCTCTGTGAATTGCTGTTTCTTGCACAGGCAACCACACTTTCAGCTTCATTATGTCCACTCTCTCTAAGTTCTTCAACTGTATTATATTTCTTTCTTTCTTCAGCCATGTATTTCATGGGCGAGCTCTTCTTGTAATGCATGCATCGTGTCACTTGCCATAATCTATCTTTGAAATGATGATGGTAATGAAGCTTTCAGGGAAATGACTAACTCGGAGGCTATAAAAGACATTCTATGAGGAGGTTTTTGAAATCATTCAAAAGGCATTTCAAGCGGATTGAGGTGGGAGGTTAGAGTTTGAAGGATTGAAGGTGGAAGGGGGCAGCGGTGTGGAGATGGACGGGTTGAAGAAGTTGGAGTATCTCTCTCTTGTGTCGAAGGTTTGCACGGAGTTGGAGGCACACATTGGCTGCAGCGACAAGACCTTGGCGGAGTTTATTGTCGACTTAGCGCAGAAATGCGAGGCGGTGGAGCAGTTCGGGAAGTTGCTCAAGGCGAACGGTGCCGAGATGCCAGAGTATTTCGTCAAGACGTTGTTGACGATTATTCACGCTATCTTGCCGCCGGTGAGCAAGGCGGAGCGGGAGAAGTTGAGCAAGGGTTTAGGCGGGGACAAGGACTTGAAGCGGACTGCATTTCCAGGGTTGGCAGTGCCGGATAGTAAGCAGCGGGTGCGGGAATTAGAAGAGGAGCTCGAGGCGGACGGAGTCGGAGTTAGGGTTTCGGAGGGGAGGAAGGAGGAGCGAGGTAGGGCGAAGGATGATGGACGCGGTGGCGAGAGTGATGATAGTGTCAGAGACAGGGAGCATCGGAGGGACAGGGAGAGAGATAGTGTGAGGGTTAGGGATGGTGGCGGGGAGCGGGACGGGAGGCGGGATGCGAGGGGCAAACCTTATGAAAGGGAAGATCGTCGGGGTAATGGAGGTGGACGAGTTAGAGTAAAGGAGCGTGGCGGTAGAGATAAAGACGATGTAGGTGGTTGGAGGAAAAATGATAGGTATGGTGGCGAAAGTGGGAGAGGAAGTGGGAGGGATAGGGGAGTCGATTACGAAGATGGAGACAGAGATGGCCCTGGCTCACGGAGTGTTGTCCCAAGCAGAGCGCCTGTCGTGGATGAGCCAGAGCTTTACGGAATATACAAAGGGAGAGTGTCCAGGATCATGGATTATGGTTGTTTTGTGCAATTGTTAGGGGTTAGGGATCGGAAGGAGGGGCTAGTGCATGTGTATAATATTGCGTCTCGACGGGTTGTCAATGCCAAGGATGCCGTCGAACGGGACCAGGAAGTGTGGGTGAAAGTTTTGTCTGTAAGTGACAAGAAGATTAGTCTTAGTATGCGGGACGTTGATCAGAAAACAGGAGAAGATTTACTTCCCATGAAGCGTACGACAGCCGAAGAAGAAAATTTGCGTGCCAATCCATCCAGCTCTAGTCTGGCTCCAGAGATGCGAAAGGGACTGTCGGGTATAACTATTGTGGAAGAAGAAGATAACACCTCAAACCGTAGACCCATGAAGAGAATGAGTTCGCCTGAGCGATGGGAGGCCAAACAACTTATTGCATCAGGTGTGCTAGGTGTTAAAGACTACCCGATGTATGATGATGATGGAGGAGGAATGCTCTATCATGATGAAGGTGCTGAAGAAGAGCTTGAGATCGAGCTCAATGAGGATGAGCCGGCTTTTCTTCGGGGCCAAACTCGTTACTCAGTTGATGTTTCTCCGGTGAAGATTGTGAAGAACCCTGATGGTTCGTTGCAAAGAGCTGCCATGACACAGTCTGCGCTTGCTAAAGAACGACGAGAATTGAGGGAGCAGCAACAACGGACAATGCTCGATTCCATTCCAAAGGATTTGAATAGGCCTTGGGAAGATCCCATGCCAGAAACTGGTGAGAGACATCTGGCGCAGGAGCTTCGGGGAGTAGGTCTGTCAGCCTATGATATGCCTGAGTGGAAAAAGGATGCATTTGGAAAGGCTCCCACTTTTGGGCAAAGGTCCAAACTTTCGATCCAAGAGCAGAGACAGAGCCTACCCATATATAAGCTGAAGAACGAGCTTATCAAGGCAGTGCACGACAACCAAGTTTTAGTTGTGATTGGAGAGACAGGTTCTGGGAAAACGACGCAGATGACTCAGTACCTTGCAGAAGCTGGTTACACAACCCGCGGAAAGATAGGTTGCACTCAACCGCGGCGGGTTGCTGCCATGTCTGTGGCGAAGAGAGTAGCGGAAGAGTTTGGATGTAGGCTTGGGGAGGAGGTAGGGTATGCGATCCGGTTTGAGGACTGTACAGGTCCCGAGACAGTAATCAAATATATGACGGACGGTATGTTGTTGAGGGAGATCTTGATAGATGATATGTGTGTATCGTATTCAGTCATCATGCTTGATGAAGCTCACGAACGTACTATCCATACAGACGTTTTGTTTGGGCTTTTGAAGGGGCTTGTGAAACGCAGACCTGATTTACGGCTTATTGTCACTTCGGCTACGCTGGATGCGGAGAAGTTTTCGAGATACTTTTTTGACTGCCCTATTTTCACCATACCTGGAAGAACTTATCCTGTGGAAATACTGTATACGAAGCAGCCGGAGACTGATTATTTGGATGCTGCACTGATTACTGTTATGCAGATTCATCTTACAGAACCTGAAGGTGATGTTCTCCTTTTCTTGACAGGGCAAGAAGAGATTGATACTGCATGCCAAATTCTCTATGAGCGGATGAAGGGTCTGGGACCTAATGTGCCGGAACTGATTATTCTTCCAGTTTACAGTGCTCTGCCTAGTGAGATGCAGACAAGAATTTTTGAACCCCCACCACCTGGTACAAGAAAGGTTGTTGTTGCAACAAATATTGCTGAAGCCTCTCTCACAATTGATGGAATATACTACGTTGTGGATCCTGGATTTGCAAAGCAAAACGTTTATAATCCTAAGCTGGGTTTGGATTCTTTGGTAATTACTCCAATATCACAGGCTTCTGCCAGGCAACGAGCTGGACGTGCAGGAAGAACTGGACCTGGCAAGTGTTACAGGTTATATACGGAAAGTGCATATAGGAATGAGATGTTACCTACAACAGTACCAGAAATTCAAAGAGTTAATCTTGGTTTGACAACATTGACAATGAAAGCAATGGGAATTAATGATCTTCTATCATTTGATTTTATGGATCCCCCTCCACCCCAAGCACTTATATCTGCTATGGAACAGCTATACAGCCTTGGAGCCCTTGATGAGGAGGGTCTTTTGACCAAGCTGGGAAGAAAGATGGCAGAGTTTCCACTGGAGCCACCTCTTTCAAAGATGCTTCTAGCCAGTGTGGACTTGGGTTGCAGTGACGAAATCTTAACCATTATTTCTATGGTGCAAGCTCAGAATATCTTTTACCGACCACGAGAGAAACAAGCACAGGCTGATCAGAAGAGGGCGAAGTTTTTTCAAGTAGAGGGTGATCATTTGACACTGCTGGCAGTATATGAAGCTTGGAAAGCTAAGAACTTTTCAGGTCCTTGGTGTTTTGAGAATTTTGTGCAGTCTCGATCGTTGAGGAGGGCTCAAGATGTGCGAAAGCAGCTTCTTACAATTATGGACAGGTACAAGTTGGACGTTGTGAGTGCAGGCAAAAATTTTACTCGAATACGGAAGGCAATAGCAGCAGGGTTTTTCTTCCATGCAGCTCGGAAGGATCCCCAGGAGGGTTACCGTACTCTGGTGGAGAACCAGCCAGTCTATATCCATCCAAGTAGTGCTTTGTTCCAGAGGCAACCTGATTGGGTTATCTACCATGAGTTGGTGATGACCACAAAGGAGTATATGCGAGAAGTGACTCTAATGGACCCTAAATGGTTGGTTGAACTGGCTCCACGTTTCTTCAAAGTTGCTGATCCCACAAAAATGAGTAAGAGGAAGCGACAGGAGCGAATTGAACCTCTCTACGATCGATATCATGAGCCAAATTCATGGCGTCTTAGTAAGAGACGGGCTTAAATACTTGGGAAAGTTTCAGGGCAAACAGAGTCCTTCTCTACATGGATGGAAGGGGTATTACGATTCTTTAGAGAGACTTGGGGAGGAATGGCATGAAGCAAACTCGCCATTAGCAAGTGCTTTTTTGTCTAACCTGCCGCTTGTGCTGCACGAAGGCTCGGCTTCCATGAGCTCACAGCAGTACCGAATGCCTTTGATTTTAGTCATGGCATGACACCTCACTGCATATAATGTGGAGATCATTAATGGTGAGAAACGACTGCAGCAGGTACATCAGCTTATTTGACTTATTGGATTCAGATCTCAATTTCTTGAGTAGGTCAAGAAAAGCCTTTCCTCAAACTTGTATTCTAGTCCAGATTTCAATATGGTAATTGTCCGCTGGAGGCCAGGTTGGAACTTCTAGTGCACCTGGTTTGGCATTAGTGGTTTTGACAGGGATGTCCCAATTCTAGATTTAAAAGCTTCAAATGGCTGACTGTTTCTCTTTCCTGGTGGAAACAGGGCCTAAATGATACATGGATGTTTCGTTCGAATGTAGATCTAAGGCCACGGAGCTTCTGATGCTCGAGATAGTCTACAAGCTTGTAACTTGATAATGCCATCCATGCGCAGTTTTAAAGATCCAGAGGTTCATCGTGCAGGCACTGACTATTTTGTACACCCATGTTGACGAATTTGTTAACGTTACGGTCATTGAAATCCTTTCTCTAATTCTTTGTCTTGTTATCGGAAAGGTTCGAGCATGGGTTGCCTTGTTTTCAAGTGCTGGATGTGAAACTAGGATTCGGTTGAATTACTTTAACTATATACTTTTGTTAAATTTCAAAATCCGTGACTTTATGCCCTTTCGGGGGTTCAGTTAGGCAGAAAAAGTGCTGGGCTGGTATGAGGATGACTACCAGTTTTGTGTTTAATTCATTGAAACCGACCCCTGCTGCACCCAGTTGGGTTCCCCGTCTGCTGGGGTAGGATTCTCCGAAGGGGCATAAAGTGATTAGGAAAAGCATGCATATTTGTGTTGAGAACCCCAAAGCACAAAATATACGCATGTGTGTGTATATATATATATATATATGAGCCAGGCTGATTAGGTGGGGACTGGGAGCTCCGAAAATTACGGGATGGTTCTTTAATCTCGCAATGTCTTAGCATCGTCGGCATGGCTGAAGCCGCCCCTCATATGCAAGACTGAGGATGTAGGGCAGACATTGAAATTGTACAAAAGGACATAGTTGGAAAGAGTATTAACAAAAATTAGAGGCTAAACAAAATCTTTTGTTTGCTTATGTGATTTTGAGACAGTTCAATTAGACTAAATTTTAGGGTTGGATTAGGATTCAAAATGGAAACACCTCAATAAAATAAAAATTGATACTTGGAAAGGATTGGTCACCAATCAAGATCAAAATCAAACCTTGAGGCACAAAACCAAGGTTCGATGTTGTTTTCAGGGTTCTATTGTAGATCAAAGAGTAGAATTTGAGAGAAATATTCTACCCATTATACTTCTTTTGAAGTTATCTTCAGTAGGAAAGACCGATGTATCGAATTGGTGATTGATATCAAGTATTAAGTTAAGTATGGATAATATCTCTTCGGCTTTATCTATCATGGGGGTTGCACTTAAAAGCAATATCTTACAATCCTTGACTAGGTGAGATAATCTCCACATTTGACCATACACAGTTTCTGCATCGAGGTCTGACATGGAATGCTTCAAATTGTGAATTTCGTCCATTATTATTATCCTATTACTAAAGCTTGATATCACTTGGTTGTCGCCTAATCTCTTTAGCTTGTTTGCAAAAGATATATATTTTCTTTAAAAGATTTCTTTAAGCATTAGTTGTGAATAGATATTGACTTTGTAAGAGCTTTACAAAATCAGGGTCATTTTGAATGATTCTAGTTTTTGTAAAATAAAATGGAATTTACATTTTTGTAAATTATGTGAGTTTGATAGTAGATCTTTAGTGTTGAACATGTTTATGTGTGATTGTACATGTTTATGTGTGATTGTATTGTAACATGTTTATGTGGTGAAAATATAAATAAGAATGATTTTTTAATTAATATTCAATTATTTTGGTTCATTAGGAACTCAAGATATTTAAGAAAGGTTTTATAAAAGCCTCTTAGATTATTTGTTTTGTCTTAATAGCTAATAGATAAGAATTAATTATTAATTTTTACTTCTAGGTTGTAGAAATTCTTTTATTGCCTTAAAAAAGCCATAAATTGATTTAAAAAATAAAATAGAAGAGATAAATAATTAATATGGTTGACACTAAGATTAAGTTGAGAATAGAATTGGGCTTAAAAATCCCTAGGATGGGTTGGATTAATATGCGGAGTTTGACCATTTATGGATTAGGGTCAAAAATAGACCTCTAGCCACTATAACAGCCATCAAGGGCAAGATATTAAGTCATTTGGAGATTGACAACTAGGATTGAGAGCTAGCTTTAAGCTCATTCCAAATGCTTAAGATTTGTTTTTGTAGGTTTTGGCATGACTTTGCAATTGTTGTTCAAAGTCAAGGTTTGTATTGGCGGTTTGGATTTTATGCAATAAAATTAGGACTAGCACTCTTTGCTAGTGTGTGCAGTTGGTATAACATTTATAATTAAAAATTTGATAGTATATGGATGATTGGATGTGCTAAAAGTGTGTGAAATTTTGTAATAATTTAACAATGTAGTTGGAAGATATTTGATCATTAGTATGAAGAGGTACCAGAAGTTGATAGTTTATAGTTGTTTAGAATTTTTGTGATATCTAGAGATCTATTAGTTGAAACAAGGTGAAATTTGGCATGGTATTAGAGGTCTTAAAGATCAAGATGTATATCAATTTTGAGCTAAAGTTAATAGTTGAAGAAGGAGAAATCTCTATTGGAACTTTTGTATCAACTTTCAAGTTGGCAGCCGAGTGACATTAGTACAGCTTTTAGATGTTTTTCTACAATTTGTAAGTTGGATTGGGCTGAAATTTTTTGAGTATATAGAAGACTTATAGTAGCATTTGTGTGCAAAATTTCACATCAAGTGGATAGTCAAATTAAGAGTTACAGCTTATTGAAGCTCACTAATTAGGATTTGGGCTTGTAAGAAAAAATTGAAGTTGCCTAATTATAAAAGTAACAAGACAATTGGAATTTGTGTATAATTAAGATTATCAAGAAGAGTGTTTTTGAATACTTTATATTGGTTTTAAGCACTTTTGAATTAAAATTAAAATTGCATTCTTCTTATATAGGTGAAACCTATTAGAGTTTTTTACATACTTATAAACAATAACTTCACCTTCCACAGTCAAGTGCCCAGTGCATTTCTAAATAAGACAACATGTAATATGACAAAAGGTGAAAATTTGTGGATTTGTGATTATAGTTGTGCTTAATGTATGCTATAAATGTGAATTTGATCAAATAGTTAGATTAAAGATTATTGAAGTTCAAGTGGGCTAGAGTCTCAAAAATTATGTTTTGACAATCAGTGAGGGCTTCTAAGATATCTAGCAATCTACTAGTTGGATTGAAGTAAAAATTATGTTTGTAGGTGGTAGACTTGATTTCTTACATATTTATTAATTTTAGAAGCAATTGAATAGTTCAAGAAGAAAATATCAACATTGGAAGATCATCATCAAGATTGGAGAAGGAGGTCAATCTACACCCAAGTGGATTTTTGGATTTATCTTCTATTTGATAAGTTAGATGTTTTTCAAAAAAAAAATTCTTGTTTTAAATTTAGTTTTTAAAAAGTTTACAAATTATGAGTCAAAATCAATAATTTAATCATTAGTTATTGAGGTTTCAATGTGCTATAGAAATTACTTAGGTTTGATTTAAATTTGATTAGGATTTATTTAGGATTTAAGATCTAACTAGTATTGATTTAAGATTTAAGATTTAATTTATATTGATTTAAGATTTAATCATAATTAATTTAGGATTTAAGATTTGATTAGATTTTCATTAGAATTTGATTAGGATTTTATTAGGATTTGACTAAGATTTCATTAGATTTTATTAGGATTTTTGTATGATTTTTTAGGATTTTTTTTAAAGCTTCTTTTAGATTTTTTAAAGATTTTTATAGAATTTCTTTAGGATTTCTTTTGAGTTTTTTTTTTTATTCTTTAAGATTTTTTTAAATTTTTTTTATATTTATTTAGATTTCTTTAGGATTTATTTATTATTTCTTTAGAAGTTTTTTAAAATTTCTTTATATTTCTTTTATAATTTCTATAAAAATTTAATTAAACTTGATTCAATTAGAGTTGTTAGGACTTGTTGTTCCAATTTTCTTTTTACCTTCCATAACCAAGTGTTAATACATTCTCAAATAAGACTTCACCTAATACAACATTGCAATATTTATATATGTTGTTGCTTGATTTAGAAGAATGTTGTTGATGAAATTTTGTACCTTTTGAAGTATGTAGACTAAATTTTGGACTGGCTCTCATGTTTGTTCACTAATGGTATAACCGCTATTGTATTGTAATATAACTGTAATGTAAAAATATTAATTTAATTGACTTTTGGATTATTATTCTTTCATCTTGGATTGATAAGTATTAAAAAAAAATTCAAAAAGGCTTTATAGAAGCCTCTTAATTTAACTTTATTTATTTTATTAGTAAATTTCTTAAATTTGGATAGCATTTTAATTTTTAAGTTGAGATTTATTATTAGACTACTTCTACATCTTTTATAAGGGCATAATTTGGTCTAAATAAAAATAAATAGGTAAAAATTTGATATAATTTATTTTAAGATAAGTTAAGTATAAGATTAGGTAAGTAGATTCATAGAAAAAATAAGACTGATATCCAGATGAGAACCATTTGTAGAGTTGAATTCTGACCCTGAAGCACTCAAACGGTTATCAAAGATAGGATAAAGAGGATTTTGGAGATCGGCAAGTTAGATCAAAGGGCTAGCTTCAAGCTACTTTCAAAGATATAAGGCTTATTTTCATAGGTTTTGTAATGACTCTGCAATCATTGTTCAAAGTCAAGGTTTGTATTGATGACTTTGGATTTGTATATTACAATTGGAGCTATTACTATTGGCTAGTTTGTGCAATTGGTACAACATCTATAATTCAAAATTTGTCAATATTTAATTGATTGGATGTGTTAAGTGTATATAAAATTTTGTATTAATCTAATAGTGCAATTACAAAATACAACTTTACCTTCTACAACCAAGTGCCCGATGTATTTTCAAACAAGATAACATATAATATGACATTGTATTAAGGTACAAAGTATCATAGTTGTCCTTGCCTTATTCTTAAATTAAAAATTTTTTTACTTCAAATTCTTCATAATTATTTATTTCAATGTAAGGTGATGGCGCTTATATTCTTTTTAATATGTTTAATTTGTTATGAAGCTCTAAAAAAAAAAAGCATAGAAAATAGGATATATTTTTATAGATATCAATAATTTCAAATAATAAATAATAGAATTAATTTATTTTTGAACAAGAAATGGCCCTATTCTTTAATAGTGTAATTTGTTGTATGGTTGGTTAGTCCTTATATTATGCCTAGGGAGCTACACTTTGTTACCAATACCAAAAGAAGGTTGTTATTTTTGAAATCTATTTGCTATTGTTTTATATTATTTTTGAATTTTTTTAAATTAAAATTTTATAGTTGAATGTAGTTTTGTCAATCTTATAATAAATTTTTGAATTGCTAGATTATTAGATTTAGGAGCTAGTAACATATCCAATTTTGGATGATATCCATAGTTGGCATAGAAAGACATTTATTGAATAGAAGTATAAACAATGTTGTTGTAAGCAAATTCAAAAAGTATCATGGATATCTATAATTACTAGTATATTTTTTTGGATAAGTAGAATTATTCAAAAATAAGTAAATAAAAATTAAATTATTAATATCTTATTACAAAGGTTCCTTAAAACTTTATAGATGCGGATTAGATCTTATATAAATTTATAAGTGATTGGTAGGATGAAAGCTTGGCCAATAAGTTTGTCACATGTTGTATATGTTGACTACTTATATTACAAGTGGACTATATAGTACACATGTAAGAAACTTATCCTACAAGTTAGATATATGTCTTACAAATTAGACAAGTGTCATGTGGCCTATAGGATAATATCACATAGTTCCTTAGTTAAATAGTATATATAGAAGCAAGAATAAGATCTTCTTCACTCTCTTCAATGTCTTTCTTGCTTTCAGTCTATTTTTAAGAATCTCTAGTCTTTTTATCTTTAGCAATATCCATTCTAATTTCTTCTTGAATATATGTATATATATATATATATATATATATATATATATATATATATTACCATCTCTCTTTAATGTATATCTTACTTATTTATTTGCATCCTTTAAATTCTTATCTTTAATAAATTGACAAGAGTATACTTACAATATCAAAGCTTTATCTCTCTTGATTAAGAATTTTTTTTTTTTTTTCTTAATAAGATGTAAGTGTATTAGAGGTTGTAGATTATTTACTTTTAAATTGATATTATTCTTAGAATTTTTTTCTTATTTTTGATCCTTTTCTATCTCCTATCATAAATTGATATAAGATTTTTTTTATTATATAATTATAGCTAAATTTACAAAAATAAAGAATGTAGTAACACAAATGTAACAAATTAAAAAATTAATATTTGCAATGCATCAACTCACTTCATCACCACAAGCACTATTAACATTGATTAGAAATGAAGATGTAAAGATGGTTGGAGCTACTTCAATATCTATACTTGTACTAGTAACTTTTCTTATAATAGATCATCCTACAAGCATTATTACTACTATTAGAAAACCAAAGTTGACTTACTTAAGAAGTTAGATGGTACAAGATCAAAGTTTTAAGGATTTATCAACTAAGTATAATTAGTGATTAAGCTTCAACCTCAAAGCTATCCAACTCCAAGATCACAAATCAAATTTATTAAAACATTATTTTAAAATTTTACCTTATTATGGTTTTTATTCTTTTTTGAATAATATGATCTAATATTAAATAACTTGAAGGATTTTTTAGCAAAATTTTAATCCATATATGAAAAATATGATGTGATTTGTGTTGCAATCATAAAAGATTTGAATCTTATGCCAAAAAAATTATTTAATATTACGATATATTATATAATTTTCATAGCTAGCAATTGACATCAAATAAAATGATGCTGCATTTATCAACTAATTTTTTTTATAGATTGCAATATAAGATAAAGAATTTGATGTTGAACTTATCTAATCTTCAAACATTGAGTTAAATAATTAAATTTACTATAAAGTGTAATAATTAACTTTTTTAATTTTGATCTAAAAATCGTATGAATATATTACAATATCTTTACAACTTACTTACTACACCAACATCTTCTCATTTTATACATTCTGAAGTAGAAGATATGCAATACACTTCAAACTTCTTATTAAATAAGAAAGATCTTGACACCATTAAGATGGATTGTACTTATATTGTAGAGAATCTAAACATTCTACTCAACATTGTCTTAAGAAGTGATGCAACCATAAAACAAGGAGCATGGCTATTAAAAAAGATAATGTGCCAAAAAATAAATTTATCCAATTATAAATTGGATATATGAAAATAATATCCTATGTGAAAATAATATATATATATATATATATATATATATATATATATATAATTTATTATATAATTAAATAAAAGCTATATTAGTAAATTTTATTTGATTACAAAACATGATTAGATTATTATTTTGAAAGGAGTTTGTTTAAAAGGGCTACTATTAAGAATTGTGCAACTTCATTTTTTTTAATAATAAATTTTGAGGTTGATTTTGTATTAATAATGACTTTTATATATTTTAAGTCATCTTCATTAGACATTAGTATTACTTGAAATCTTCTTTTATTTTTTTTATTTGATTTTTAGAACACATATTATATAAATTTTATTAAAAAAAAGATTAGAAAGGGATTTATAATATTAAAAAGAATAGTTAGGCCATCCATATGGATGAATGGAGATGGATGATACAAATCTCTATTTCTATTGGCCAAAAGTCATGCCTAATGGACTTTAAGTAGGTTGTACAAGGTCTTATTAGAGATTAAGATTTTTTTTTCTAAGGGGATTTGAACACCAAAGATTAGAATTAGCAAGTTTAGATTTTTGGCTATGGTTTTAGTATAAAAATTAAGTGATTTGGATTTTTTATGAAGGAGATATAGGTGCTCAAAATCAAAGTGTCAAATTTGTACCTACTATCATTTTTTGGAATATAACTCATGCATACAGAAAGTAATAAAAGATTGGCAATTGGAATTAAAAAGAATATTTTTTTGCTATATTTTTTATATGTGGCTTAATAAATTCTAATCTAGAATAAAGGAGATATTAGAAGTTAAAATTAGTACTTACAATCTAAGGGCAATAAATAACCTACTTAATTAGTGGTTGTTTTTTGAGCTATATCTTAAGCAATTTCACAAGGTTTTGGCTCAAAATTTTTAAGAATGTATATTTTTATATTACAAAGCTATATACAAAAAAATTTAGTATTAGAATTTTGGATTTTTGAGATATGAAAAAAATAGTGCTCAAATATCTATAAATTAGGATTTTAAGCACCTGCTAGGATTTTTGAGATATCAAACAATCAAAAGTGAATCTATAATAGATTTTTCTTGTGGTAAAGCTTAAAGATATTAGCTACGCTATGGAAAAATTTGACAAAATTTGAATAGGTGGATTAAGAGTTATTTGATCCTAAAATTCAAGAAGAAATCAATCTTTTGCAAGTGAATAATGTATTGAAGGATTTTATTAAACATCTCTAATCAAATAATAGTTTATAAATCTAGAACAACCAAATCCTTATTTGTGAGAGTAAGAACATTTGTATGTGTTGCAAAAAAAGGATCATTGTTTGTTATTTATATAGCATCTATTTTTAATAGTAAAAAGACATCAAGTAAACTTTCAATATAATATAAGAAATATCAAGACATGTTTAAAAAGAAAAATATAGATATTCTTATGATTGCTTAATTGATCTTTAAGAAGGAGCTCAATTTCCATTTGGACCAATCTATAGCTTATCACAAAATGAATTGGCTTCACTTAACAAATATATTAATGAAAATTTGGCCAAGAACTTCATACGCCATTCAAAATCTCCAAAAAGATCTCCAATGTTGTTTGTAAAGAAAAAGATAAATCATTACAAATGTGTATAGATTCTTAAGGACTTAATAAGATAACTATTAAAAATTGATATCTTCTATCTTTGATATTTAAACTTTTTAATCAACTAAATTAAGCCAAAATCAATATTAAAATAGATTTATAAAGAATATACAATGTAGTACATATCAAAGAAGGAGATAAATGGAAGATTATTTTTTGAACTAGATATGGATATTTTGAATATAATATTATGCCTCTAAGAATTTATTTATTTATAATTGCTCTAGTTGCTTTTCAACATCTAATGAATGATATTTTTAAAAAACTTTTAAAAAATTTATCATTTGCTATGAAGATAATATTTTAATTTATTTTTAAAATAAAAAATAAATAAATAATATATTTATTATTGTTATAAAAACTTAAAAATATAAGATTATATGCCAAGATGGAAAAATGTGTATTTCATATCCAATTCAAGTTGATTTTTTGACATACATCATTTCAAATAATGATCTTATAATGGATCCTAAAAATGTCTAGACTATCATAGATTGAAAAATTTTAAAAATAATAAAAAAAAAATTAATATTTTTAAAAACTTATCAATTATTATCAAATTTTTATGAAAAACGTTTTTTAAATTGCAACTCCTCTTATACATTTGACTTATAAAGACAAACTTGAGTAGAGCAAAGAGACTAAAGGAGCATTTCAAGCAATAAAGATAGCTTTTACTACAACACCAATCTTATATTGAATCAACTTTTTTAAGCTATTTTTTATGAAAATACATACATCAGACCTTACTTTAATATAAAGTGGTCACAAATGGAATAGATAACAAACTTCACCTTGTAGCTTTTTATTTAAGAAAATTTTTAACAATCAAGATTAATTATAAAATCCATGACAAGGAACTTCTTGCAATTGTAGATTCATCTCAAAAATGGCATCATTATCTAAAAGATGCTTTTAGTCTAATGATAATTTATATTAATGATAAGAATCTTAAATATTTTATATTAGCACATATTTTGAATTATTATCAAAATATTTGACAAGCACATAATAAAATGATCTCATGTTGAAACTAGAATTTGATCAGCTTTAGCAATGTAAAAATTCACTTCAATCCAATTGTATACCATTGACAACTACTATTCCTAAATTAAATGCTTCAAGCTGCCTAGCCAATAGAATGCTTATTACTTGAATCATTGTCAAAATTTTATCTTGCTTCTAAGTTTGATAATACAAAGCTTGTTTGAAAGCTAACATCAAGTAATTCAAACATTACAAAATTCTATTTAAAAACTTCACAAATCTAAGAAACTAATTGAAGATAATTTAAAGCCTTCCAACCATAAACCAACTCATCCTTGATGGTATTTTTTACTTTTAATAGGCACTTGTACAAATCCTATTGGAAAAAAAAACTAACAACTTTTACATTGAGGGCTTAAGAAATAGTCAATTCATATAGCAATTCACTATATTCAATTTCCAACATTTATCTTGTACAATATATGAATTTGATGCTGATCCAACAAGGACATCTACAGTACCTCTAGATTCATATATGTTGAGGCTTTTAAAAGACACAAGAATCACTATTGCTGCTCCTAACTAGATTTCTAAAATATTTCTAAGCTACTACTCAATCCTCTGCTACTACTTATTCAATCATATATTCTATCCGTTTATTCTAATATTATACCAATAAGAAAATCAAAACAAAGTTCAAAAGGGCGTCTTTTGTTCTCCTCTTTTTATTGCATCTACTACCTCTCTACTTGCTCACAAAAAAATATCTTATCAAATGAGCCTCCTTGTGCTGCTGATATAGATGTCAATACCTTGTGGAGCTCTCTTGCTTCTTATAGTGGATGTCAACATCTCTATTATTAAGCAATATCATCTATATCCTTTACAGACTTCATCCATTTTTCTTCTTTATGATTAATTTGTCTCACAAATCTTATTATCATACTAAGCTCTTTGATAAAAGATGCATTTATATTAGTCATGAATGACTCTTTATTCTTATTGAGTTTTTTCTTAACATATTCATCTCTTATATAAGTCTAGTTTTTATTTTTATTATTTATTTTTCTTTCCTTCTTTGGCTTACTCTCTATATTACTTCAACATCCTTTGCTACCACCATTTTTGAAACTTTGACCAATTTTAAATCCTTCTTCACGAACAAAATAAAAATTCATATATAATTTGTAATTATAGCCATGCAAGATAAGTGATAAGCTCCTCATTATTTGTCTCACCTTCGCTACTTATATTTTTGTAGTGGACATGAGAGAGATTCATTTGTATTCTTTTACATTGTTATTGTCTTTTTAGTCTGAAGAAAGAAAATTAGTATATGTAACATCCTAAATTCTACCATCTATAGTTGTAAGAACTTCTTTAGAATATCACTCCTTTCAATTATTCTCCACCTCAATCAAAATCTCTAATTCTATCCTCATTATCTCTTCCTCTCCAATCATTTGATGGCTTTATAAACTTCTTGTTTATTCTACTATTAATTTTTGAACTATGATTATATTTAATTAAGGCTAAGTTTGATCTCTTGCTATTTGTTTGCATTGATTCAAAATTGTTTATATTTCTAGCTGCTGCCATCTTTCTAACTGCTATGTTTTTTCCAACCAAAGTTGGTATTCTTCTTTTCATCATGTGAAAATTTGCAATCATCTTCATATCTGCATTTCTCTTCTTAAAAGATATAACATGCCTTAGATATCATTTATCTATAAAGATTTATATACTTAGTGATAAATTGGTGTAAATTTTTATTTTATATTTTTTAATAAATTAATTTTATAAAAATATTATATATATATATATATATAAAAATATTATATATATATATATATATATATATATATATATATATATATATATATATCAAGATGTCACTATTATAGATGACTACAAATCATCTAATTATTTTTTGATTTTATTTTTTATTATATATTGAAATATAATATGATTATAAATATTATTAAAATAATATAAAAATATAAAAAATATGACAATATTAGATGTACAAATTTATCTTCGACATAATTATAGTATTATAGAGTATATGTCAAAGACATAAGAATACAAAATAAGAAACTTGAACCACAGCAAGGTTTCAAGAAGAAACCAACAAAAACTTGAATTAATCAAATGAATATATGAACAACACTAAGAAAGGTGAGCTAGAATTCTAAGAGATGTGTTGTCAAGACTAAAGAACTCTTCAGCCTTGACTCCCATATATACACCTATCTAGCATATTTTTTGAGTAGCTTCCATTAAACTAAGAAGCTTCTTAAGCATCTTCTACCAACTGGGAAGATTCTCAAGCTCCTTCTACCAACTTGGAAGCTTCTTAAGCTCCTTCCACTTACTATGAAGCTTCTCAAGCTACTTTCACTAACTAGGAAGCTTCTCAATTGACTTTCATTAACTCAAGAATCTTTATAATATTCTAAAAGATTCTATAAACCTTCAAAGTGTATGTCCCTAACATCACCTCTTTCTCTAGCAATAAGTTCCAAGAGAAGCTCAATCTTTCTACATATGTAAAAAATTGAAAATACATTGTATTCATAAAGTTATATATTTTATTCTTTGTTCTTAGGCAATATGTTCTATTGGTCCTTGAAGAAATTGTCTATGATCTTGAGCTAATACCTTTGTTGTTGAAACATCCCATTCAAAGATCTAATCTTCATTGTGGCCTTCAAAACATCCTCCAAACAAGATCTTAGGCTTAAAAGGATTTGTCTTTTTAAGCTCAAGCAATATCACTAAAGCTCAAGTATTAGAATCAAGACTTGTATAATTGAGTCTTGCTCCTAATAGCTCCAACCAAGGTCGTACTTGGTATTGAAATGTATTGTCCTTACTTTCCTCAATTGAAGGCTATAAAAATTGCATTGGTTTGTTTGAAGCTTATACAACACGTAAATCTTCTAAATCTTATTCTCTCAATGCTTAAAGGTTTGACATGGTGATTGACTTGCTTCTACCACTCTATTCTATTTTGGAACAGATGACTATATTTTGATAAAGGCTTTAATTTAACTTTCTCTTTTATGAGTATTCTTTAAATCCAATCTTCACTAAGAAATTATCATCAAACATGTTTAAATTTATAGAGATAGAATCAATGAAATTTCCATACTTTTTAAGGAGCATTGGCAAGATTTTTGACCAATTTCCATATGCACTCATTAATATCATAGCCCTACTAATGAACAAGAAATTCCAATTTGCTCCACTTTTGCCATGAATCAATTGCTTTTTCAACCTTTTATTATTTATGGTCTTCAATTTTGATATCAGGCAGCAATTATTGTACTCTTTTCAAAATATACAACTCTTTATAAGGTTCTAAAAGAGAAACATGAAAAATTAGATGTACCTTCATAAAAGATGATAATTCTAAGTGATATGCCTTTGAATTAATTTGCTTCTAGATAGAAAATGATCTTAACCTCTAATAGTCCAACTGTCAAGGACAATAACTGGATGAAGTCAAATAAACAAGTGAGACCTCTCTCAAAGAAATAAATATAAAGAAGTATATATATTAAAAAGAAACTGGAATGGCTAATGCCAAAAGACAAGAAAACTAGAGACCCTTGAACTAGACTGGAAACAAGAAAGGAATTGACAAGAGTGAAGAAGGCTTCACTCTTGTCTCTATTTATACTATCTACCTAAGGATTAAGTAGCGACGTTCTATAGGACCTCCAACATTGCATTAAAGAGCATGTTAATAAGTTACAAGACACATTCGAACTTGCACGCAAGTTTATATATGTTCGCCGCATTATTTAGCTTGGTCTTCAAGCTACCAACATGTGCAACATGTGGCTAACTTATTGACCAAGTTTCTAATCCAAAAGTCTACTATGGACACTTATAAAGTCAAAGCAGCGTCTATGAAGTTTCTAGGAAGTTTCTCTAAAGATATTATGGAATTAACCTGCTTTTACCTTCTTTTATCTAGTTCTATCTGATCATATAAGTAACTATATATATGTCCGTGACATTACCCCCCCTTTAAAGGACGAGTTCCACGAGGAGCGGTGATTACATGTGTAGAAAGTCTAAGATGCGACGAATAGTATTTGCCACATATTCTGATCTTTGTTCTCTTTGAAGGTAATTGATGGGTCTTCTCAGCCATCGATAGTGTCCCATTCCAGGGCGAGAAGACCACCCTGTTATTTGATCATTGTTGTGACCTTCATAACTTCCTTCAAATGTCACATCTGGAACACCGTCAGGAGTTGTTCCTATCTCCAATAAAATCACCAAACATCGAGAATCTCTTCCAAGGTCGTGATACCAAACACGTTGTATCTTGCCATCTATTCGAGGAAGAACATGTCGTTCTTGAAGATCTTCATCTCGGTTGCGTCGTCTTGAGGGTTGTGACAGTCGCAATGTCTCGTCCGGTAGGTCAGCAAATGAAGGCTCTTGAGTCAAATCCGTTGGCTGTTGATTCTCCATCTCCTTAGCGTCACAAAATACAAAGAAGCTACAAACAAGGATAGAAAGTTGAATGTTATCTTGCCTACATCTTGTTTCTTTTATAGGAAAAGTCTTCATCTTGGTTTTGATGGATGTTGTTGATGAAAGGTCTCCACCTTCCTCGCTGCATTTGCCAGATTTTTTGCTGGTTTCCATGTGCGCTCACTAATATCGTATCCGTGCCAGTGAACAAGATATTCCAACCTATTTCGGCGCCGCCTTGAATCTAAGACTTCTTCCACTTCAAATTCGTCATTATTGTTCACTTCTATAAGAGGAGGTGGCACTTATCTTCTTCTTGGTATGTTCACTGTCTTATATGGTTCAAGAAGAGACACGTGGAATACAGGGTGGATCTTCATAGACTCTGGTAGGTGTAATCGATATGCAACTGGATTAATTTATTCAGAAATATGAAAAGGTCGAAGCTTACGATAGTCCAACTTGTCACAAGGTCGCGTAGTCTTGATATTGCGACAAAGTAGCCATACCTTGTCGCCTATGTTGAGTTGTGGTTGTTCCTTTCGATACGCATCAACGTTTATCTTTTGTGGTTCTTGAGCTTCCTTTAATTGTGCCTTCATTGTTGTATGTTCTGACAAATGATTTACCAAGTCTTCCGCCACAGGATTGTCAACTTTTGAATAGTCAAAAGTATCAAGTCGTGGATGGTAACCATAATTGGCAAAGAAAGGTGTTTGTTGTGTAGAAGAATGTACCATATTATTATAAGCAAACTCTGCCAATGGTAAAAGAGTTGTCCAATCATCTTGTTGATAGTTGATGGTACATCTCAAATATTGTTCCAAGACTTGATTTATGCACTCCGTTTGTCCATCAGTTTGAGGATGGAAAGCTGAAGATAGCTTTATATCCACCTTTAGAATCTTGAAAAGCATTCTCCAAAATCTCGATACAAACTGAGTTCCTCTATCCGATATAATATCCTTAGGTAATCCATGATAGTAGTAGATATTGTCAAGGAAAAGCTTAGCTGTTTCTTTGCCTGTGATAGATTTTTTACATGGTATAAAACATGCCATCTTAGTGAAACGATCTACTATCACGAATATAGAGTCATAAAAACCTGAGTTTGGAAGATCCGTGATAAAATCCATAGACACAGAAGACCATGGTTGTTCTAGAATGGGTAATGGCTGAAGAAGTCCGTAGGGTCGGTGACGAGGAGTTTTTGATCTTGAACAAACATCACAGGTTTTTACAAAATCTTTGACTCTCTTCCACATATGAGGCCACCAAAAATCTCTAGATATCAACTCTAGAGTCTTATTGTATCCAAAATGTCCTACTGCCAGGAAGTCATGATGAGCTTGAAGAACACGTAATCGTGCTTCACCTTCTGGAACATATAAGCGCCCTTTGAAATAGAGTAGATTTTTCTTGAATTCAAACTTCAAAATATCATGAGACTTAGAAGAATTATTCTTAATTTCATGAATAAGGGGATCTGAGGACATACTTAACTGGACTTGCTTGAGAAAAGTTGAATCAACAGTTAATGTTGATTTTGTTGCCCGAAGATAAAATTGCTCCGGCTTCAAGAGAGTCATTCTTTGTTGATCAAAAGCTGCATCTCCTTCTTTTGGTGCAAGATAAGAACGTCTAGAAAGTGCATCGGACAGACCTTGTTGTTTTCCTGGCCGATATGTAATAATGAACTTGAATCTTGATAGAGACATGCTCCAACGAGCCTGACGACAATTCAACACGCGTGCTGACATGAAATACTCGAGGTTCTTGTGATCCGTATATACGGTGACTTGACTAGAAGCGCCTTCTAGATAATGACGCCATTCTTGAAAAGAATCCACAATTGCGAGAAGTTCTTTATCGTGGATTTTGTAGTTGATCTCTGCTGCTGAAAATTTCTTGGAATAGAAAGCTACTGGATGGAATTTGTCATCTGTTCCCATTTGTGACAATATTGCGTCCAAAGCAAAGTGAGATGCATCTGTTTCCATAAAGAATGCCTTAGAAAAATCAACGCGATACAAGATTGGTGCAAAAGTAAAAGTTTTCTTCAAAGCTTCAAATAATGCTTCTGCTTCTTTACTCCACTCGAGCTTGTCCTTACAAATCAAACGTGTAAGTGGGGCTGCAACTTGAGAGAAGTTCTTGATAAAGATTCGATAGTAATTGGCAAATCCTAAAAAACATTGTACATCCCTTACTGTTTTTGGAATCTTCCAATCCATGATTATTTGGACTTTCTTAGGATCCATCATGAGGCCATCATTCAAGATTATATATCCTAAGAAGTCAACTTGAGTAGTGTGAAATACACACTTTTCCATCTTGGCATACAATCCTGTTTCTCTGAGTTTTTGTAAGACATGACGAACATGTGTTTCGTGCTCTTCTACGTTCTTAGAGTAGATTAAAATGTCATCTAGGTAGCAGACAACAAAATCATCTAAGAATTCATGAAAAACATCGTTCATGAGATGTTGGAAAACAGTTGGTGCATTTGTGAGTCCAAAAGGCATAACATTATATTCGAAATGTCCATACCTTGTTCGAAATGCAGTTTTCCATTCATCTCCTTCTTTAATACGAACCAAGTTGTATGCTCCTCGTAGATCTATTTTTATATAGATCTTAGCTTGATTTAGTTGATCAAGAAGTCCGGAGATTAAAGGTAGTGGATACTTGTTCTTGATAGTGATCTTGTTAAGCCCTCGATAATCCACACACATTCGTAATGATCCATCTTTTTTCTTCACAAATAGAATTGGAGCTCCTACAGGAGATTTGGAATGGCGTATGAAGTTCTTGGCTAAATTCTCTTCAATATACTCCTTGAATTCAGTCAACTCCTTTTGTGATAAATTATAGATTGGTCCAAAAGGAGGCTGAGATTCCTCTTTGAGATCAATCGAACAATCATATGGGCGATGCTCCAGAAGAATATCAGCATTCTTCTTCTCAAAAATATCTTGATAGTCTCGGTATTGGCTTAGAATGCCACTTGAAGCCTTTCGACTATCAGAAATGGGTGTTGCGTAAATAGCAAAAGTTGGTCCTTCTTTTGCTGCGTGTATAAAAGCTTTTGCACCTATAAGTACAGGTTTTACTGTACCAGGCTTGTAGCTTTTTATTGGATCAATAGGATGTTTAATAATATTCTGAAAAAAGTCAAGTCTACGAGAATTCCAATCTATTTGAGGGCTATATTTTTCTAGCCATGACAAACCTAGAATAACTGGATTAGATGGAGATTTAATTATATTAAAGGTTACATAGCTATTATGACCATCTATTGTTACTTTTATAAGATGGATTTCATGAGTGACATCTCTTGAGGACAATGGGCGACCATCTATGACTTCTACATGTACGGATTTAGGTTTCTGTAGTAAAGGTATTTTATGATTCTTAACAAATTATTCATCTAGAAAACATGCTGAGGCTCCTGAATCTAATAAGGCAGAGGCTCTGTAATTTTTTGGTCCTAAATATACATCTATCATAAAATAAGGAGAGGGTTTTGAGGAGAGAATAGGACCTTTACTGGGAATTGTACAGGGTTCCAGCTGCACGGTCCCTATTGTAGCTAGTCAAATTCGTTTTCCAACATGTTGTCTTCTTTGACAGCCGTACTCCTCATTTTGTAGTTGCGACGTTTCTTTGGACAATGTTGAGCAGTGTGCTTAGGTTCTCCATAATATAAACATAATCCTTCTTGACGACGACAAATCTTTTCTTGTTCAGTAAGAAGTTTAAAACGTACCGCTTGAGTTTGGGTTAAAGCGACTAAAAGAATGTCGTTTTGTAAGGATAAAAATGTTGCCATTGAATAATAGCGATTGAGGGCTCTTTTGTCTGACTCTCGGATCGAGCTCAAAAGAGTGATTTGTCGCAACAGCCAAAATCAATTGCTTGACTTCGATATGCGAGGATCAGATGAAACCCCAGGCATTAATTTTTTTACCTCATATTGTAATCGTGAAATTGGTGATTAGTGCGGTATCATTAAAAGCCCGATGTGAAGTCGCTAGTTGGCAAAGTGGCGTATAATGACAACGTCGTTGCCTTGTCGTAGGATGCGAATCTTGTTGGTTGCAACACGAATTGCATCATGTTCTCCATACATCGATCAAAATTCCGTAAAAAATGCCTCCAAATTATCCAATATTGGATCACATCGTTCAAGAAAAGATGAAAACCACGATAAGGCAGGATCCGAAAGTAATGTTCCAATAAACCTAACTTGAGATTTTTGCGTAGGATAACTCTGAGGTTGAAGTTCGATCACCAGTTGTACCTGATTGATGAATCCTCAAAACTTAGATCTTGTACCATCAAACTTCTCAAGCAAAATGATTTTTGGTTCTCTAACGTTTGAACGGTGCTCCATCATCGGTGAGGTAGCATGGTTTGGTGTAGATATTGACGTAGCTCCAACCATCTCTACATCTTCACTTCTTGCTAATCTTGATGCTCCTTGTGGTGGTAAACTGAGTTGATGCATTGCAAGCATTAGTTCTCTCATTTGCTCTTGCATTTGTGCCATTACACTCTTCATTTCCGCAAGCTCTGCCATGATAATATAATAGAAAGGAAGATGTCTACTCTTACTTCAAGAAATACGGAACACACACTGAAAAGAAAAAAAAATTTAGAAACAATATCAGTTTAGAAGTGGGTACTCTACAACTTCTAATATGCTTATGTCTTATCAAGAGAAAGGGATAATCCACTCTTAATCAAAAAAAGACAAAGCTCTGATATTATATGTGTACTCTTGTCAATCTGTCAAGGACAATAACTGGATGAAGTCAAATAAACAAGTGAGACCTCTCTCAAAGAAATAAATATAAAGAAGTATATATATTAAAAAGAAACTGGAATGGCTAATGTCAAAAGACAAAAGCTAGAGAGACCACATAGTGGAGCTAGAAATAAGAAAAGGTTAGCAAAGTGAAGAGAGCTTCACTCTTACTATCTACCTAAGGGTTAAGTGGCGACGTTCTATAGGACCTCCAACACGTGTCTAATTTACAAGACACATGTCCAAGTTGCAAGACACGTGTCGAACTTGCAAGGCAAGTTTCCTATATGTTCGCCACGTATTTAGCTTGGTCTTCAAGCTACCAACATGTGCGACATGTGGCTAACTTATTGACCAAGTTTCTAATCCAAAAGTCTACTATGGACACTTATAAAGTCAAAGCAGCGTCTATGAAGTTTCTAGGAAGTTTCTCTAAAGATATTATGGAATTAACCTGCTTTTACCTTCTTTTATCTAGTTCTATCTGATCATATAAGTAACTATGTATATGTCCGTGACACCAACTTATTATATGGCTGCTTGGTCTTAATGTTCTATTGGAAAAACCATACCTTATCTCTAATATGAAAAGCAAGCGGTTGATTTTTGAATTTATCTACAAATGCCTTGTAAGTATCTTGAGCTACTTGTAATTAAAGCTTCAAGGTTATTTGGTGTTATGATAGATACTTTGTAAATCCTTCAACTGCTTGATTCTTATTTTTTGATATATTCTATAAATCAAGCTTTGGATAATATCCATAATTAGAATAAAATGATATCTACTGATTTGAAACATAAACAATAATATTATATATAAACTTTGATAATGATAGCTACAAGATCCAATCGTCTTATTGATAGTTGATATTACATTGTAAATACTATTCTAAAATTTGATTAACTCGTTTTGTTTGGCCATTAATTTGAAGATGGAAAGCCAAAGAAAGTTTAATATCCACCTTCAATACTTCAAAAAGTCATCTCCAAAACTTAAATATGAACTGGGATCCTCAATTGGATATAATATCATTTAGTATGCTATAATATTGATATATATTGTCAAAAAAGAACCTTGTTGTTTCTTCATTAGACATAGTCTTTGTGAAAGGAATAAAATGAGCCATCTTTACGAGTCGGTCAACTACCACAAAGATATTATTTAATGAATTGGATGGTGGTAGATTTGTGATGAAATCTATTGAGATAAAAGACCATGATTATATTAGAATAGGTAAGGATTGTAAGAGTCTATAAGAACAATGTTGAGGATTCTTCAACCTTGAGCAAATGTTGCAAAAAAGTATAAAATCCTTCATTGCCTTCCATATTTGAAGCTACCAAAAATCTTAAGAAATAAGTTCCAATGTCTTGTTAAATCCAAAACGATCCATAGTTGGAAAGTCATGGTAAGATTGAAGAACATGGAGTCATGTTGGTCCTTTTAGAATATACAAACATTTTTCAAAGTATAAAAAATCTTCCTCAAGCTTGAATTTTTCAATATTTTTTTTTAGATAATGTTTGATACCAAGGGCCAAAGCATCATTAGTGGTTGCAACATGCACTTCATTAAAGAAATTAGAATCAATAGGTGCTGATATAATAGTGGCGCAAAGGTGAATTGCTCTGACTTCAACAAAATTGCACATTATTGATCAAACGCACTTTTTTCTATTCTTAGTACAAGATATGATCTCCTTGATAAAGTATCAAATAATTCTTATTGCTTTCTAGGTTGATAAGTGATAACAAAGTTAAATCAAGATAATAACATATTTTATTGAATTTGGCATTCGTTAAGAATCCAAATTAATATAAAATATTCCAAATTCTTGTGATCTATATATATAGTCACAAGATGCATTGCTCTTTCAAAAAAATGATGCCATTTTTTAAAAGAATCTATAATAACAAAAAGCTCTTTATCATGGATTTCATAATTAATTTTGCCAATAATAAAATTTTGAGAATAAAATATAACAAGATGGAATTTATTGTTTATATCTGTTTGTAAAAATATGGCCCCTAGTGTAAAATCCAAAACATCAATTTTCATATAGAATGCTTTTGTAAAGTTTAGATGCACCAAGATTAAGGCTATGATAAACGCCGTCTTGAGGTCTTGGAATGTCTTCTCCACTTAAGGCCCTCATTCTAACTTGTCTTTACATGTCAATTGAATAAGAGGGGTGGCAACTTGAGAGTAATTTTTGATAAAGATCTGATAGAAATTAACAAATCCAATAAAATATTATACATCTCTCATAGTCTGTAAAATAGCCCATTGCATAACCACCTCTACCTTCTTGGGATCTATCATCAAATCCTCAATAGATATGATATATTCCAAAAATTCTATCTTTGGTTGATAAAAAATATATATATATTTTTCTGACTTAGCATACAAACTTGCATCATGCAACTTTTGTAATACCAACTTGACATGCCCTTCATGTTTCTCTAGATTTTTTGAATAGATCAAGATGTCATTAAGATAAATCACCACAAACTTGTCTAGGTGCTCTCAAAAGATGTCATTCATTAAATGCTAAAAGCTAATAGGTATATTTATTAATCTAAAGGACATGACATTATATTCAAAATGTCTATACCTTGTCCAAAATGTGGTCTTCCATTCATATCCTTTCTTCATCAGTACCAAGTTATATGCTCAAAGAAGATCTATCTTAATATAGATCTTAGCTTAGTTGAATTGTTCCAAAAGTAATGAAATTAACAGTAGCAGGTAATAATTCTTTATTATTATCTTATTCAATCTCCAATAAGCAAGGCACATATGCAAGGAACCATCTTTCTTCTTCACAAAGAATATAAGTGCATCTATTGGAGACTTTGAATGCTTGATGAAGTTCTTTGCTAAAATTTCATTAATATAATCATTCAATGATAAAAGCTTATTTTAAAAAAGATTATAAGTTGGGCCAAAAGGTAGTTGCGTTCCTTCTTAAAGATCTATAGTATAATCATATGATTAGTGCTTTAATAATATATCAACATTTTTTTTTAAAAAATATCTTAAAATTTATTATATTGCTCTGGAATATTTGCCAATGGAGTCATATCTTCTTTAGTTGGAGTTGCATAAATAACAAACAGTGTATCTTCTTTAGCCAATTTTATAAAAGTCCTTATTCCAACAAATAAAGGCTTACCAACTTGTGATTTTTTTTGAAATTTTCTTACAAGGATTTCTATTGGAAATATTATGCTTCATGACTTCGAATCTATAGATGGATTATATTTTTTCAACCAAGAAAATCTGAGAATAATAGGATTTAAAAGAGTCCTAATAATATTGAATATAATTTGGCTACTATGATCTTTGAACGATACTTCTATAGGCATGGTTTCATATGTGACACTACCAAAGGATAAGGATCTTTTATCTATTACTTCTACATGAATAGATTTGGATTTTTATACTAGAGGGATTTTATGAAGCTTAGTAAATGCCTCATCTACGAAACAAACAGACGCCCTCAAATCCAATAAGACAATTGTCTGAAGCTTTTGAGGGCCAAAATACAAAAAAATTATAAAACAATGAGTAGGTTGAGCAAAAAAAAAGAAACCTGAATAGTTTTGTAATGTTGAATTGTCCAACTGCACGGTCTTTACTATGGTTGAATATCTTTATTTTCCTCAATAATTGCATTCTTAGTTTTGATAATATATTGATTTTGTTTTTTTAGATAATTGTCAATCTTGTGGCCTTCTTTACCACAATATAGGCATAGACCTTCTTCCATCTGATGCTTCTTTTTTTGTAGATTAAGAAGTTTCAAACATATTATATCAAATTGTATATCTTCTACTTTTGAATGTGAATTTAGAATGCTTGTCGACATGACAAAAGTATGTTAGATTGCATATTATCTTGCTAAAGTCCATGAACATTGATCTTGATGACATTGTCATATTATTTGTTGTCTTGTTTGAGAATGCGTAGGGCACCTGGCTGTGGAGGATGAGGTTGCAATTTACAAATCTTCAAGAACCCATAGTAGGCTTCATCCATACAAGAAGAATATGATTTGAATTTCAATTTAAAAATACTTAAGTCAATACAAAGTGTTTAAAAATACTCTTCTTGATAACTTCAACCACATATAAAATCCAATTGCTTTGTTATTTGTCACAATTAAATAACTTAGATTTCTCCTTGCAAGTCCTAACCTTAGTCAATAAACTTCAATAAGCTATAATTCTTAATCTCACCTCCAACTTAGTATAAAATTTTGTATACAAATACAAATATAAGTCTTCTACATGCTCAAAAAGTTTTAGCCCAACTCAACTTACAAATTGTCAAAAATTAATCAAAAACCACATTGATATCACTTGGCCGCCAACTTGAAAGTTGATGTAGATATCCCAGTAGTAATTACTCCTTCTCCAATTGTTAACTTCAATTAAAAATTGGTGCATAGATTTTTCTTCAAGTCTTCTAATATTGTACCAAATTTCACCTTGATTCAACTAATAGATCTTTAGATATTGTAGAAGCCCTAAACAATCTTAAACTATCAATTTTTGGTACCTCTTTGTACTAAAGATCAAATAAATCTTAATTACACTATTAGATTGTTACAAATATTTATTCAATCTTAATACACTCAAGCACCCACATACTGTTTGATTTTCAATTATAGATGTCACTTCAATTGTAAATAATAGCCAAGAGTGTTGGTCCTAAATTTATTGTATAAAAACTTGATCTCCAATACAAACTCTAACTTTAGATAGTAATTGTTGAATCTTCTCAAATCCTACAAAAATAAGCCTAATCTTTTTGGAATGAACTTGAAGCCAACTCTCCAATTCTAATCACTAATCTCTAAATGATCTCATATCTTATCTTTGGTGGCTATTTTTGTGGCTAGAGATTTGATTTTAATTATGTCCCATATATGGTCAATCCCTGGGTATCAATCTAATTTATTCTAAGGATTTTTAAGCTTAATCCTATCTTCAATTTAATCTTAGTATCAACCATACTAACTATTTATCTCTTCTATCCTATTTTTATTAACTTATGGCTTTTTAAAAGCAATGAAAGAGTTTTTACAACCTATAAAGAAAATTTAATAATTAATTTTTATCAATTAGCTATTAAAATAAGAAAATAATCTAAAAAACTTTCATAAACCTTTTCTTAAGTATCTTAAGTTCCTATTGAATCAAAATAATCAAATATTAAGTAGAAATTATTCTTTTTCATATTTTTCACCATATAAACGTGTTACAATATTATAATGTTGGAATAATTGATTATTATATTTTATAGCTTGGCTAATGGCTTCATTGAGCAATTGTAGATTTGGAAGTGATAATAAAAAATCTTTCATATCATTTTTTAATCCTCAATAGAATTTATTCATTAAGGCTTCTTTGTCTCAATTGATGTTATACAGTAGTTGCTTAAAATCAAATGCATAGATTGATACAGAGCATGCCCTTTGATGCAATTCTCGGATCTTAGCTTTTGCCTAACGAGCCTTGTCATGTTCTCTAAATGCTTCCGCAAATGCTTCTATGAAAATTTTAAAGTTCCTCAAAATTAGTGATTTTTTTTTAAAAAAGAAAACAAACCATGATAATGCTTGTCCCATAAGCAAGATGCCAACCAATCCAACTTATGATTCTTCAGTTAGATAAGTATCAGGTTGTAGAACGGTTATCAATCTAATTTGGTTGACAAACCCTTGGAATTTTAAACGTGTACCATCATATTTCTCCAGAAGATTAACTTAAGGCTCCTTACGTTGTTGAATAGGTGGATTTTTTTGGTATAGCATAGAAAGTACTACATCTTCAAGTGCAGAAGTTTGAGGTGGATGCAATTTAAATTGTGGTACTTCAAATATTGTATCGTTATGAAGTTTTGCAACAACTCCTTTAATCTCTATAATCCTAATAGATAATGTAATAAGAGCACTTATAATGGAATCTAACTTAGATTCAAAAGATTTAGTCATATTAATATTTTGACTTCTAGCCATTTTAAGAGAAAAAAGAATTGAATCTATAAGAAGACAATATCAATTTAAAAAAGGATAATCCGCAACTTCTAAAATGCTTTAAGACCTTCAAGGAGAAGGATGATCTATTCTCTTACAAGAGGGATACAGCTCCAATATTGTGATGAAAAAAATATTAATTTAAAGGAGGATAATTTGTAATTTTTAAAACATTGGTATACCTTCAAGAAGAGGAGTAATCTACTTACTAACAAGAAGGATTTAACTCTAATATTTAAGATGAAGGTAATCTCGACAAACTATCAAACACAAGAATACAAAAGAAGAGACTTCATATATATTGTTAGAGACATACACTTTGGAGGTTTACAAAACCTTTTAAAATATTCTAGAGGTTCTTGAGTTAGTGAAAGTCGGTTGAGAAGCTTCCTAGTTATTAAGAACATACACTTTGGAGGTTTACATAATCTTTTAGAATATTCTAGAGACTCTTGAGTTAGTAAAAGTCAATTGAGAAGCTTCTTAGTTGGTGATTTATTAAGAAGATTACATAATCTTAGTTATTAAGAAGATTACATAATCTTAGTTTTGATATTAACTAATACTATTTACATGGTGTTAAAAAAGAATAGTGAAATAAAATAAAATGAAATATTAAAAAAAATTATTTCAACTTGATACAACTTCTTTCTTATTCTAATTTTATTTATCCAATAAAAGATTTTAATCATAAATTTAATTAAAAAGATATCAAATTAAAAATAAAAATATATAAAGAGCTCTCAAGAGACATTCTTCTATTCATATATATCCAAAAGAAGATATAATTATCTCATTAGAAAAGAAAAAAATCAATCAAATATAAATAAAATATTAAATATTTATAAGATCGATAAAGAAGCAAGTATAAGATTCTACAACTATTTCTTATATCAATCAAAACTAAAGCAATCAAACACACATTGTTCAATGTTATTAAATAAATTATTGGTTATGAAAATGTTAGAAAAATAAGTAAAAATAATTAATAATTATACTAGTTATATAATAAAATTATAAATTATAAGCACTAATTTGGGATTACAATCTTTTTAAATAAAGAAATATATATAAAAAATAAATAATCTCATAAGATTGATAAATGAGATTGAAATTTTCAAAAATTGACAATAAGCTTTGTTAGGGCATTAAGAAAATTGCATTCTTAATTCAAGATTTTTGTACCAAGAAAAGCCATTTGATCTACTTAAAAGTTTTATCATTTGGTTTATTTGGAAAATAGATGTGACACTACATATAGAGGGGAAATTTCTTCTGTAAACAAAATTACAGTAGAAGTATGGTTGGTAACCACACAAACAGGCATAGGTATACATAGAACAATAAAAATAGATCCCATAGCAAAGAAAAGAGCATTACTTTAAGAATATTTTACACAGCATTGGAATAGACGAGAAATCTTTTGCCATGTCAGTGGAGAAAGAATGGTAAAGAACTTTGAAACCAATATACATCTAAGTTGAATATCTAAATTGAAGAAATGTAAATGTCTGTGGCAGCCTCCCTATTTCGCCTCCTCGAACAAGGGGCAGATCATACGAAAAGTGTGCGCAATCTTGATGCATTGGATCACAGGGTACTACTTAAACCGTTCAAAGTTTCTGAGGCTATAAATTGCAGTGTCACTCTGCATTCAGTGTAGCATCCAGATCGAGAAGAAATCCAGGCATCAAGGCGTCGTGCTACGCGCATACAGTGTCTCGACTGTATGAGAAAGTGCAAAATCCTAAGGGGGAGAGAGAGGCCATGTGAAAAGCGAATGATTCGAACAACCTGAGAAGCAGTGTGAGGATAACATCGCGTCAGCATTACGGCATCGTGGCTTGCATTTGAAGTCACCATTCACCACTACAAACAGGTTCGGCCGTCAACCAGCAGTCACCATGACGTCCCGCGGTGATTCGCCAACTGCACGAACAGATAGGTCCCTAGTTTCAACTGGCCATCGTCGCTCGTGGCAATTTTGAGGTGTTCGTTTAGTATATTCTTACCCTGAGTGGCCACGTAGAGGATGAATATGGACAGATGTAAAACAGCGAGAAATACGAAACAAATCCGCTCGCTGGAATGGTCATTACTAGAGATTGGCCAAATATGATTCGACCAACGCAACCTACGACTCCTAGGTTGCTTAGAGCAGATATCGTTAACTGTTCAAGTAGGGAGAGTATTTCGCACTTGGTGCGGAAGTCTGTTGATCCTGATTGACTCGCCTTTCCCAGAAATCATGGCACGAAGTGGTGGGAACGAACTGTCGAAAGCTATAAGGAATTTGGACTGGTCGGTGACGTAGCTGAAGGGGATTGTCACCGTTGAACTTGTACTTGATGAATCATCTTTGGATAAGGCTATTGCAAGCTGTTGTGCACTTAGGGATGAATGCATGGAGAGAGAAATTCGATGGAACCTTGGAGGAATTAGCAAATTCTATTGTTGCATTTGCAACTTGGCGTGGACTGCCTGAAAAATGTTGTGGGAGAAGCATTCTGGGCGACGCACGCGAAGAGCGACAGTACATCCGTGGAACATGTGAAGAAGGTGAAGTAGCGGTGAAGTAGTGGACTGGTAAACTGGTAGAATGATAGCTTTGAATTTTCAGGATTTTAAAACAGGAACAGCAAAGGGCCTGGGTGACCAAAGGCGCAGCGAATCGGGCAGTCAGAACAAGTGGATTCTGTGCTTGCTTCTCCACGGATCGCATTGAATCTGATGAACCAATGCGACAGAGCAAGATGATCGTCGTTCTAGACTCCTGTAAACTTGAATGTAGTAACAGCGTTCCATGAAGAGAATTAAATTAACTTCTATTACTACAGCAGCACCACAGCATCTCTGGCGACGGACATAGAAGCAGCAGAGCAGAGGTTGATAGAAACGGGGAAATTAATTGCCAGTTACCTTGGACGCACGTACTCAGAATACACTACAGCCACCAAAAACAGGAATAGGTTGTAGACCAAGGCTAGTAAAAATAAGTAAATGGATTTAGCAAGCATGGGGTTTCTGAAAAACGAAGGCTTCCACTAATTGACATAATCGATGTCATGAAGGTACAGATGTAGACGTTTGTACAAAAGCCGTTACTGTTAACTGTTTACTATCGCTTCATTAGCACTCCATGCTAGATCCATTCGGCTAGTCATGGGTTGCAAGCATGGTGTTTATGGCATCACGGTGTTTGTAAGCGGACAAAGGTGGAAAGCATAGTGATCCCGACAGACTGAAAAGCCCTGGAATGTGAGAGCCACAATTTTTTAAAAACAATGAGATCAACTGCAAACAGCGTTGAGCACTTGTTTGCAGTAACAGAAATAACAGTAATAATTAAATAGTAGTCATAGCCAAGTCTGTACTTGAAACTACCTCGTAGCTCCAAGGTTGGTTGAAGGGGGACCAATATACACAAAAATGTCCACACCTCATAATAATGTAATTTACACCTCTACCACAGTAAAAATGAGAAAACATATGGAACTAAAACACACCAATCCCGTGACATTGATCGACTACGTCCGTCTTCCTACTCCAGCTCTCTTAAGGGCCGTCAACGTCCGAAGACAAACTCTCTACACTCGTATTGCAATCCTATAGAATCCATGATCCACTGAAATCTGTCGTCCACTGATTTCCAGAGGCGGGGAATGCGGACAGGGCATCGGCATAATTCCCCTTTCGCACAAGAACTCTGTGGGCGTGTGTGCGGGAGGTAGGGAGGGAGAGTTCAAAGCAAGCAGCCACGTCCTCGATCCGAATGCCAAGGCAGTAGTCCCCAGAGTGGATTATCACCTCCCCGTGTTGATGGCTAATTTAAAGGTCATCCTCCGTCTTTTAGAGGATCTCTACCAATTCCACACTGCTAAATAATTCGGCACCATCATGTTAAGCCCCCATCGCTCCTTGGTACATGTAAGCAAGGGTCGCGTAAGACTGCTTCTTCTGTATAGGTCTTGAAGGCTGCGGTAAAATCAACAACCGCAACTAGAATATTAGCACAAAAGATCCGCACCACATCATGATATGAAAAAGCTTCATTCATTAGATCCCTCCAGATAGTGTTTAGAAAATACAAATGCCAATAGAAGATGCTAAGTACCTTTTGTGTTCGCTCTTCACTTGTGTCCGCCTTATTGCTGTCCCCACTGCCACTATTAGCATCAACACTGGAAGCCTTACTAGAGTTTCCTGTATTCACTTGTCGGCTTGTCTTCTCCACCATGAGCTGCCTCATGATAGCACCCTCTTCAAGCTCCGGATTGTTATGCCAATAGCTACCGAGGAATGTCTTTGCGCCGTCGAGGCTGGGGAAATACGGCGGCTCGAAGTAGATTTGAGACAGCGCATCTGCAGCAGAAACCTCCGCTTGCGCCGTTGCCTTGTACTCCCCGCTTCCCATAACAGCGATCACTAGCTGCTGGTATGAGAAGTAGAACTGCCGAACTGCTGCCTCAACCGCCTGAAACGCTTGGAGGAGATGGATTGTGGACGAGTGGTATGCCAAGGGTCGTCGAAACGGCGGGGCCACATGAGTGCTCATCCCATGCGAATGGAGCAGGTCCATTACTGCCTCTTGAAGCCTTGGACCGCCTTTGGGATCGGCTTCTACTCCAACCACCTTGGGGACCAAATGCCGAAGGTCCTTGCAGCCCTTAGTGATTTTTCTTAGCCTCGTGGATCGCAAACAGTAAGCACCTACAGAATTCATAATCCATTAGAACTAAAATTTGCGTCTTATTAGATGCAGGGGAACTCAATTTAACAGTAGTCCGTACGTTTATAACATTGTGACGAGAGCAGGATGATTGTCTCACCTCCACCAATGTGTTTAGTGCTGATAGCTGCCTCGTTCTGAGATATTGCAAGCGCTTCCTTCAAGCGCATGAAATCGTCTGGATCCATGATTTGGAGCAAGTCCATTGTGGACATAAGAAGCTTCCACACACGCTCAACAATCCAGCAGCTCTTGGCGGCCAATTCACAGTTACCTTCTTTAACCATCGTTTCCACGTTCTGTAGCAAACCAGAAGCCACTTCTAACCACGCTTCCATGATTTGATGTACAGTCGAGAGAGTGTGATCCTCAGGATGCCCAGGCATGGATTGTCTGCACGCATAAACCTGTTACACAAACACTCCATAAGATTCCTTCGTGAAAGTAATAAGCACATTAAATACGTTTTAGTATACCTGAACCACCGTGCGCATGTTTGCGACCAAAGACATTGATGTTACAAATGCAATCTCTAAGATATCTCTTGCGAAACCGATGACGGCATTCATTTCTTCAAGTAATTCGCGAAATGAGGATGCAGAAATCAAACCCTAATCCTCAATAGATGATAAAAGCTGGTTGCAAAATTCTGGTCGTAGAACAACAAAAACTTACAAATGTCCCAAACAGTCACGACTTAAAATCCTAGAGCATTATCAAATACTTCTAAAAATAGGTCCACAGTTGATGAGTGTTCGGCATGCGGGAGACAAGATCTGCAATAAATTGAATGTTGTGACGCAACTTCATGGAATCATAAACCAACAAGTTACCAGTCGGATACAATCCCGAGATGTGTCGACCTAATTAAGAGGTTTCGGACAAATTTGCCACAAGACAAGTGAAAAATTAAAGACAGTGGCAATGCGCAGTAAAATAGTACCTCAAGAGGTGTGCAAACTTTGTCATACTCCAAAACCGGCTTGCCAGACAGATTGGGCTCGCCAAGGCCCAGAGTGAATGACGCGCGTGCCATGTGACCTTCAATAGCAAAATGCAACCGAGTGCTTACACTTTGAGCAGTTCTCCAGGAAGCAAGACGAGGTAACAAGCTTTCTTTGCTGATTCTACTCACAATTGGCCGCGACCCAGACTTGTGCCACACCACCGACTCGGTTCCCACGTAGCTACAACTGTTAGATAGCTTCGATGTAGGTGCCTCATCGTCCCCTTCAACGATGCAAGATAAAATCTCCAGCTGCGAGTTTACGAGTGACTCCAATCTCCGAAGCCATTCGTCGCGATATATGTAAGGCCGCGTATCGCATAGGACACATGAGATCATGCGGAACACAAGCTCTAAGCTGTGAAGAGCAGGTCTCACTAATCTTTCGTTTTTCCAATTCGGAAACTCCTTAGACCGCCATAGCCGGGTCAAGTCGGGAAGATGCAGATAAAGCTCATAAGCTTCAACCTGCTGAGGTGACGGCTGCACAAGAGCTTCGATATCGCAATTCGCAAGTGATACAGAAACAGGCGTTCCGGGAAACACAGCGCAGTGCACCGGACCCCTAGATCTCAAGCCGCGTGTGTCCATGCCTGGGTTATACTCCATGGTTAAAGAACTGAAGTGATCCGTGCGCAAGTTTCAAGATATGTTGCGGGCTCAAACACCAAAGTTGCGATGGAGTATACAAGAGACTCTCTTGACGGAGACGATCCCCTAAACGCAAACATCTCCTGTTAAAAATTGCACAGAATGCTTCGGTGTGCGCAAGATGATTGTTCCCTTCAAAATGTTAACTCCTAGATTGTCCGGTTCAGACAACGCCCTCGGAGTTAAGAGAGGGCCGGTTCAAGGTCTTGTCTAAAAGCTTCCACCAACAGACCACCCTTTGAGTCGTCGATACGCAAGGTTCCAATATAATCCTCGGATATCCTCTACTTCGGGTGCTGTCAAAAACCAGCACTGCACTAGGATCCTCTCTTCTTCTTGAATCGCAGTGCACCTGAGGAAATTTGAAAAAAGTTCACGAATTACTTCCTGAGCCTAACTTGCTGCATGAAACATATACACCGCTTCAAAAGACACAAGATGCACAGCCCTGAACCATCAGAACTCACATCAACACCGAAGCAAAGACCGGAACTCCACATGAACCCCTCTCAACGCTGAATAGCTTCCACTCAACATATCGTGTCTTAAATACTTCTAAATGTGAAATGATGTCCTTGAGTGTACACATAACTTTCAGATATCGTGAATCTATTGAAAAAGAATTTCTTCTTAAAATATCTCATTAAAAAAAAAGTGCTTACAATAGAAACATAATTTCAGCCACGAGGCATCACAGCTGACTCATCGTTATTGGAAAGAATTAGGTCAACGGTAACGACTATGATATCGCTTCGTCTAATAGCCTGGAGAAGAAGGGCGAAGAGCTCCTGAAAAGAACCACAACCTCAACCCCAACCTAATGGAGTTATGTTGTGATGCCTTCGTGGCTGAAATTTAGACCCCCTTCCAGAAATATGTATCCTAAGAAACTGAAATTACTTTCGACCACTGCATTCCTTCGAAAGCTCAAAACTTTAATCCCTTACTATTCAAATATCCACTTCAACTTCGACAGCGTACTCCCCTACGTACTGTTGGAGTAAGTACATACTTCCAAACGCTGTCCTTGTAAAACACTTCATAGGATCTGAAACGCTCTAGGTGAAAGACTCGCTCATGATTCTTGTTCACGCAGAATCCACATCAGCACCTAAAACAAATCAAACTATCTTTCTTACCCGCTGTCAATGTCGAATAGAAACCACTTAGACTACAGGACTGTGGCTGAAAGTTTTCGAAATGTGAAACAACGTTCTGAAGTGCACAGATAACTCCTCTCTATCACGGAACTCTGAACAAGGATCGCTTTCGATCCACGTCTTCTGCGGGAATACAACGCGGAAGAGGATAGACTCTACACATCCTTTCCCACGTCGAAGAGGGATTCTGCTCGCGAGTACAATCGACGTCATCATGCTACGCAAGCATACCAATCACTACGCAACATATATCCATACACAACATGCTTTCCAACTCTTCTCTTTAGATTGAGAACATACACTGCCAACACCAAGCTTCCCCAATGCCCAGCGATAGCGCAACACAAAATAACCTCCACCGTAACCTTGGTTTCGATCAACAAAGCTGTGTGCTAGCAGTCCAGATTCTCGACATCGAAGCTATACCTGACCAGGCCGACTAAGCTTGTCACCGTTTTGCAAACAAACAAACAACCACCAACTGCTCTGACTTGGAGTCCTCCTTTCTCTCTCTCGCTCTCTCTCTCTCTCTCTCTCTCTCTCTCTCATACACTCCCTCTAACGCTGTATGCGCGCGCCTGATACGTCTCGGAATGAAGCAAAAGCACGCCAGCAGGCTTAGGTATATCCAGATCCCTGCCAAGTCCAACTACCCAAACCTCCAAATCCACTGCACTTCCTATGCTCCTGCCGCGCCTGTCGCTACTTAATTAATCCAGTTTTTTAATCCATTCGCGTAACCCCCTCCATCTAATGCAAAGTCAAATTCCTCATCTGCTTCCTCATCTGTTCAACGCAACCACCGGCCCAAGTTGCTCTGTTCACTCTGTCTGCCCTGTCACTCGTCTTCGTACAAGCTACACAAACTCGTCGAACCCCACCATCGACTTCTCCCTGCCCCTCGCCACTTTGGACCCCACGGAAATCCACCGATGATCGATCGAGTTCGTTACTGCGGAAGGGGTGTGTTCGTCAGCGCGCTCCCATCTTCCTGGGCTTGCCGGTTCGCGGATTCAGGGGTATCCGATTTCTTTTATCTTTTCGAGCCCCACCTCCAAACGCGTGTGCAGAGGCAGGGATAGAGGATTAACATGAGCCTGCCTTTACGTAGACGGCACTCGCGCCTTCTCTTCCGATTCGGCGCCACGCTTTCAAGCGTGGCGCCACCTTAACGGCAGTGTGAGTGGGGTTCTTATCATATCCTCCACGTCAGCGCCGCGGTTCCCTCTTAGGCCGTCGATTTCAAACCCCTCGGGACTGCTCCGCACCCGTAGATCTTCCTAGAAAGTACCGTCTTCAGCTCAACAGCCATTTCGCCCCTCTCACACTCTAGATAATCCTCTGCCCTCCGTGGTAATTATTTAATAACCTGGGAATTATATATAAAATACTTTCAAGAGCTACCGATACTTCCCTGGTTTTCCTATGTGGCTGAAACTTCCATCATTTCTTCTGTTATTGCCATATTGGGTGTGCTTTGGAACCTCTAAATGTTACTTCATTGTTTTGGTTTTGTGGGTTGGAAATTATCCATTGTTCTGACTGGCTGAGTTTTTGCTGTGTATCAATGTGAAAACAAGGAGGGGGGATGAATTGCTTCATGTGAAAACAAAGTTCTGGGATTGGAATGCCTTTCCCACAAAGAGTCTGCTGAAGTAACTAGCTGTACAGTGGCTATATGGAAAAAGACTTGAAAGACCAAGGTGCTGGTCAACTTTTTGTAGACCAGAATTCTCCTCTCCAAAGCCAACAACTTCATTCTTTTCTTTCTTTTTGGTGGGTTGGAGTGGGTGGCTAAAAATTCTCAACCCATGCCAATTACTTATAATTCAAAACTTTAGAATTTGAGCTACAATTTGTTGCATGTATTGAACAATAAGAAGGTAGCAGAAACTTACAAAAATGAATGGATGGATGCTGGTGTTGCTGTTGTGTAATGGAGACCTATTATATATATGTGTGTGTAGCAACAAACAAACAAAAAGAGGTAATGAAGTTTCTGGAATGAGTAGTAACTTGAAAGTCAAGCAATGCTAACCTATAACATGTGACCCATGTGTTCATCCAACATGCTTCGTTTTCCTTTCCTCTTTTTTCCAATGTCTGTAAGCAATTAAATGTCATTTATTTATTTATTTAGATGTAATTTCTTTGAAGAGATCTGTAACCAAATCCATAACTGTTATGCTGGAGTTTTTTATGCAATTTTGGAGTAAATCCAGAATTGCTGTAGGATATCTGTCTGAAATCAGGGAAATTGCATTGAAAACTTGGTTTTGGGATGCAGTGGCTGTTGAAAGTAGTGTAAAATGGGAAAAGAGCTTGTTAAATGGATTAGATAATTTCTGAATAATTTATTTATGAACAGTATTTCCTTTCATCTGGGATCTCTGTATATGTCTGTATGTACCTATATAATGCACATGTATAAATAAATCAACTATTTATTTTTAGTAAATAGCTTCATGGCAGAAAAGCAGAAGATATTTGTATGTTGATTGTGGTCATCCATGAAATGTTTTTATGTGATAATACATGTTGCCAACATGTGGCAAGTAAAAAATAATGACACTTTTTAGTTATTGAACCAAAGGAATTTTAAAAATAGGTATGTAATGTGTAGGTATATACATGCATAGATGGATATATGCACACATACATACAACAACCTTTCCAAAGCATTTGCATACAAAGTTTAAAACCCTCAAAACTGCCCTGGAATTTTGTTTAAATCAGCATTTAAGGATAAGGTGTGCATTATCAATTGTCCAAGTCACAAAAGCCAGCATCTACCCTATTGCTCAATCCAACACATATGTGTGTGAGTTTTGCTTATCTCCAACATCCAACTCACACAAGGGGGTTGGGGCTGCCAAGTGGGTAGCATGAGAAATGAGCTGAGTTGGCAGGGGCTGGGAAACAAAGGGATGCAGGATGAAAGTTTTTGATAGATGGGAGATTTCGTTCATCTACCTGCAAAGGAAGTGTGTGGGTGAGGGGGGTGAGGCTTTAGCATGTGGGTCTTCCCCCAAAAGTCATGCCACAACAACAATGATGTGCCACCAACTAAGTCTCTCCTTCTTCCTTCTTTCTTCTCCTTCAGAGGGTTTTGAGCCTGTTTGCCTGTTCATCACATCTCAAGTCAGTCAGTCAGTCAGTCAGTCTCTTACACTTGTCTCCAGCCCTATAACAATTGTTCTGGGTTTCTCACCAAAAGGATCAAGTCATCAGTTGTTGAGCTTTTTGGCTTGCAAGGGCATGGGGTGATCACTGGACACCTCTATCTCACATACACAAAGCCCTAGTCTGGTACACCAAGAAGGGATCATTTCATACTGTTTCATGCAGTAATGATTTTTGAACCCTACAGTCCAGGCATGAGGCAGCAATATCCACATTCCATGTTTTATCACCAGTAAAGCAATAAATCAATGAAGGAAGAAAGGGAGAAGGATGCTAATCCTAAGAGAAACCCTGTCTGCAGTCTTCATTCACTTTCTCCATCTTTTGTTTTGTTTTTGTCTTATTTGGTGTTCCCTTGCAGGTTGCTGGCTATTGTGTTGTGTGCTCTCCACAGGCCTTGATGATTTCCATCATATCCTTTGATTGTGAATATTTGTTTCACCCTGTGCTAGATCTACTGCTGCCTACAAACAGACACAGTGATCCAAAAAGGAGGAAAACAATAAAAGAAAAAGAAAAAGATAGGACAAAAAAGAGAGACTGAGGTGTGTGATCCCTGATAATTGCTCCCACACATTTCTCATGCATAGGGAGATGTTCCCGCCTTTGGGAACACACCGTCACGAAACAATTCATCCATCCCACCGCCAGTGCTATTGAGGACTGGATGATAAGAGGTTTTATGATCTCTTCTCATCATGCCCTTTGATTGATAACCTGGTGTGTGAAGTCTTATTGTGCAATAAGTAGTAGAAGAGCATGGAACCAGGGTCAGACAGTCTATGACAAGGGTCACTTGAGCTTCTACCTCTTGGGTCAACCTCAAAACTTTAGAAATAAAAATAAAAGTTGTGCTTCCTTTACTTTATTTACTGCATATGTTTATATAAATAAATAAATATATACATATATATATTGAAGTGCTCAGTGAAGACAATGATGAGTATGGTCCTCAGTCTTGGTGCATTGGCAGCTGACTTACACAGACATCTCTTGGTAAAAATGTAGACCCCAGGATATAAGGGGGAGACTAGGGGGGAAAGGGAAAAAGAAACTGGCTGAAAGTGATATCTATCAAAAATAGCTTATAGTAAATTTTCACAACTATTGTAAAAAAATCAAGAACCTCAAAAACTATGATAGATACCAGATTTTATTGCAAATAAGCTTTGTCAAAATTATTCAGATAAAACTCCACGTAATAGTCAAAATGTTCATGAATCTTGGTTTCTATAGAAGTGGTTGTAATTTGATAATTTAAATCTAAAAAAGATGTTAGTTTCACAACTATTAATTTTTATGTTTGAATGTATGTATGTATGTATGTATGTATAGATAGATAGAGAGAGACACTTGTTGATGTAAAGATCAAATAAAAACGATTATTATTTTTTGTCATGAAGGTTGAACAAATGGCTAGCAGTTTCTATTGCATTATATAAAAAATTAATTACAAATATATTATGTTGATTTTAAAGCCGTCATTTTACACCAATGCAAAATTCAAAGCTCTATCAATTTTTCAATTAGTGAATGTATCGATTCACCCATGAGAACCTATGTAGCTGCTGTTGCTGCTGCTGCTAAATGTTTGTATATATATATATATATATATATGTATATTTTTTGTGGTATTTCACTGCACAAGGAAAATACTATTCATGATTTACTGGGCACAATATACTTGAATCTCTCTCTATCGCATCTAAATATGGAAGCAGCAAATATATATATATATATATATATATGCATTCAGGTTGTTGGGTTTTAGGAGGAATTTGGAAAAAAAAAAAACATGGCCATTTCTATCATCATTGGGATATTCTCGAAGATTATTTCATCCATCCACAAGTAAGCACATGATTCCACGCGTTTTTCATCCAAAGATACATCGTTGTATGCACAAGATTCTGCAGGGAGCTTCTCGTGAAGCTTAGCGATGGGGGCGAGAGCATTCCACCGATGCGGTGAACATCCTCGTCCCGCTCATTCATACTGTGAATTGGCTTGTCTGTACTCAGGAATTCGATCGAGAAGCTCTGACTGTGTGGGTTGATTTGCCTCTGACCTTCGGAGCATTACAAAATCCGACATCATCAGCAACAGCCAATTGAGTTTCGACATCATTCTGACATGAGCCGTTTTCTTCTTCTCGCGAGGCCCCACTAGAATTTCTGAAGTTGCAATGAGGTGGAAGTTTTCTGTCGACAGGGAACTCCAGGATGCTTCCGCCGCAGGTAGCACTCATGAGCTGCAGACAATGTCAAGCGGATAGACCTGTCTACGAGGGAGGTGCCGTAGTCGCAACATACGAAGTATAGTATCTGCAGAGGATACGTCGTAAACCAGCCCGCAAAGGCGAACAATATCCAGATCAACAGCGCTGCTGTCAGACCCGCCAGCCTGCATTGAAGACGATGCCGGGGCTGTGACGTTGTACTCGTCGCCGTTGGGCCGCACTTCAAAAAAGCAAAACACAGCTCAAGGAGCGGCGCCATTTTAGTGCTCACACTTGCGCTGTCACAACTGCAGTAACTTCCGATCTAGTGCAAGAGGCTAAGTTCGCTTCTGAAGTCAGTGGACCCGCCAAACCGCCACGTCCACGCGGCGGAGACCACGCGCTGATTGAGCGGAAAGAAATCTTGTGGCAGCAGCACTGCACGCCGGTGGAGGTGGGGTTCAAGATTCAAGGCTGTCGGATAACGCGCTGCGGCTCCTGGCAACCTTCCTGCGGCCCATTCCTTGCCGAGGTGGAGGTGTCGCACAGTCCATGCTCCGGGGGAAAGCCGAATTGCTCTATTGTTTATTATTTATTTTCTCACAATTACTGCTACCACAACTACTAGATGGATCATCTACATGGGTCGAAATGTGGGTGGAAACTGATGCTCTTTCATTATCTAGTGTTTATCCTTTCCAGTTCACTAGCCTGGCTGCATGTGCTGGCTCATCAAGTCTGCTGAGCCACAGCACCTCCTGCAGCAGCAAGTCTGGTGGTGGTGATGGTGTCCACTGAAGACTGATTTGGAGTTGATTGATGATCAACTTGGGTTAGAGCCCACCTTTTGCAGCATAGATTTTGCACTGATGAACTCTGCCCTCTGCCATGTGACAATTACTTTCTGCTCTGCTACTGTGGTGGGGAGATTAGCAAGGCTTCTCAAAACCTTGGCCATGTGGTCCAGACATTGAATTGTTGGGGAGATCAACACATGTGCAAAATGGAGCTGTTGTATACTGCTCTGGTCCTTCTCATGTGCCCCACCTTCTGCTTGTTTGCTCTCTGTCCCTTTCTCTCACATTTGTGTGTGTATGTGTGTGTCAATATATAAAATTGAGAGAATGAGAAATTGAATGAGGGGGGTCCACATGCTTGACTTTGGGATCACCCTAGATTCAAATGTATCCATGTATTTATGTGGTGGATACAGTGAATCCCAGCTGCAATTGCATTTAGTTGCAGGCCATTGGTTTAATGCACCCCCCCCCAAAGTATAAAATATTCAATCAAGTATATATATAGATATATATGTAATATGTTTGCTATAGAAAGTCAACAGAACAAGTGCTTTCTTAACTAGAAATTACATGTTTTACTTGTGATATAACTGAATCATTGTTTTCCTCAGCAAGAACCATGTAACTGTATGCATTTATATAAATGTAAATGAAAGATGAATGTATTTGTGACAGCATGACTTGCATGGCAGATTTCACCCATTTCATGTTCTCCATGTGGCACAAAAAGCTTTTTCCTTCATGAAGCAGATATTCCAAACCTTTCATTGCTACAACCACAAACCGAATCCCTTTTTATTATTTGCCTTTTGATGCTTTTAAAAATAATAAAATATTAGTAACTAAATCAATGATCTCATTTGTCTAAATCTTTTGCTGGGTGCTTGGACTTTTTCTATCTTTTTCTTATGTATCTTTCATTGAACGCTGGATCATAACTTGTCCAGGTGGAGAAAGTGTGCAGAAGCTTGATAGGACATGGCAGTTTGTGATTAGAAGAATCTAGAAGAATGACATAACTAGACTTTGCACTAGATTCATGGCTTTTCCTCTCATTCTTTGGTTTTTCTGGTTTCAAATGAATGAACCAGTGCCAAAAGGTGTAGGAAATCTTGCCATGTTGTTAATAGTTTTTGACCAAAGAGAATGCAGAAAAGAAAAGAAATATAATAATAAAAAACAAACAAATCACTCTTATAAGAAGATTAAACCCACTCTTAAATTCTGCATAGAGTTTATGACTTTCTGAATGTATACATTGAACATACAATGTTCAATATTACTGTAGAAATGTTCTACATATCAAATTTATTATATGTTCATATGTCTTTTGTTACTTCAAAAATGTATGATCAGCAACTTATTCCTACAGCACATACATTGTATGAATTTTTTTCACTTGTGAGAATTAATAAGGGATTCAGGGGACAACAATAAATATGTAAAAAAGAAATTGTAGAGTTTATTTTTAATATTGATATCTTTATTTTATTTATTTATTTATTTTTAAAGCACATTTTCTTGATTTCTTCTATTTCAGATCATTACTTTAATGTGATTGCAATTAATTTATTTTGTATTTACATATGTAATATATTAAGAATCCTTGCTAAGAATTTTTGTTTACAAACATGACTAAGTTTATTTATCTTTAGTGTTATTGACGCAATTCAACACATCTTGTTATTTTTTATTTTTTATTCAGGTTCTAATTTTTGTTACTAAGTTAAAAATAAAATGAAATAAAATAATAAGAGAGAATATCCATCAATAACCACATATAATATATGTAATATATTACATATTATGGATCCAATTTATTTATGAAAATGTTTTTGAGATTAAATTGGTATTTGAAAAAAAAAATACTAATGATGTAATGATTTAAATATTATCTTTTTGTTGTGTGTTACAAATGAATAATTGATTTGTCACTGAATTTGTATTACATACATTAAACGTATTAAAATTACATTTTTTTTTAATGCACAAATACTTTTACGATTTATCATTCTTTATTACTAAGTGCAGAAAGAAAAAAAAAGAAAAAAAGAACAACTGTTAATATTATTCCATGGTCATCACCCATTGTAATTAATCTACTTACACAGTGACAAAAAAATTATATATATATATATATATATATAATTAGAGTGTATGCAGGTAAAAATGTCCTTTCACATGCATCATATATAACTAATATAATACAAGACTATTTTACATGAATTTTACTACCATATCAATTGAAATAAATTTATGTGAAAATAAATGACAATGAGGTTCAAGTGTTAGTTATATCAGCCAACTATTTCTAGGGCCTTGATAAAGGCTTACATAAATAAAATGGAATTGAAAAATATAATAAAATAAGCTGTCACCACAGAATTCTTTTATAATTATTAATAGTCATATTCTATTCCGTTGAGACTTGCATCACAAATATATGTGGTTTATTGATATTTTTCTTACTGTACTAATGTTGAGATTTTTTTAGTTTTACAGTTTTAACAGAGCAAATATGTATATATATTAAATATGTATATATATTATATATATATTAAATATGTGTATATATATATTTTTGATGCATTAAATTATTTTTATAAAGAAAGTTGAATGTTTTTCTTATTAAAATAAAGTAACTTGACTATTTTAGAGAATTGTTAGATGGACACCTCTTTTTTATTGTGTAGGCACCTCCCCCCCTTTTCTTGTGCCATATCAACAATACATCACTGCTATATGTTTTTCAACAAGTTGAACATTAATGAGGTTGAAAGATATTAAAGAAAAAACAACAACAACAACAACAAACCACAATACAAGAATATCAGCTATACAATAGCTAAACAAAGCAAATAAATAAAGAAGGATGTCCACATAGCAATTCCGCCAAGTGGACACTCTCTTTATTGTTTGTTTTGTTTTCTTTGATTAGCTTTTGTGTCACTAATATTTATGTGTTGTGGGTTTTTGTAGATTTTTACTATTTTTTTTTAAATATCTTTCAATCTCAATAGTATCCAACTTATTAAAAAACTTGTAGCAGTGGTATATTGTTGGTGTGGCATGGGAGATGTCCATGCAATAAAAGGAGAGTGTCCACTTGGCGGAATTGTGTCCACATAGTAAAAAGAGGGTGTTTACCTAGTCATTCTCTTGTTTTATCCAAATATTTTTAATTACTTTTTTTTATTTTGATGTTATCTTTGAGGATTTTTTAGTATGATTTTTAATCCTTATAAAATTAAAATCTCATCTAATATATAAGTAATAAGTGAATAGGTTTTTAGAATGCACAATATATAATTAGCTTTAAAGTAAATTTATTGTATTTATTTATTTTATTGTATTTATTGTATTTACAAAATCATATATTTGAATAGTTGATTACCTATAATATTAATAATTAATATATTATTATTTTTAAATAAATTCATTATAAAATCAATTATTTCTATTTTCTTTCAATCAATCTATTTTTAAAATTATATGTACACTACATATATGAATGTGTGTTTTTAATACATTATATTATAAAAAAGAAATATTAAATTGATCCAAGTAAATCATAAATTGATCCATCTTTGCTCTTACTATCATGTATCACATCATATATTCTTTACCAATCCAAAGAAGATCATCCTTAGATTATAATAAATTTGCCTTTAACATCCACTAAATGAATTATAATGCCAACCTTGTATTGGAGCATTGTAGTCATTCTATACTACTCCTATAGTCAATTGAAATACCCTCAAAGCCCTCAGTTGCTCATCAACATTTTTGAATGAAAAAAAGAACTCTAAAGATGTAAAATTGAAAGATTGGTGACAAAGGGTGATCTTCTTTAGATTGATGAGGAATATATATAAGGTGATACAAGACGGTAAGAATAAAGATGGATAGATTTAAGATTTACCTTAGTTGATTTAATATTCTCCTTATATATATATATATATATATATAAATATAAATTTAATATTTATATATGAATTAGTCATTTATATGAAAAATTAAGGAAAATATTAAATCAATCCATTGCCAATAAAATACAAGTGCTACTTTTATCAAAATAGTTATTAATCATTTTTATCATTTGGCATCCTCAAAAACTTCTCTTCTTGCCATACCTCTCTTGCTAATCCTTCTTCACAATTCACCTCCAACACCTTCCCAACTTCCCTCCAATGTAAAATAGTCTTATTGTTGTGTGCTTCTACCTTCACATTTGATCTCTTACATTTAAATTCCATGCAGTAGGCGCTCAACGTCATGTCCATGAGAAGAAAATTAATACACCAATCTTGCCTACTCTTCCTCCAAGTTGCTCCATAATAGTATTTCCCAAGAGTTCTATTTTCTACCTCTCTCACCCCTTTGCAAAATCAGCACATTAGTATGCAATGTAGAAGTAGAGTGGAGACATGTAGGTCAATTTAACTTTTAGGTGGGTCAATTTAATATTCCCCAAAATTAAATCAATTATTTTTTATATTGGCTTCAATGTAAAATTCAAATTTTCTTAAATACTTGTCTCCATATCAATATACTTGGCTCTTGTACAATAAATTATGTGGATGAGAATTTATTAATCAAACATAAAGATTACAGTTACAATTCTTTCTATTTCACACAGACAGATGTGCAATTTCATTTCCTATCTATTCCAAATGACACCATTTTGGTCCTTCAATTCAATCCAAGTCTATATAGTATAATAGAACAAGGAGAAACATCAAAAAAAAAAAAAAAAAAAAACTGTAGCAAACATAATTATTATTATTATAATAAATCCTTAGAAAAAATTGAAAATAATTTAAAAATTATATATATATATATATATATATATATATTTTTGCCACAATCACAATACATCCATAAAAAATCACAATGCCAACTGCATAACAGAAGCACCAAATAATAATACTGTATACACATTTTTATGGTTTGTTTGAGAGAGAAACTAATCTTGACACCGTCATGCCATATTGCTGACATCCAATCAATGCATGACACCTCATCAGTGTGTAGTCTTCTTTCCTTGGAGTGAAGGCTAATGCATGGACTGAAGGCTCAATCCAACCTAAATGACAAATTATCTCTTTCTCAATTCAAGGGATAAAGAAATGATGTGGCAAGGTCACCGTCTTGAGAGCTGTAAATCCAGCTGTCCATGGTCCTCCTTCCAGCTGCCCTTCCAGCTAAGCATGCAATTTTTCTTGCACATTCTCCAACTGGTCTGCTTCTTTGCAAGGACCTATTCTAAACAAACTGCAAATATAAATATATAAATAAAAGTTATTAAAAAGGATTTGTTTGATGACATTTTCAAAGCATTGTGCTGCCACCAAACTTGCTTATGAAGCTTCTAAATTTTAAACAACAGACAAATAAGGTAACAAATTGTAACAACACATTTTGTTACATAGTTGTAACCTGTAGTTGAGAATGAGAGATGGCTAGTTTGTTTGTTTGTTTGTTTGTTTGTTTTTTTTTTTGCAAGCATTCTTTTTCATGGTCAAGAGTACAGGTGTGGTTTTAAGATAGTAAAATCAATCATCCTAAGCATGTTAAAATTTCCAACATATTTGAAACGTTCCATATTTCCAACATTCTTTAATGACAATGGACCAGTGTGCCTTCAACCCCCATGTGGCCATGGCACCTAGGTCAAGGTGGGCGGGCAAGTGTTTGCCCATGCTGTCTGGCTGGACCCAGCATCCAACTTGGTCTTGTGGAGCCACCACCTCATGTGTCTGAAATTTGTAAGACTTCTTATCAAAAGTGGGTGGATCAATGTGGGATGTGGAGGAAAATGGAGCTTGGATTTCCATGTGCAAAAGTTTGCTGGTTTGAAGACTTTTGGGGGGGTGTAGTATAGATCTTCTCAAGTTTTAACCTATATTTTGTAATGGTGGTGCAGTTAGTGGATGTGACAAGGTTTTGGCACAACTCCATGTTGTTTTTATTGTCTGCTTATTGATCTCTTTGAGGAGAAGAAGCAAAACTCTACATATAAAATGTGTAGATATTGGATTGTGCTCCATCACTTTACTTTCTTAAATAGAATGTGGTCCAATAATTGAGAGAATGGTGATGATAGACTGTCTACACATAGCAAGTATTGTTTGGAGGTCAAAGATGGACTTCACACAATTTGGATTTTATTTTAATTATTTAACCTATTTTGATCAAGGGTTAATGCTAGTTCATTGACTGGGAGTTTTTGTGTTTGCAGGAGATATTTTTGTTGCAGAGACATGATTTGCCACTAAAAGAAGGGGCACATTAGAATGAGATCAGATATATACATATATATATATATATATATATATATAAAAGCCACACCTTGTGCATATTAGAAGGATATTCTTCTCATTTTTAAATGCTCAGATGTAAATCTTTACTTATACATTAATTCAATGTATGTGTATGTATATTGAAAATAAATAAATGAAAAAATAACCCATGTTATTGTTATTTGAGCTCATTTTATAGTATCAAAATTAATGGTATTGGATTAGTGTTGAAGCTTTTGGGCATCCCTTACTTCTCCTTGTGATGTGTACAATTTTGCTTATAATGTTGTTTTGTGTAAAAGACAAATATATTGTGCATTGCATTTTCACATACATACATATGTTTCAGACATTTCAGTGGATATTTCAGTGGACTGTCAATCAGCTCGTGAAGGCAAAGGGCAGACAAAAGTCATAGTCAAATAAGTTCAGACTTTGACACAAGAAGCCATGGCAAATGCAGCCATACAAAGGAAGTATTCAAAGATGAGTGATTAGAAATGTGTCATCCCTGAATAAGATGGGGCCTTAACAAAAGTATGAAAAAGAAAAGAAAAGAAGTTAGTCTTAAAAGGGAAAATGAAAAAGGTGTGTGTATGTATGTATGTATATATATATATATATATATTTGTTTTTTTTGTTTTTTTTTTCTGAATTTTAATTGTTTTCATCAAGGAGAGGCAAAATCAGGGGATTGTGAAAAATTATCTCCATGTATATCATTACCAAATTTTCCAAAAAGTTATAACCTTGTAGTTTATTTAAATTTAAACAATCAAAAAAGAATTTAAAAAAGAAAGTATAAAATAATGTGAATTAATCACACAAGATTGTCTCAACTGTAAGTCCTGTGATTCAATTTCATGTGTGTTTTAAAACTGAAGGTAACTAAAACTAAAAACAAGTAAATAAATATTTAAAATGTGAATAAACATGGATGCATTAATATATTCAGCTAATAACTTGACCTATGGCATTGCAATTACACCACAAACATCCCTCATTGATTTTTTTTCAGTGACAGAGTTAAGGAAAAAAAGAAATTCATAAACCAGACCCCAATGCATTTCTAAATCTGTGTTTATTATTTTTTTAAATGTTGTTTTTATTAATGAGATTTTGGTGACTTTTTAACTCAAACATGGGAGCACATATGGGGGCATGTGGTGCTTGCCTCTATTGCCTACCATCTTCCAATGTATCATTCTCTTTGCAGTGTGATTGTTGAAGTGCTAAACTTTTTAGCCACTATAAGCACGTTTGTTTTTACTTATATTTTTAGTTTTTAGAATAATTTGCAACTGATGGAAAATTCATTATTGTGTTTGTTCCTTTCATGTTGGATCTTTGAGAAGAAATCTAATTTGTTATTCTCAAAAGTAGAATTAATTTGATGTAATTCTATGTGTGTATATATATATATATATATATATATCAAATTGGCAAAACATTGCCAAATTTTCTTGTCCATATATACCATGCAAGAATATCTTAAATTATAGCATTTACATTGCTATAATTTTTTTTAATGTTAGCCAACTCATCTCAATGCTTATGATGTAATCAATGATGCAAAATCATGAAATGGGTGTAACTTCCAAAGGAGAATTCACAAATCAAGATAAAATATATCCCAAAAATTTAATAATAATAATCTTTGTTTCATAATTCAATAGATTATTATTTGGAATAGAAAATCTGTTGGTTTTTTAACTTCCAAATGTATACTTTCATAATCATTTGAAAGAATAATTTGTTCATGCTTCTAATGTACCCTCTACCTTGTACATGATGTTGCAATTATCAAGATGAAGCAGTCTTGAAAGACAATTATGATTTGAAAAAACTTTCCTTTCAAAAAAAATTATTTATATTTAAATGATACTTGTTATTTAAATATACATAAATATTTAGGAATCCACAATTTAGTTATTAGTGTTGATTCCTAAAATAGTGTGAAATCCTAAATAGAGTGGTCCACACTAATTCATGTGTAGCAAGCTCAGCTTATATATATGTTTATATATGAATTGGGTGCTTATAATTTTTGTGTCTCTAATTCACACATATTTGGCTCCCTACAAATCTCTACGATGGGCATAGAGGTCTAATTGAATGGGGATCATGTTCATGCTTAAATCTGGAAATTATTGTAATTAATTTAATTTCTTTTAAATATAAAACAACTGAAATGAGTGCAATTTCTTAGATAATCATGTTTTTCTTGCAGGTTGATGAGGATGATGATTATATGTACATATATGCATACATACACAAAAACATACAGAATCAACCTTGGTTGAGTAGGGAGTGTAGTTTCAAACTGTACATTATCTATATATTTATATTGATATGAACTTGATATTGGGATATTATGTATGTATATGTATATATTCATACACACACATCACTTTGATATTTAATTGATCAATGAATTAAATTTACTTATTTTATTTATCAGTGATAATTTTCTACAGTCCAATAGTTATATTTACATTCAACATCATGTGTGAAAAAGCACAATATCATACTAAATAAGCATGCTCTAAATTCATAAAAACAATTTACAGTCTTGTTTAAAAATAATAATTACGTGCTATCAGATTTCAGATTTGTTAAAAGTTAAGCATCCAAAAAATTGTCTTACAGTTCTATTACAATTAAAATAATCCATTTCAAGAAATCCAAAAAATCTCTAAGATGGGCATTTTAAAGTTGTCTAAATTTTAAACCAAATTATCTGAAATCCTGTATCAAATCCAACAATCGTTATTTCTATCTTGTTGTTGTTGTTATTATTATTATTTTGAAAATAAATAGAGCCAATAAAAGTACACAGAATTGCTTTGAATCAACAGTTTTTATTATTCATTTTGATTTAATATTTATAGTTTTACTTATTATTATCATTGTTGTTTTTGAATACAGTTTTACATATTCAGTTTTACATATTCAGTTTCTAAACAAACATGTATGTATGTGTGTATAGATATATATATATATATATATATACACACACACACATTTACCTGTACTCATAGTAGCAAATATTTTTGTGCCATTAAATAAAGAAAAATTCTTTTAAAATTTAACTAATTTTTTAATTGCAGACATTTTCATACTTGACATACTTCTGTTACAATTGAAGTTGGAACTCTGTCATTTCAATGACGTTTTTGAACAAAAATTAATCCTCAATTGGATAAACTTAAAGCAACATTTTAACCAACAAAGGGGCAAATTTAAGTCTGTTTTTCTTATCATTTGTTCTTGTTTTTGTACTTTTTTGACACAAATGGAGTTCATGTGTTGCTTTAGTTGAGACAATAGCCCACAAAAGATGGGCAGGCTTAATTAACTAACAGAGCTGCTATATAGAAGTTTCTGAATGTGATTTCAATTTAAATTATCCAACTAAAAGTGTACATGTCACTCAAAAGTACACTCATCTTTGCTTCAGAACCATGAGACAAAAAAAGTTAACTAAAAAGAATGATTGTGAAAATGAGAACTAATTTCAAAGACAAATTCATCTATGTATATATTAAGTTTTAATTACTTTGAGTTACACAGATATACCTATTTTACACTGACAATACCAATACATATAATATTTGCTCAGAGGGTGTATACAAGTTTGACAATGCTTGTAAAAAATCATGAAATCTAACAATAAAATTGAAGCAATATTTATTTATAAAATTTGAATATAAGTTTGCAACAAATTTAAGAAACAAAGATGGTATCTGTAAAAATGTATATGGGTAGTTACTATTTACCATACACAAAATTCCACTATAGAAAGGTTTTGAACCACTTTTGTCATTGATATTGAAAAATTTATTACACCAATACCAACATTTGCTTTTTAATGAGAAAAAAGTCACATGAACAATTTAGTTCCAACAAGAAGATTCCAGGAAAGTTCTAGTAGCTCGAGTGTGCTTTCATGGTCAACAAGCTTTTTCTTATCATTTGTTTTTGTCTTTGTATTTTTTGACACAAATGGAGTTTATACAAAAGAAGTGTAATATATATCTTATGTCATAATACTTCTTTTGAAACAGGTGGACTTAGAGCAAGATATAATATACAAACAATAAGAGTGTTAGACTCATATTTAACTTCTATTACTCAATGTAAATGAATAAATCATTGCCTAGCATTTTAATATGCCACCTAATTAATAATATACCATCTAATTCTAATTCCCAATATTCTATTGGCCATCTAAGACAAGTCATATCTCTTTAGAAATATATTTCCTTATCTTGAAAATTCCTTAACTTTAGTCAATGTATCTTGCCATGAGATTCTCTTATATTCTTAAAGATCAAACTAGATTGGTGGTCTAGTTTGTTTATTTGAATATGTTTCTTAGTCAAATTCCAATTCATTCCATTGCATGCAAATTGTCTATAGATATATTCCCTGAATTAGTCTTTATATATTTTAGAATATTTTTAACATAAAATGAATGTGTTTTCTAAAGATATCTTGTTGCTACAAGAATGCACATCATGGTCTCCATTTAAATGCACTATTTGCCATCTTGTGGAATATGACAATTGCCCAATCTCATATTCTTTTGTGCTTGTGTGTAATTCCAAAATTGTGAATCAGTATTTCTTGAATGTGGAGAATTCACATATGATAGTAACTTTAAATCTTTGCATTGATTTATTCCATCTATGCATTATTAATTAGTCCATAATGCCAAATAAGCCATTTGGAATAATATATATATTTTTTATTGATTTGTTTATTTATTTTTCCATGACCTTTGTTGATAATTTTTTTAAATTAAAAAAGTAATTGGTTCTAACCTCATCTCTCCATATAGAAATTGTTAGATTTCATGTATCTTGTGGACTTCTAAATAATGCCTTGCCTACTATCACAAAGTAAGTCTTGAATTTTGTTCCATTTTTTCCAATTGTACATAAATGGATCAAAAAATAATTCTAACACTGGGCCAAAGAAGAGTTTGAGTCAACAATATTTTCCTTATCTTTTCATTAATAAGGTGGTGGGAACTTATTTCCACACAAACTGATGGAAAGAAACAACTCTTCAACTGCCTCTCACAGAAGCCTTGCCAGCCACATGCTGCCATCTGTGCATGAGCAGCAAAGGCAACTGAGTAAAAGGATGAAGATAAAGAAATGTCTTGGAAAAGGAAATCAAGCCTATCACTTTACCATTCGAATAGGTGATATAGCGAGAGAGTTGAATGGACCATGTTCTTTCTATCGTCATGTTGCTCACAGTGTACACGTCAAGGGGTAACCCCAGTTCTGGCTGTTAAATGCAAAGCCGTTGGATATTATCGGATGAATGAGTTAGAAGTCATCTATGGATGAGAGGCTGCACAAATCTGGATGCCGGAATGATGGTGGGAGGACTGGACTGCGTGAGACGCTTCAAGTTGGATGGATGCGGTAAGCTGGATGAAATGCGTGTTGTCCGTGCTCGGATCCTAATTGTGAACAAAACTTTCATTCATCCATACCACGAGTTTTCATTCATCTAACCCGTGCTAAAGACATATCCCATCCAGATGTGTGCCAAAAACCTGCGCCGCGCCCCTGATTCTAAAATCCTCTGTGCCACTTGGGATCCATGTTGTCTTTCCCACCCCTTATTATAACTATAGCTTTTATATTCATTTTGCTCCATCTGGTGGACACAGAAGCGTGATTCAAGTTGTCGGATAGGGTTCTCCACGTCATATAGCTGAGTTTTTTTTGACTATCCTCTGCCTTTGCTTTGTCCCTCCAAATATAGACCTGATCATGATCAAATTTCAAAGGGCTTTGGATTCTTCCTCCCTTGTGTTTTAGCTTTTTAGTGGTGACTTAACCAATCACCATCGCCTTTTAATAGTAATTCGTTTATTGGGTTAGAGAGGAAAGGAAGAGAGAGAAGAAGAAAGATTAGGATTGGTTACGGAATTAGGGGTCGGACCCGTGAGCGTCCGGGGCTATGGGGTTCTCCTCCGTTGATCAGGGACAAGGATGAAAGTAGCCGCAAAGGTTGGACGAGTGGCGTATTTTGAATGGAAGAACAAGCTTGTGGTTCTCGGAAGTCTGGTTGGCTGGGGCAAAGCTGAGATGGATAGTTTGGTGAATGGCTGATAGTAGACCTTGATGGACCAAATTCACAACCAAAATACCATGTGTTACCATTAACTGTAAAACGACATCTTTGAAGTTACTTTTTTGGGAGTGTTATTGAATCTAACCTTAAAATGGCAATATACATCTTGACAGTTGTTTGTTTGTTTTTGTCTTTTCTCACACTACTAATCCTCTTCACCTAGAATTTCTGTATCTTGGAGTGGAGATTAAAGATTATCCTTTTATGCAATGGAGCAAGGTATGAGAGTTGCCCTAAGTATAATTTGAAGAGCATATAATTGAATTCCATTCACTTTGGATGTGGCTCAAATTGAACTATTACAGAAAAATTTCAAAAGACCAAACTCAACAAGTTTCCAGTGAATGTTGGATTCAAGTACTCCTGTGAGATTAGTGTAACTTGATTTTCTCTATTTGTTGAAGGCATATACCATCACATGGTCATGTTGTCCCTTCTTACTATGCAGTTGGCCTCTTCTTTTGTAAAGTTTCAGGAATGCATCCTTGATAAGGCAGCCTTTCCCATTTTCTCTTTTTATTGAAGGAATGACATCATCAAACCCACTTAATGGCAAATTCCTTATCCAGCAGTTAGGGTTCTAATTCTATGATAACTGAAAAAGCAAGCATTTGTTGTTTGCCTAAACTCAAAATTAAACCTTATGTTTTCAATTAGCTGTGACTTAATTTAGTGGAATTGCCTCCAAAATGGAAAAAAACAGGGCGCTAGTGTTTGCCCACCATAGATCAGGGAACATATCCACCAAACACATTCAAGTCTTACCAATACCTGCCAAGACCTATCTTGAATGATAGGTCCCAATTGAATCCAGATATAACCTCTAACTACCACCTTGGGTCCAACTGAGAATACTTGAAAACTCTTATGTTTTTGACAAGCTACTACAGATATGTGTCCATGTGTCCATGTGTTACAAGCAACAAGCACAAGTGGATTGAAATTGTTATGCTATAATTAGTTAAATTCAGGATGTGTTTCCTTGTAACCAAAACCCTGACCTGCTTGAAAGGTTTCTCTCCCCTGGTTCTATTCTTTTCATATCCAATTTGAGTAAGAGATGAAATCACAAAATTCAATTTGTAGATTATATAAATATAATGCATTCATATATGTATGCAATTTGACTTAGAGATGAAATCACAAGAATGTTCCTCCACATCAATATGCACTTGTTGTGCATCAACCATCACACTGATGTGCAGCAACATGAAATACAAATTTATGGGACCTTTGACTTAGTGATGGATGCATGTTCCCAGAAATATATGAAAAATGCATTGGTTTGGAGCATCTTATAGCAGTGTGGCATGCAAAGATGTCTAACTGCCTTCCCAGTTCTGCAAAGGCTGCAACATCCAAGTGTACCCATGGTGGTACTATGGGTTGGCCTTATCCACTTCTCCTGTCATGCTGGACTTCACCTGCTGTACCCCTTGGGACACACACCTGTAGAAGTTGAAGGGAAATGATTGATGAGAAGGACCATCAACTTATTTGAGCATATTTTAAAGCTTCTTACAGTGTTGAGTTGTTGGCTTCTCTTGTCTAGTACTAAGGAGGTATTTATTCCTCAAAGTCCATTTAGAAAAATTGTAGTTTAAAAGGCTTATGAAGGTCTCTTATTTGGCAAAGAAATATTTTTCATTGGAATCTTCAGATTTTGGAGATACAATAAAATGAAAGGAGGTCATAAAATGGACCAAATTATTTTTTTATAATAAATTCAAACATGATCGCCCATCTTTTGATTGTGACAATTTTAACAAACATATATATTTTGTGTTTCATATATTATGTTTCTAAATTTTTAATTTTTATAACTATTTTAGATGCTTTAAGAGATTCTTTACTCAATTTCTCAAATTTCTATAATATCCACCTCTAAAAAACAATTTAATACAAACTTTGACAGACAACACAATTCATGTCATATAATAAAAAGTACATTACAACCTCATCTTTTACTTTTACTACATTTTGGTAATTTTCCTGCATGCAAGGCCAACCAAGGAAAACTTCTCAATTTCAACCAATCACAAGATTTGAAGATTGCACCCTCTTGCCTTCTCACACTTGAGCACAAATACCCCCTGAGTAGAGTGCCGACACACTTCACTGTCCTACATGTCAGTTTACCCATTTATCTGTGGTTTGCATTGACTCTGTCACTTATAGACTGTAGACAATCACATGGTTCAGAGTCCTCAGCTATCATGTGTGTGGTTAGATGATGTACACAGAAATTGACCACAATATCAAGGGAGAATTGTCTGTAACTACTGAGGAGCATATGAGCAGTCTTCCAAAACTTACAGTGCTCTTGTGTACCAACACCAACCTCTATGAACAAGCAGATAACTTAATTTAATTTGTCATCGAGGTTTTGGGTCTGTAAAGCATTCAGAAAGTCCAGGACTGTGGGATGCACTCGGGCCAGGAGGGGAATGAGAACGCGCTGTTTTCAACGGGTACAATTCCTGTGGACTAGTTTCTGTGCTCACAGGATTCTCAAAGATCATGGGAGTCTCTGGCTCGAAGAGGGATTTATTCGTGAAGTGTGAGGTTGACCACCCGATCCATTCAGGGGATGGTACTTGTAGTATCGTCTTTCCATATGGTTCCAAAATGCTTAATACATCCTGCACCACAAAATTAACGTTAGAAATGAGTCCCTGGAAACTGCTGTGGTTATTCTATCTTCTGTAGAGATGTAGCACACCTTCATTGTTGGTCGCAGGATTCGATCATGTCGAGCGCAACGTAGTGCAAGATGTGCCATGTCTGTGTACAAGGCTTCATTGTAACCAATATCCAGCTTTCTGTCAATGATCGCCCTTATTCCTCCTTCATTGAAACGTGGTCGCGCCTGTGTATTAAAAGACATATTTATGCACACGATTTATTTCATAGTTGTCACAGCATTTACTGAATCAGTAGGAGGAGCTAGATACTTTTGATTCGAATGGAAATTGAAAGACTTATCTAGAACTGCTAAGTTTTACATTCTGAGGACAACGTTTAAGAAAGGTCCACGTACCCATGCATCAAGACTTGAAGCGTCCAAACGTGTATAATCGATCACAGGTAACCCTGTAATAATCTCCAGTAGCACTATGCCGAAAGCGTAAACGTCGCTAGCAGTAGTCAATTGATTAGTCCTGAAGTAATCAGGATCCAAATAACTGTATTCCTCGTAACATTCCAGTGAGCTTCGTCAAATTCGTCGATAGAGTGGATCCATGTTAGTGCAAATCAAACGCGACATGCAGTTTGAGACAAGGCCAAGAATCACAGTTCTTCCAAAGAGGCTCTGACCAGTTGCTAAGATTCGTAAGTTGTACGAGGTTAAGTGCAGAGTTTACCCTCTAGTTCCAATAGGAGCAGTAGATACGTGTGTTGCATATTCTACGGAAGCTCTTGACACACCGAAGTCTGAAAGTTTTGGCACCATAGAATGTGTGAGAAGCACATTTGATAGTTTGATGTCTCTGTGGATGACCGGTGGATCCTGAAAATTAACATAACTTGTTAACAGCATTTCCAATCTTAAGACACCAGCAGTAGTTAAGAATTTGAAATCTGCATCACATTTAAAGACTACGTTGAAGATGTTACATGATCAACTCTTTTGATAAGTATGAGAGAAATTTAATCTCTGCATAAACATTAAGAGATATATAGATGATTTTCCTTTTAGCTGGCTTTTTTGAACTTTAGATTTTGATTTAGCATTTCAATTTTAAACCAGATAAAATGAGTAAATAAGCTGGGTTTGTGCCCAGAATAGAATAAAATGCCAGAATCCTCCGACACCCGAAGTCATACTCTACATTTTGCATACTCTTGACAACTTGCGACATAGCTCCTGAAGTATCAGAAGGTAGTCATACCGCAAAAGAATGGAGATAGTCCAGTCCTCGTGCAACTCCAAGCACAACCTCAAGACGTTGAATGGAATTCAATGGAAACTTCCCCTTCTTTCCTGATGTTTCATAAAATAGTTTCAGAAATTCACCTTCTGATGACATCTTATGGTAAAAGTTGTGGTGACCAGTCAACATGATATTTGAGTACCAACAAATTTTTTCGACACAGATGAAAGATGTTGATGTATGACATCGAACTTTAGTACTTAAAGAAAAGACGAATTTGCAAACGAAAAGAGTTTAGTGACTCAACCAAAAAGATTGTCATGAAGATCGCCATTTTCCATGAATTCGTAAATCAGGATCTGAAAAACATATTTCATTCATCTAAGCAAATCTCAGCTTTCTAATGTTACTTATTAGAGATAGTCCCCACGAACTCGATCAATATATTATTATGAGAAAAAGCTGACACTCATGCGAGAAAACTACACCAGGAGTATAATGTAAGTTGATGAACAATTTGATGGCTACTGTAGAACATCAACACCAATTACACTAGTTTTTCGTTGCAACAACTCGATAAGCAAGGATTGCCATCGTTCAAAACTTAAGGATAGGTAGCATGCAAACCTGTAAACCATCATCATCGCAAAATCCTGTCAGAAACCCAAAATGCTTGTGAGATTAAATCAAACCAGCATTACACCACTAAACGAAGAAAATAAGAGATCTCCACAATGGCAAAACAGAGGATGTTAAAAACGGAGAGAATAACTGAGACCACTAGTATGATACATCTGGAATTAATATGATTGCGGTGCATAATTTCCACCAAAGCTCGAAATTCAATTGCATTGCCTCTTGCTGCAACATCTCGGAGGGAGAGAGAGCAGAAAGACCTTCAAGCTTGACAAGATTGCGGTGGTGCAGGCGACTCAGCAAAGTGAGCTCATTTCGAAACTCTGTTTGTCCTTGAGCACTCTGCAGGGAAGCACATTTTATGGCCACAACTGTACCATCAAGGAGGACACCACGGTAAACTTTACCAAACCCACCCGATCCGGTGAAGCATTTCTCATCGAAGTTATTTGTTGCCTTCTCCAATTCTTGCAATTTAAACCTTCGCAATTCTTTTGGCACAATCCATGGTTCGTCTCTCCCTAACCAAAGAAATAAAAAAAGGTACCAGATGAGTTTAGCAATGGTAAGAATTGTGCATGAAAAAGCATCTATATTCTGAATGCCAATTTATCTTCACTTAGTGTATTTTCTCAACAGCTTTCTATGAATTTAATGACTCAATTCAACTAGTTCCAATTATCAAAATCTCCGGTAGTAATTCGATTCTTCATTTACTAGTGTGAGTTGTTCATAGTATTGTCACAAATTTCAGTTAAATTGTCGCTAATCGTGCAATTCTCCAGCTGGACAGACGGCTTCATTACCTTCGTACATCCTTCCAAACTCCGGATATTTGGTTCTGGTGCTATACTTATAATATACCAGCATCAATAGCAGTGCAACGATTATGGCACAAACTCCTCCAACAATGCCACCCACTACCGCCCCAACAGGAAACCTTTTTGAAGTGACTGACAGTTGTTCTTCTGTAGGTCACAATAACTTGGATCAACAGATGGATTCAGGAATAGGATTTAAATTTAGTCTCACCTAATTTATCGCTATACTACTATTCTGAATGGAATTACAAATAATGTACTAAATGAGTCACAGAAAGGGTAATGCAGATGCCACTTCCAGCATTTGCGAAGTTTTCACGTGGAGAATTGTTTTGTGATGATTAAAATGAAACCAGAAACACAACAGAAAGTGTACCTTTTCCGCAAATACACTTGCTAACGTCGGTCCTAATCTGTCCCGATGGACAAGGGGCGCAATTACCTACAGAAGGTAATGTCAGGGAATGCAAGAAAAACCGCTGCTGAATTAACACTGGAATTCTCTAACTCAATCTCGGAGAAGATGTGTCATACGTCCTTTTATTTTACATGCATCTTCATCTAATCAAATGAACTAGGATAGCAATTAAACATAGAAGCTCGGAAATGACGGGCTGAACCATGAGCTTTGTAAAGAGTCCTGGTTTGCAATGACACAGAATGAGCTCACCTTTTTCTTGCGCAACATATTGCAAGAAAGTACCGCAAGCCCATTGCCTTTCGCAATCTCGTGGCGTATTTTGAGTTACGTTGGGCAGACGATTGATTGTTGGATTCGTATCGGTCTCGTTGTCGAAGCAATTTGGGGCGTAGTTTCTGCAAAATCCATCAATCTGACCAATGTTATCAAGAAAGGAAATTAATGTACAGAAATTTTGCATCAGAATTGCAACCGACACTAAATTTATCCTTGAATTGAAGATTGAGAATCCGTGTCGGGTGATAAGCGTATGTTTCAACTTGCTACAAGAGCTTTAGTGTGGTGTTCATACAATACAAAACTAACAAGAGTAGTCTTTCTCGATCTGAAAGAATTTGCTGGTCGTTCGGAATGCTCACTCACATTGTTATGTTGACACCAGGTGGTAAAGTATCGTAGTACTGTTGTGGATATTTGCCAGTGAAAAAGTTGCAGTTCAGTCCACTACACAAAATTGATTACCACATTTGTCCCAATCAGCATGCATAACCGAGACTTTTTATGCACGCCTCTGAATGCATTGAAAATGTCACTAATCACCTAGCCATCACAAATCCTTGCCTTGAAGGTTCACCCTCTCACTTTTGAGGAACCATACAATACCCAAACGATGACTTGTTCTGATAGGAATCGACCTAAACATAAGAGAAAACTCACAGTTTTGTGAAATTCGAGATTCCATTTCGAAGTAGCGCTGTTATATTTGGAAATGGCCCCATGAATTGATTGCGAGGAAGGTTCCTATTGATTCCCAAGAAGGATTTCAAGGACATCATGCACATCATTCGGACAAACTATCTGTTAAAATTAAAGATGACTACGTTCAAAACTGTTATCAAGCATGGCTTAGCTTCGTCAAATCTTATTGGAGGTCCGGACGACGTCGATAATTTCATGAGTGCTGGGCATTGGATACTTCATCTTTCTTTGAAAAATGAGAATGTATAAAAGCTAATCCTATCGGACCTTAACCGTTTCGAAAGTAAGTTGACATGACACGTACATGGTTCTCAAAGTTGGAAATTTGAAAAGAAACTCCGGCAAAGTTCCTGAGAGATAGTTATGGCCTAATTTTCTGTCAATGTCACACCAAAGAAAACATGAGATCTATAATTTCCATAGCTTCATTACTTCATTCCTGGTACTCTAGAGACTATTCTATTTGTAAAAGGAGGTGCGGAGATTTTCGCATGCAGATGAACAACTAGTATTTTCCTGGTGGTTTTTTCTAGCAGAGTACCGAAAGAACACACTTACAAGTTTACAATACTTGTCATTCCTCGCCACTCGTCAGGAATGTATCCAGACAGCTGATTTTCCCACAGTTCTCTACAACAAAAGTAAGCACCAAGGGTTGAGGTACAAGGTGTTGGTGAGTGAACTGATCGTTTTTGCTTGATACTACTTAGAAACTTAAGCACTTGCATTGTATCATCCTGGACAGTTCATTCTCACAATAGGTAAAATCATAACTGAGCAGACTTAAGGTAGTTGAATCCGTCTCCAGCTTTCCCAAAGAATGACTTGATAGTTACTTATTGAAAGGAAAGAAAACATCAAGTTCACTGACAAACTCTCAAAATTTTTCAACTTGACATTCTTGCCATGTAATGGTTACTTACAGCGTTTGTAGATTTCTGAGATTTCCATATTCGGGAGGAAGACCACCCCAGAGGTTATTAGTGTACAAATCCCTGGGGACACCATCACAACACATCACTTAACAGTTCATGCAAATTTTGGCACATTCTCATGGCACTTCTTAATTTGGTGACGTATATGTAACAATTCGAATTAACAGTTAAGGCGAAATTACTTCCTGCCTAGGCAGTATCATTCCCTGTCACCAAATACTGTATGTGCAAGCAACGCATTCTTAAATGCCTAGAAATTCGAAGGCAGCAAAGTGGTTTTAGCAGTCAGGTTGAGTGAAACTCACAATTTGACCAATTGCACCATCTGACCAATCCATGATGGAATTTTCCCATTAATTTGGTTCCCATGCATAGATCTGCGGAGACGTTACGACATGACAAGGTGGTTTGAGGTTGGTTGCAAGAAAGATATGAGAGTCTTTGATTATAACTTCAGCAATTGAAAAGATTTACAAATCAGGAAAGTAGTACTTACAGTTCCGTAAGATTACAGAACAGGAGTTCTTGCGGTGGAAGAGAAGTCAAATTATTTCCATCCAGCGTGAGAACTTGGAGATTTGTAAGCTTCCCAATCTCTGTAGGTATTCCACCCTGGATGGAGTTGTTTGTAAGGTCTAACTGCTCCAAAAATACAAGTTGTCCGATCTCCTTTGGGATGAATCCGTAGAGATTCTTATTGACCAATCTCCTGCGAATTATACACACGGGTTAAATTGAGACCGAACTCCCTGGGCAGATCATCATGCATCATTCAAGAACAATTTGCGACTAAATGTAGAGTCTATTGTAGCGGTTTAAAAAAATATTAATGATTTAATTTGAAGTAGTAAGGGTCATGTTTATTCTAAAAATGTAAGTGATTGTAATCAGGTACTAAAAATTTTACAAGCATTGGAATTATACTTGACTATTGGCGGAATTTCCGACTTGGCCGAAAACTTCGAAACTACGGAGTTATTGAATGCTTTGACATACCAAATAATGCGCTAAATGATACTTACACGATTATGACTTTGCTATTTGTTGCCTCGCAAGTGATGCCCGTCCAATTTCCGAGGCATGGGTCATCATTTCGGCTCCAGTCACTGAGATTTGCATTCCAAGCTTTTCCCAAACTCCTCAGTGTTCTCCCTGCTTTTCGCAACAATCAATTTACAGTTTCTAGAAAGAGGTAAGAAACTAAATATAAAAACAAAAATATTGCATGGCTAAACTAACGTGACAATCGTTCATGTGCCCTAACAACGTTGATCCAACTTGAACAAGCGATTATGCCACTTCACCACAGACTGGTGATTATTCGAGTTCAGAAACTGAAATATGTTAGAATTAAGTTATAGGTGAACCTTGCGTCAAGGCATCTTGCGCACAAACTAGGGTAGAAGCTCCAGAGAACAGTACGATAGTCGCAAGCAGTGTCCACATGAACATCCGAGGTGATGTTGCTGAAATCTGTCCATGAAACAACAAGACTCCATGAACTGAAGTATGTCTACGCAATCTATTGGAAGAAGTGGCCTCCAATTTCATGGTCGTCGTGGAGGTGTTACGTAGAGTTTGGGTATCCATGCCCGAACAGCCGAAGGCAGCGACTTACTAGGTGTGGTTTGGACTGGATTCCTGACTGTTTGTATGCTGCAATACTCTCGTGCAGTCAAAACTAACACAGAGACTTAGTGTCAGACTGAACGAACACCTGCAATGGTAAAATGGCCAACAAGCAACTTTCACAAAACACCTAAACACAGGATCTCTCCCGAGAACTGTTTCATGTTCATCATCTGCATATCACTCCAGACTACGGAACAAACAATGAGCTTGTGAAATTATTTTGGATAGTTTCAACGCTCCGAACACAATTCGGAATAAATCATCACACAACAAGAGCCGGGGTGCATGAAGACGTTCCAAAGGTAACTTGAAGTATTGTAACAATTTCTTCCCCCATACCTCGGCGTTACACACGGTTTAGTCAAACTCGTTCTAGACAAGTTGCACAAAGTTTCGTGATGCTCACGGTACTACGACACTAAGCACCATGATTCCAATGCAGTCGGATGCGAAATCAAGTCCTAAGATTAGTCAGTTCGTGTTATTTATTTGTTTCCCAACCATCTTGATTCTCTCAATTCACCTCGAAACCTCAGGGGACTGTTGTGGCAACTGCACACCAATTCATAAAATAACGCTCAAAATCACGCTAACGCAACAATTACGGACACTTTTACAGGGAAATTCAAAGCTCTCGAAAGCCTCGCAAAAGAAATGAGCAGATAATCCGTGGGAATGCATGTTGCCCTGAACGGAGCAGTCAACTCACTCGGCACAGTGCAACCAAGTCGTGATTCCTCCTATGCTATGGTCTACATGGTGGGACTTTGGGAAAGGGAGGGGGGGAACATGAATGCATCCACCTTGTTCGTGCTTATGGGACGCGCTATTATGAGACTCTTAACCGTGGTGAAGCTCACGCATGAGCTTCTTCGTCGGTATCTTGAAAACTTCAGCACCGCATTTCACACAAGGTTTTCCTTGTTTTGAAAGAGAAATATATATATATATATATATATATATATATATATGTTTGTGAAAAAAATAAACAATCAATGAGGAAAATGAAAATGTATTGATGAATTTAATGCTGTATTAAAAATGTATTGATTAATTTAATAAGCTTTTACATGTATTAAATTTCTTCTTTTAATATAAAATTTCTAATTAAATTCATCAATACATTTTTAATACATTTATTTGATTTGGAATGTCTAACAAGCTAACAAGTTTTTTAATACAGCATATATTTGATTTGGAATGTCTAGTCTCTTATAATTTAGAGATTTAAAAAAATATATATATATATATATATATATATATATATATATGTAACTATGCATTTTACATAATATATATATATATATATATATATATACATGTAACTATGCATTTTACATGATTAAATCATGTATCTGTTTTTAAAGATTTCTATTACTTTTAATATTTATAAAAAGAGATAAAATTCTTAATAATGTATTTTTTCAAAATTGAAATAATTTCAAATTGAAAAATATTAGAATCTTTGAATTATTCACATGTTTTATTTTTTAAACAAAATATAATAAAAATAAATCATCAAACATATATATGTAGACACATACATACACAAGAAAATATATAAAAAAATTATATAATAAATAAAAATTAGAGATTATTTTCTATTAATTTGTAATTTATTCTATATTAGTGAAATTGTTATATGGCAAGTTTCTAAATAATGAAAACAAGATGGAAGTTTATATAATAATCATATCAACTAAAACCACTAAATGAAGTAAGTAAAACATATTTGTTATCCATTTTGAAAAAAGTGTTCAAATTTCAATCATTCATTTTGTCATGTAGACAATTTCTTCAAAGGTGGCACGCATGAGTCGGCTGTAATAACTTATGATTGAATATTGGGTTCTAGATCCTTTTCTGGCCGTTACTGGGTCCAATCCACTTATCTTGATTTAACATATTATAACTATCATCATGATTCAGCCTCTATTTTAACGTCGCCTGGTCCACAATGTTGAAAAATGTACGCTTCGTACACATGCTTCCAAGTGATTAAGTGCTTCCTAGTGGTAATGCAGGCGTAGAGGTGTCGAGGATGTCAAAACTAACGACATTGAATATAAAACATTGTCATTTGTGCACTTCTAATGTACAATGGTATAGATGAAGAAAACTTATCTATAAAGAGAACAGTTACTGACGTATTGTATAAGCGAACCCCAATTATTGCAATTCACAAGGTCTATACAACAGCTGATACAACCACTAAAAGAAAGCAATACAATCTTCATGCCATTGATGTTGTCGAAACCTCACAGCTGAGGCATGTATGCAAAGTTAAATTTATACAATGCGCAGCCGCATGAATTGTAAATATCTATTCCCTCTTCGCAATCAATTTTCCTCACTTCCGACATTGGTAACACCTAAATCTAGACATGTTAAAATACATGAACTCGAACCTTGGTTATAAATAAAGCAGGAGACATCTTCATAAGCAGGACCAAAGCATTCTCCAACTAGGACCAAAGAATTCGACAACAAGCGTCGTCTACATCTCTTGAAACGACATCTTGGGTACAAATAAATTAGCCAACGCTTCCCTCCAGCTTCAAGCTCATCAATTGATTGACCTCAGCAGCAAACTCCAGAGGAAGCTCCTTAAAGACTTCCCTGCAGAACCCTCCAATAATAGCAGCTACAGCTTTCTCTGCGTCAATGCCTCGTTGCTGGAAATAAAAGAGCTGATCTTCACCGATCTTTGATGTACTTGCTTCGTGTTCAACTCGAGCAGATGGGTCTTTCACCTGACGGAACAGATAGCGCAAACTTTGATCAAACACAAATATATTACATTACAAGAAACCAAATTTCTTGTTAAGTTTCCTAATGAAGTGAATAGCGAGCTCAGGCAGACCTGAAATCCAGTATATATCGTAAATCTAAAATCTCACATGTACAAATACATTCAAGGATAGCAAGTCAACGCCGTAATATTATAGTAACCTAATGTTAAGGCTATGCTGCCGAAAGCACAGGAGTAGGCACTTACCGTAATGTAAGGATAGGTATTAGCTCCAGCTTGATCTCCAATAAGCATTGAGTCACATTGTGAGAAATTTCTCGCATTATGAGCTGAAGGTTGAACCTATGAAAATAAAAGAAAATGTCAGTTCCAACCTTAAACATAGTCTAATAATGTCAAACACAGATAGTCAGGACACTTTGCCAGAAACTAAAGCACCAATATACACTAAACCCTAGAGTTACGTGTTAACTCACGATCATCGGTAAAATCAGAGTAAAAATCAGGGTACTTGGACACAAAGGGCTCTACTGCTAAGGCATAGAGATGGCATAATGAAGGTAGAGAACGAACTAATTCCAAATCAACAAGCCCACACACCAAACTAATGACTGGAAACACGCAAACTTTCCAAGGCTTCTCAAACTGGCTTTCAAAATGTATGTGGAACTAGTTTTTTTAAATCTTCGCTCATCACATTAGAGCTCTGTCAAAGGCTTGCATCCCTTGAAACACAGCATTGAGAAGGGTTTGAAGCAAACCTGCACAAGGCCTCTGTAGCAGTTGACTGAGTTCCCTGCAGAGATACCCTTTGACACAATCCGACTCCGAGTGTTCTTTCCAACATGTATCATTTTGGTACCAGTATCAGCCTGTTGCTTATTATTGGTCAGAGCGACTGAGTAGAATTCCCCGATTGAACCATCTCCCTTCAACACAACACTAGGGTATTTCCAGGTGATTGCTGATCCTGTCTCAACTTGCGTCCATGAAATTTTGGATTTTGCTCCATCGCACAATCCTCGCTTAGTGACGAAATTATAAATCCCTCCCTTGCCCTCCGAGTCACCAGCGTACCAATTCTGCACGGTAGAATACTTAATTTCTGCACCAGAAGCACAATATAGCTCCACCACTGCGGCGTGTAGCTGGTTCTTGTCGTATGCGGGAGCAGTGCACCCCTCCAGGTAACTAACATATGCATTCTCGTCGCAGACAATGAGCGTTCTCTCAAATTGCCCTGTTTCCATTGCGTTGATTCTAAAATATGTAGAAATTTCCATTGGGGAGACTGTGTCCTTGGGAACATAGCAGAAAGAGCCGTCACTAAACACTGCAGAATTCAAAGCTGCGTAAAAGTTGTCCGCCACAGGTACCACTTTGCCAAGGTATTTCTTCACGAGGTCTGGATACTCCCGAATAGCTTCCGAGATGGAGCAAAAAATTACTCCCGCAGCCATGAGAGTTTTCCTATGAGTGGTAGCAATTGAAACACTGTCGAAAACGGCATCCACAGCCACATTCGCAAGACGCTTTTGCTCACTCAACGGAATGCCTAACTTGGCGAAAGTCTCAAGAAGGTCGGGATCTACCTCGTCAAGGCTCTGTTTCGTTTCCTTCTTCTTCGGCTCTGTGTAATAGCAGACGTCTTGGAAATCAATCTGAGGATACTTGTTGTCGGACCATGTAGGCTCCTTCATCTTCTGCCATTGCTTGAACGCATTCAACCGGAAATTCAACATCCACTCGGGCTCATTTTTCTTCGCTGAAATCAACCTCACGGTGTTCTCTGACAAACCCTTGGGAATCGATACCGACTCGATGTCACTTACAAATCCATACTTGTAGTCCCTCTTCAGGAACTGCTGGATGGTGTCGTCACTTGAGCCCTTCCCAGGTGACTCAAATACTGGAAACCACACATTTGTTGACCAACATTAGCTTCAACAAGTAACAAATAGGCGTACTTCTTAATTACACCTAATAACACAACATTACCTTTACAGGAAGTACAATTCTATCATCTACAACCCTAAACCCCTTCTAGGACAACGCCCTTCAATTTCAACCATCTTCATCACACTTAGCATCCTACGCCTTCACCATAATAATCACGAAGCAAAAACAAACAAAGCGCCACCTCACATCAACACCTTATCTAATAGAAAAGAAACACCACCTACCTGGACTAGCAGCCTCTTGAACTTCGGCGACAATTCCAACGGAACGACTCGACCGCGCCTGAAATCCAACAGGTTCAGGCCACTTGGTCGCCAAGCTCAACCTCCTCAGCCCACGAAAAGCGGGCAACGCATGCCCTCCTCCCATACCCACCACACACGCTGAGCTCGACGTCGGCAGCGAGGCTCCATGCTTGCACTTGCACGCAACGGCGGCGGCTGGGGTTGCCACCACCCCTACGTCCACCACCACCGCCATATCCTCCCTTGCACACCCTCCAACTCTCTATCCCACGAAAACCACTCAAAAAAACAGCCTAATCCAAAACCTCACACAGATCCTCCCAGAATTTCCAGCCTCGGAACGTGCTCGGCACAGACGTTGCGTAAGTGATTTAACCAGAAATCTACGCAGGTGCGAGACCGAAACAGGAAAAAACCAATGGAGTGAGAGAGGTTGTGAAGATAGATGGCGCAGGAGAGGGAGCTGATTGGCGTCCAAGCTGGCAAGCAATGGCCGGACGGCAACGTGAGGCCGTCGATGTGTTCCATCCAAGAGCTCAGAATCCAACTCCCATCTTCGCTGGGGTGTGTGGCGACCACATGGCCTCGACTGTTGCTCCCCCCAAAATTCCCCTGCAAAAGAAAAGAAAAAGAAAAAGAAATGGAAACAACAACAACAATACTGTGGCCGTGGCTGCTCAACCAACGGAATCCTCTGGCACCCCACGAAATCCGAGGGGAGGGATGGGTTCCTCCGTTGTCACCATGCTCACGGACCACCGCCACTGGTTCAGCATCCGTTGCGGGAATTTTCCTTAAGGACGCTCTGAATTATTATTCTCTTCTATTCTTCCTAACCAAAATATCTGTTCCGGTGTCGACAATGGAAATGGTGATGGAAAAACAAACGAAGAAAGATCTTTCGGCGGCAATGATGCGATTGCGTGGAAACTCACTTCGGCTCGTGTGAGGTAACCGGTTGAGACCCCCCTTCACCTAACTATTCTTCCGGTTATCAATATCCTGAAGGATTGTTGTTTCATCACCTTTGGATAAGCTTAGAAGTGTTTCGTGCGTGAATTTCTTGGAAGCTTTTTGAGAATGCACTTTCTAGAAGCATTAGCCTGGCTTTTAACTCAAACATCTACTATTTTGGCATATGGCCGAAGAAGTTGCTCTAACTTGGGCAATTTATAAATTTTTTTTTTATTCAAAAACTTCTTATTTGCAATGTTTAGCAGATTATTGCTATTCTTCTTGTGAGTTGGAGTCTGAAAATAATAGAAACACCAAGTTTTGAAGTTAAAATACATTTTGAAAACTATTAGAAAAAACTAATATATTTGATTCAATATATTAGTTTTTAGAATCTAATATATTAGATTGCTTTAGACATGTAGTATGTACCCAAAATAAATCTTATTTATAGAAACTCAATTTAAGATTACACTTATAATAACCATACTAGTATTTATTGGATATATATATATATATATATATATAAAATTGACATTCAAATTGATTGTGTGCTAGATTTTAGTAAATAAAATTTATAGAATATAGCAATGAATGCAAAATTTTATTCACTTTTTGTTACATCAACTATCCATCAAATGTAATAAACACGTGGATTTAATAAACATGTGGATTTAACAACATGATTGAGACTGCATGTGTTTTACATTGATTATGATTTATAAAAAATATTAATAGTATTTATTTTATAAAATAAAATTTTATTATACTATTTATATTTGATTTACTAATATATGTTTTCCTGAATTTTAGTTTCTCATACAATAATTGTAAATATCACATTTATTTTGTTAAAGAATAATTGTTTTTAGTCTTTAAAGAATTATTTATTATTGTACGCATTAACTTATATCTAATTCAAATATAATAAGATAAATCATATAAAAAATAAATATAGATTCAAATATAAATTAGAAAAGTGTTCAAGGAGTAACAATTGAGAGAGGATTATAGAAATATCAACTAAAAATTAAATAAAAAATAAAAAAATGCTTAATTTTTGATGGTTTAAAAATTATAATCATTATATTAAAAAGTTTAGATAATTTATGAAGAATAAATTATATATATATATATATATATATATATATATATATATTTATTTATTTATAGAAGTAGAAGTTGAAGAATTCAATATAAATAAATTTAAAATTTAAAATTTAAAATTTAAAAAAAAAAAAAATTTAGGAAAAAATTCTTTTTTCTTACTAATTTTTTTATATATATATATATATATATATATATATATCTCTAATAATAATAAAATATTGTTTATTATTTTATTATTTTATTATTTCTTTCAACAAAACACTTTGTCTCTATTATATGATTTTTTTCTCACCTCTCCTTGCAATCTACAAATGAATTGTTACAAAATATAATTATTTAAAGTTATTATTAATATATATATATATATATATATATATATATATATACATATATATAATTAGTAAGTATATTTAGATGATATATCAAAAATATTACTTATTTATTGAAATTAATATATATTTTAATAATTGTTAATTTTTATATGCTGATATCTTTAATATTTAATAATCATTCTTTAAAAATCACATTAGCTTTAAATATACATTTTATGTGATATTTATATAATTTTTTGATCAAGAATAATAATTTTTACACTTTGATTTAAGGAAATTGTGAAACCTATGTTGCATATAAAGAAAAAATTATAAATTATAATATAAGTGATTATAGCATATAGTTTTATAAAGACACCGATTCCTAGGAATACAAATTTTAAAACTATTTTTTAATCTTATTTTATTTAAATTACTTTAATTGTCTTTTTTCTCAACTATTATGGTGTTAGATAAAGTAATGATGCTTCATTATTGTGCAAATTTAAAATAATTTATTTTATAATAAATTCAATTATAAAATTATAATTATATAAAAATAAAAATAAAAATATCTAAAGTAAGATGAATAAAATTAAGTTAATAAAATTTATCAAAGAAAATTAATAAAATTAATAATATTAATAAAATAAATAAATAAATATATCTATTTTTATTTTATATAAAAATATAAATTTATTTTTATTTTTATTTTTATTTTATAAATATAGTCTTTTTTGAATACTTATGTAAAAGTAGATTACTACCAACACTAAGATAGCTATAAACAACATAAGACTATTATACTTAGTTTCTATTACCTTTTGATTATGTTACTTTGCAAGTTTAATAAGCCTACATTGCATCAAATATTATTTATCAAAAACTTTATTTGACCTTTATCTAAAAAAGATTGATAGTTGTTGATCCACTAATATTTTTTTAAGTTTAATTAAAATTATTTTCTAGATATTTAGTTATTTTTTATGCATTTATAATTTACTTTAAAATTAATATTAAAGATACTATGAGGTATAATACTTACTTCTATATATTATACTTCATCAAAAAATTCTTCTAATATTGTGTACTAAATGTATAAAACCTTACAATCTTATTGAAAAATAACATGTTGTTTTAGGAGATATTAGTTCAACTATTACCTCATAATATTGAAGATTGTAAAAAATAAAGTCATTTTTTAAATTTGTTTTTAAACTAAAACACTTAAGGTGAAATTTTAGTCGTTAAAAAATATAGAAAGAACAAAATAATAAAAAATATTTTCAAATCATCTTTATATTATAATTAATTACTGATAATTATTATATGTTATTATTAAAAATATATTTTTTTTTGAATTTATGTTAATTTTGGATGGCATCTGTATGATTTAATATCATATTTATATGAATATATAAGATATCATAATTGAATTTTAAATTGTCTAAAATCCAATGTTTTATAAAGTTAATTATCATTATCAATTTAAATAAAAAAGATAATATATTATATTATTCATAAATATTATTTTATAATATATATATATATATATATATATATATATATTAAATCGTTGCAACCAATACACAATTAAATTGATTAATGTATAGATTGAAAATATTCAATTTTTTTGACAAAGTACTTGCTACAAGGTTGTTTATTCTAGATATTACAACAAAGTGATTGTACCTTATCGCCAATTTTTGATAGATTTTATTTATTTATTTTTAAATTACATATATTAATCTCTTCTTTTATTTTTAATTTAAACTTCTCTTATTTAGATAATTATTGTTGTTGTATTAAACATTTGACTTATATAGTTTTTTGCCATAAGATTATTAAATTAAAAAAAATAAAAATATTCTATATTATAGATAATAATATTAATTGATATAATTTTTTTTGAATAAATATTTATATTATATCATTATAAATTGACTTAATTAAAGATAAGACAATTATCAATGTATTATAAACATTGCTTTAATACTTGATTTAAATTTTTAACTTTTTTTTATTGGTTTGAAAAAAATAATTCAAGAAGAATCAAATAGTACTTTTAAATCAATTTAAGAGTTATAATTTATAAATTTTTAATCTCAATTTAATTTTAAAAATCAAAAATTAAAAAATATATTTTAATCTTCTTGATTTTTTGATTTTTGATTTTTTTAATATAAAAAAAAAATTTAAAAAATATGAAAAAATATGTTACAACAAAAAGTATTTTTAAGATAATTATAATAGAGAATTATAATAATTAAATAATTAGAATTAGATAAAAGTAAATAGAATTAAATTAGGTGGATAATATTTTTTTTATAAACTATATAAAAAACTTCTAAATAAAAATTAGATCTAAACGTGTCTTTAAATGTATTATGAAGTAGTAGGAATTTTTTTATAAATTTATTAAATTTAGAAAGCTACTAAAGAAACAACCTATAATTTTAAGATTTAATTTATAAGCTTTGTGATTTCTGAAGAAACTTTCTATAGCTTTTTTGTTAATTAGCATATGTAGAAGCAACACTAAGGCCATCATTAGTCTTGTAAATATATATTTTTTAATCATATCTTAATTATGATTATTTTTTTACACTTAACAATATTTATTCTAATATCTTTAAATCTTATATATTTTTTTGTTGGACTTTTTAAAAAAAATAAAATTTATATAATTATATGATCTTTAAATAAATTTATTTATATTTTTATATTTAATTTTAGATTTTATAATTCTATTATAATATTTTTATAATTATAAATAGCTATAATATATAAAAATATATAATAAAAATTATAATACATATAAATTAGAATTGTACAAATTAGAATTTGAATACTTTATAACATAAATTTCTTTCAAATAAAAAAGTAAAAATTATTCAAATACTAACACATTTGTTTTATTTATTTTGATTCACTTAACAAAACTTAATTATAATAAGATATTTTTAAAAGTTATTTTTATATACTATCATGATTAATTGTATACATAATTATAAAATTTGAGTTGATTACATATTTTTATGATAGTTTTCTATATACATAAACAATGACTAAGTTTGAACAATTATAGGATGTATCATGAGATTTTAGAGCCTGATTTAAAAGATGTAGAGTAAAAATATAAATTTACATCAACTTGTATAAAATAGGTGATTTATACCATCTCTAATCCAAATATGTTAGAGACATGAACTAAAAGAAGATGCATAAATCAATGAAATCTATGTCAAAAGAAAATCACAAAATAAAAATAAAAAAGTATATATATTCAAAAAAAAACATGAATGGCTATTATCAAAGACTAAAAAATATAAAGATCCTTGAACTGTACTAAAAGCAAGAAAAAAGTTGATAAGAGTGAAGAAGGCTTTATTCTTGTCTCTATATATACTATCTATCTAAAAGCTAGGTGACAATGTTCTATAAGACCTCCAACATGTGTCTAATTTGCAAGACATGTGTTAAACTTACAAAATAAGTTTCCTATATGTGCGCCACATATTTAGCTTATTCTATAAGCTATTAATATGTGTACCATATATTTAGCTTGTTCTACAAGCTACCAACATGTGCACCATATATTTAGCTTGTTCTATAAGCTACCAACATGTGCAATATGTAGCTAACTTGTTGGCTAAGTTTTTAACTTATCAATCACCTATAGACATGTATAAAGGTGAAATCATGTATATAAAGCTTTTAAAAAGCTTTTCTATAAGATATTATAAAATTAATCTATTTTTATATATTTATATCTATCTATATCATTTAAATAGTTATTAGAATAAATCTTATGTTTGTGATATTATTCCCCTTTTTATGGACAAGTTCCACAAGGAGCAGTGATTATATGTTGAAGAAGTGCAAGATGCGCCAAATTGTATTTGCCACATATTTTGATCTTTATTTTCTTCAAAGGTAGTTGATAGGTCCTTTCAACCATTGATAATATTTTATACCAGGGCAAGAGGACCATCCTAATATTTGATCATTGTTGAGACCTTCATAACTTCTTTCAAAGAAAACATTTCGAACACCATCAAAAATAATTTTTATATCTAAAAATATCACCAAATATTGGAAGTCTCTTCCAAGATTGTAATATCAAATACATTGTATCTTGCCATCAATCCCAAGAAGAACATGTCATTCTTGAAAATCTTCATTTTTATTCCGTCGTCTTGAAGGTTGTGATAATCATAATGTCTCATCCAGTGTCATATTGTTACACGTTTATATAGTGAAAAGCATGAATAAGAAAAATTTATACTTAATATTTAGTTATCTTGGTTCAATAGGAACTTAAGCTACTTAAGAAAAGATTTATAAAAGCCTCTTAGATTATTTTCTTGTTTTAATAGCTAATAGATAAAAGTTAGTTATTAAAATTTTCTTCTAGGTTATAGGAACTCTTTTGCAGCTTTTAAAAATCCATAAGTTAATGAAAATAAGATAGGAGAGATAAAAAATTAATATGGTTGATATTGGAGATAAGTTGAGGATATGGTTAAGCTTAAAAATCCTTAAAATAAGTTAGATTGATATCTAAGGTCAACAATGTATAGAAGAGGGTTGAAATTGGACCTTTAGCTACAAAAACGGCCACCAAGGGCAGAACATTGGGTCATTTGGAGATTGACAATTAGAATTGAATAGCTAGTTTTAAGCTTGTTCTAGGGACATTAAGCTTGTTTCCATAGGATTTGAAAGGACTTAGCAATCAATATCTAAAATCAGGATTTGTACTAGAGTTTTAAATATTATGCAATAAAATTAGAGCTAGCACTTTTGGCTATTTGGTGCAATTGGTGTAACATCCATTGTTGAAATTTTGATAATGTGTAGTTGATTTAGTGTGCTAAGATTGAGTGAAAAATTGTGATAATCTAATGCTGCATTCAGGATTTATTCAAGCTTTAGTACAAAGAGGTACTAGAAATTGGCAGTTTAGGATTGGTTGGGATTTCTATGATAACTAAAGATCTATTCATCGAATCAAGGTGAAATTTGGCATAGTATTAGAAGACTTAAAGAATAAGCTATGTACCAATTCATAGCTAAAATTAACAATTAGAGAAGGAGTAATCACTTCTGAGATATCTGCATCAATCTTTAAGCTAGTGGCCAAGTGACACTAGTATGGATTTTGGTTGAATTTTTACAATTTGTAAGTTGAATTGGATTGAAACTTTTTGAGCTTATACAAGACTTATATTTGTACTTGTATGCAAAGTTTTACACCAAATTGATTGTTGGATTAGAAATTATAGCTTATTAAAGTTCACTAAATGGGATTAGGATTTATAAGGAGAAATCTAGTTGATTAATTGTGACAAGTAACAAGGTAATTGGGATTTATATGTAGATGAAGTTTTTAGAAAGAGTGTTTTTAAGCACTTTGTATTGACATAAGTACTCTCATATTAATATTCAATTATATTCTTTTTATACGGATGACACCTATCAAGAATTCTTAGGTATTTGTGAATTGCATCTTCACTTTTCTAAACATGACAACAGGTGATACGACATCGGTAAGTCAACAAATGATAGCTCTTGAGCTAAGTTTGTTGATTATTGATTCTCCATCTCTATGGTGCTAAAAAATTGAAAAAAATAATAATACAAGATAGAATGAAATTTTTAGTGAACTTGCTTTGGTTTATAGCAAAGATTTTTTTGTATCTTCATTTTGATTTTGATAGATGTTGTTGATGAAATACATTGATTTTTATTGATGCATTTGCTAGATTCTTGGATGGCTCTCATATAAATTCACTAATATCATATCTACGCCAATATATAAGATATTTTAGCTAATTTTGATGCTGCCTTCAATCTAAGATATTTTCTACCTTAAATTCTTCATTGTTATCTATTTCTATAAAAAATGATGGCATTTGTCTTCTTCCTTGTATATTTACTATCTTATATGCCTTAAGCAGTAATATATGGAATATAAGATGGATCTTAATAGATTTTGGTATAATCAATAAATAGCTGGATTGATCTATTCACAAATCAAAAATGATCTAAATCTACAATAATCTAGCTTGTCATAAGGACTAATAGTTTTAATATTACAACAAAGTAATCATATCTTATTGCCCACATAGAATTGATATTATTTCTTGTGATAGACATTTGTATTGATCTTTTGTCATTCTTGAGTTTCTTTTAATTATACCTTCATTGTTGTATGTAGCTTTGACAACCGATTTGCCAAATCTTTCACTACAAGATTATTAATTTTTGAAAAGTCAAAAGTATCAAATTATAGATCATAACCATAATTAAAAAAGAATAAAGTTTGCTGAGTAGAAGAATATATGAAATTATTATAAGCAAACTTTACCAATGGTAAAAGAATTGTCCAATCATCTTGATGATAGTTGATGATATACCTCAAATATTATTCCAAAATTTGATTTGTTCATTCCGTTTGTCCATCAATTTGAGGGTGGAAAGTTGAAGATAGTTTTATATTTATTTTTAATATTTTAAAAAAGATTCTTTAAAATCTTGATATAAATTACATCTCTCTATTTGATATAATATCCCTTGATAATCCATGATAGTAATAGATATTATCAAAGAAGAGTTTAGATATTTCTTCACATGTAATAGATTTTATATATGATACAAAATGTGCCATCTTGGTGAAACAGTCTATAATCACAAATATAGAATTATATGAATTTGAATTTAGAAGATCCGTGATAAAATCTATAGAAACACAAGACCAAAGTTGTTTTGGTATAGGTAATGGTTAGAAAAGTCTATAAGATTAATGATGAGGAGTTTTTGATCTTAAACAAATGTCACATAATTGTACAAACTCTTTAATAGCCTTTTACATTTTAAGCCACCAAAAATCTCTTGATATTAGCTCCAAAATCTTATTATATCCAAAATATTCTACTACAAAAAAGTTGTGACAAGGTTCAAGAGCACATAGTCATGTTTCATTTTTTGAAATATATAAATATCTTTTGAAATAAAATTGATTGTTCTTAAACTCAAATTTAGAAATATCATGAGACTTAAATGGATTATTTTTAATATCATAAACAAGAGGATCTAAAGACATACTTGATTAGACTTGCTTGAGAAAATTTGAATCAATAGTCAATATTGATTTCATTAATTAAGGATGAAATTACTTTTGCTTCTAGAAGATTGTTCTTTGTTGATCAAAAATTAAATTTTTTCCTTTTGGTGCAAGATAAGAATGTCTAAAAAAGGCATCAAATAGACCTTGCTGTTTTTTTGGCTAATAAGTGATAATGAACTTGAATCTTGATAAAAACAATCTCTAACAAGCTTAACGACAATTCAACATATGTGTTGATATAAAGTACTCAAGGTTCTTATGATTTGTATACATGGTGATTAGATTATTAGTTCCTTCTAGATAATGCCGCCATTCTTGAAAAGAATTGATAATTACAAGAAATTTTTTATTATGGATTTTGTAGTTGATCTGTATTGTTGAAAATGTTTTGGAATAGAAAGATACTGGATAGAATTTGTCATTTGCTCCCATTTATAATAATATTGCATCCAAAATAAAGTTTGATGCATTTTTTTTCATAAAAAAATATCTTAAAAAAGGCAATGTAATTCAAAAATAGTAGAAAAGTAAAAACTATTTTCAAAGCTTCAAATGATACTTTTGCTTCTTTACTCCATTCAAGTTAGTCTTTACTAGTTAAGCGTATAAATAAAGCTACAACTTGAAAAAATTTCTTGATAAAAATTTGATATTAATTAGAAAATTTTAAAAAGCATTGCACATTCCTTATTGTTCTTGAAATCTTCTAATGTATGATTATCTAAACTTTCTTAGAATATATTTTGAAACCATCATTTGAAATGATGTATCCTAAGAAATCAACTTAAATAGTGTAAAATACACACTTTTCCATCTTGGCATACAATCTCATATCTCTAAGTTTTTGTAACACATGACAAATATATAATTCATATTCTTCTATGTTCTTAGAATAGATTAAAATATTATCTAAATAACAAACAAAAAAATTATCCAAAAACTCACAAAAAATATCATTCATGAGATATTGAAAAATAGCTAGTGTATTTGTGAGTCTAAAAGGCATAATATTATATTCAAAGTATCCATATTTTATTAAAAAATACAATCTTTCATTCATTTTTATTTTTATTTTTTATGTAGACTAAGTTATATGGTTATTATAAATCTATTTTTGTATAGTTCTTAGCTTGATTCAATTGATCAAAAAGTCCAAATATTAAAGGTAGAGGGTATCTATTCTTGATGGTAATCTTATTGAGTCCAAGATAATTTACACACATTTGTAGTGATCTATCTTTTTTCTTCACAAACAAGAGCTCTTATTAGAGATTTTGAATGGCATTGTCATATTATGTGTTTTTTTATTTGAAAATACATTGGGCACGTGGTTGTAGAAGGTGAAATTATGATTTACAAGTATACAAAAAATTCTAATACGTTTCATCCATATAAGAAGAATGCAATTCAAATTTCAATTCAAAATTACTTAAAGCCAATACAAAGTGCTCAAAATTTTTTTTTTTGATAACCTTAACTATATACAAATTCCAATTGCCTTGTTACTTTTACAATTAGGCAACTTCAAATTTTCTTTGCAAGTCCTAATCCTAGTCAATAAGCTTTAGTAAGTTGTACCTCTTAATTTGACCATTTACTTGATATGAAATTTTGTACACAATTGCCACTATAAGTCTTCTATATGCTTAAAAATTTTTAGTCCAATCCAACTTATACATTGTGAAAAAACATCCAAAAAATCACACTGATGTCATTTAGCCACCTACTTGAAAGTTGATATACATGTTCCAATAGCAATTTCTCCTTCTATAATTATTAACTTCAATTCAAAATTTATATTTAGCTTGATCTCTAAGTCTTCTAATATCACGCTAAATTTTATTATTTTTTGATTGATAGATCTTTAGATATCAAAAAATCCTAAAGAATCCTAAATTGCCAACTTTTGGTATCTCTTTGTATTAATAATCAAATATCTCTCAATTATATTATTAGATTATTATAAAATTTCATGCATTCTTAGCATATCTAATTAACCATATATTATAAAATTTTCAATTATAGATGTTATACCAATTGTATACGCTAGCTAAGAGTGCTAGTCCTAATTTTATTGCATAAAATCCAAATCACCAATATAAATCTTAATTTTAAACAATGATTGCCAAGTCCTACCAAAATCTACAAAAATAAGTCTTATGCTTTTAAAATAAGCTTCAAGCTAGCTTTCAAATCTTAATCATTGATCATTGAATGATTCCCTACTTTATCCTTGGTGTCCATTTTAAAGGCTCAAGGTCTTATTCCAACCTTGTTCCACAAATGGTCAACCCTTGGGTATCAATTCAACCTATCTTACAAGTTTTTAAGATTGATCCTACCTTCAACTTAACTCTAATATCAACCATATCAATTATTTATTTATTCTTTTATATTTTTATTAATTTATGGTTTTTTAAAAGTAATAAAAGAATTTCTATAACCTAGAAGGAAAAATTGGTAATTAATTTTTATCTACTAGCTATTAAGACAAGAAAATAATCTAAGAGGCTTTCATAAAATCTTTTTTAAATATCTTAAGTTCTTATTGAATTAAGATAATTGAATATTAATTAAAAAATCATTCTTGTTTATATTTTTACTATATAAACATGTTACAATACAACAACATATGAAATTCTTGGCCAAATTTTTATTGATGTATTTTTTGAGTTTAGCCAACTCATTTTGTGATAAATTATAGATTGATCTAAATAAAAGCTGAGATCCTCTTTAAAATTGATTGAGCAATCATATAGGTGATGCTCCAAAAATATCTATATTTTTCTTTTTAAAATTGTCTTGATAATCTTAATACTAACTTGGAATGCCACTTAAAGTCTTTCCACCATAAAAAATGGGTGTAGCATAAATAGCAAAAGATGATCTTTCTTTTGCTATATGCATAAAAGCTTTTACACCTATAAATATGGATTTTATTATACTAAACTTATGACTTTTCGCTTAGTTAATAAGACTCTTACTAATGCCCTGAGAAAAATCAAGTTCATAAAAAATCCAATCTGTTCAAAAATCATACTTCTCTAACCATAATAAATCTAAAAAGACTAGATTAGAGGAAGATTTAATTATATTAAAGATTACATAACTATTATGATCATTTATTGTAATATTTATAGGAAGGATTTTATAAGTAACATCTCCAAAAGACAACAGATGACTATTTATGATTTCTACATGTATAAGTTTAATTTTTTGTATTAAAAATATTCTATGACTTTTAACAAATTCTTCATCTAAAAAACATGTTGAGGCTCCTGAATCTAACAAGGTAGAGGCTTTGTGATTTTTAGATCTCAAACACACATCTATTATAAAATAAAGAGAGGGTTTTAAGGAGAGAATATGACTTTTATTAGGAGTTGTATAAGATTCCACTTATACCGTTCTTATTGTAGTTGGACAAACTTGTTTCTCGACATCTTATCTTCTTTAACAACCATACTTCTTATTTTGTAGTTATGTCATTTCTTTGGACAATATTGAGCAGTATGCGCACAATTCTTCTTGACAACGACAAGTTTTTTTTTTTTTTTTTTTTTTTTTTTTTTTTCAATAAGAGATTTGAAATACATTGCATCAATTTGTGTATTTTTTATTTTTAAATGTACGTATTGAAAAGATGTTGGTATTGCCATTGAATTATTATAAAATTGAGGCTTTTTTATGTAACTTTCAAAGCAAAATTCAATAAGCTGATTGTCATATTTCACAACAAAGTCAATTACTTGATTCAATGATTGAAGATTAGATAAGTTGAACATCAATTTCTTTACCTCATATTACAATGTATAGAAAAATTGGTTGATGAATGTAACATCATTCCACTTGATATCAATTGCTAATTTTTAAAATTGTGAAGCATATAATGACACTAATCTATTGCCTTCTTATAAGATATGGATCTTGTTGGTTGCAACACAAATTGTATCATATTTTATATATATAGATCAATTTTTTACTAAAAATATCTTCAAATTATCTAATATTGGATCATATCATTCAAAAAAAGATAAAAACCATCATAAAGTAGAACTTAAAAATAATGTTTTAATAAATCTAACTTGTGATCTTTGAGTTGGATGACTTTGAGGCTAAAGTTCAATCGTTAATTGTATTTGATTGATGAATCTTTAAAATTTAGATCTTATGCCATCAAACTTCTCAAACAAACTAATTTTTGGTTCCTTAATGCTTGAATGGTGTGCCATTGTAGGTAAAGTAACAAAACTTAAAGCAGCTTCAATCATCTCTATATCTTCACTTCTTACTAATCTTATTGCTTTTTGTGGTGGTATGCTGAGTTGATGCATTGCAAGCATTAATTTTTTTATTTTCTCTTGGATTTATACCATTACCTTCTTCATTTCAATAAGCTCTGCCATGATAGTATAATAGAAAAAAAAAAAAAAAAAAAAAAATCTAATCTCAATATAGAATAAAATATTCAAAAAAAATAAAATTCTAGGAATAATATCAATTTAGAAGTGGATAATCCACAACTTCTAATATGCTTATATTTTATAAAAAAAAAGGGATAATCCACTCTTATCTTGATATATACTATCTTACTTAAGAACTACGTGGTGACATCCTCCAACACATGTCTAATTTGTGAAACATATATCAAACTTGCAAGATAAGTTTCTCATATGTACGCCACGTACTTACCTTGTTCTACAACCTACCAACATGTGTGATACATGGCTAATTTGTTGGCCAAGTTTCTAACCTATCAATTACCTATAGACATGTATAAAGGTGAAATCATATCTATAAAGCTTCTAAAAATCTTTTCTATAAGATATTATCAAATTAATCTATTTTTATATACTTCTACCTATCCATATTAATTAGATAATTATTAGAATAAATCTTTTATCTATGACAAAATATAAAATAATTTGATATCTTTATAAACTACTTTATTGCTTTGATAGATATATCACTTCTAAAGATGTCTTTGATTTTTTACTTATGTCTATTTATTTAAATAATATGTGTATTTGCTTATTATCCTTCTTTTTATAAACAAGTTTTAAGAACACCAATGAAGTTATTTTATAACTTAATAAAGTCCAAAATTTATTAAATAATATTTGTAAAAAACTTCTAAATTTTATTTTATATTAAGATATTTGATAGTTTTTTAAAGCCACTAATAATATTTTATATTAGAATAAGAAGACCACATAATTATTTAATTATTATTGAGGCTTTTATTACTATCTTTAAATAATAAACTTTAAATGCCACCAATTTAAAAATCTACCTCTAATAGTAATACTAAATATCAAAATTTTCTTCTAAAGCTGTGATATTATATACATTATTTCTTATCATTTATTTAAAGCAAGATATGTCTTTTTTTAAGATTTTTATTTCAATTCTTATATTATAAAGGTTGAGACAATCTAATAACTTTGTTTTATAATTTTGCAAATATTAACTTTTGAAACAAATTTGTTGGTTGTTGGATCTCCATTTTACAAAGATGTTTTAAGAATTGATCCTTGAACTTTTTTTTCTTGCTTTATCTATCTTATTGTTAATAGTTGGTCATTGGTTTTGAAAGATGTTGTCAATAAAAAACAAAAGAAAGTTCTAATATAATTACAAATTTCTTCAATGGCTCTCATGTGGATTTATATATATTATGTTTATACCAATGCAAAAGATATTTAGTTTTATTTTGGTGCTATTTTGAATCTAAGACTTCTTCTATTTTAAAATCTTACTTTGAAATCTAAGACTTATCTTAATATTTTGGTGCTATTTTGAATCTAAGACTTCTTCTATTTCAATAGAAGGTGGTGGTAATTTCTTTCTTCTTAATATATTAATTATAGTATAAAACTCAATAAAAGGCATATAAAATACATGTTGAATCTTCGTTGTTTGTAGTATTTGTGATTAATATATAATTAAATTGATTTATTTTCTACATAATAAACAAGCCAAGTCTTTAATAACCCAACTTGTCTTAAGATCGATTAATCTTGATGCTTCAATAAAGTAACCATATCTTATCACTAACTTAAAATAGAAGTTTTTTTTTTTTTTTTCTTTAAAATCAACCGTATCGGTTTTTTTATTATTTTAGAACTTCTTTCAATTGTATCTTTATTATTGAATATAGTTTTTCTATTTTACTTGTTGAAACATCTATTTCAAAATTCTCAACATTAGAAAAATAAAAAAAATAATCAAATTATTCCTTACAATTCGGTAAAGAAATAGTATTTATTAACTAGAGGAATATACAATATTATTATACAAAAATTCTTGTAACAACAAATAAATTGTTCAATTATCTTAATAATAATTGATGCTACATTGCAAATATTACTCTAATATTTAATTCACATATAATTTTGTCTATTAATTTGAGATAAAAGCTAAAAAAATATTTTTTAAAACTTTTAATATATTAAAAAGTACCTTCTATATTAAGCTATGTTTTCATAAGTTATAATTTTTTTACATGATATAAAATGTGATATTTTGGCTAAAAAATCTATTATGAAAAAAACTAGCTAGTAAAAATTTGAGGTTAAAAGATATATAATGAAGTCTATTGAAACAAATAATAATTTTTTTTAGAATATGTAAAAGTTAAAGAAGTCCATAAGGTCCATAATATTGAGTCTTTGCTTAAGAATAAGTGTTACATTTTTTTTTTTTTTTTTTTTTTTTTTTTTTAATTTTTTACTTCACTTATTTGAGGCTAATAAAAGTATTTTGAAAATATGTTCCAAAGTTATACTATATCTAGAATGTCATATTACTAAAAAAAAATGTTGTGTTTAAAATATATATTATTATGATTTATATTCTAAAATATATTAACAACCTTTACAATAGAGAATTTTATCTTTGAAATCTAATTACTAAGGTTATTTTAATATTATTTTTAATATCTATAATAAGAAAGTTTGTTGATGTACTTAAACAAATTTTATTAAGAAAAGTGGTATCAACTAGAATTGCTAATTTTATAGCTAAAAGATGTAATTTCACTAGTTTTAAAAAGATGATCCTAATGTTGATCATGTGCGGCATTTCTCTCTTTTGATTTAAGATAGGAATATTTAAACAAGGCATTAAACAAGCATGCTTTTTTTGCATAATAATATAAAATATAAATTATAAATTATAATAGAGATATGCTCCAATAAGATTGGCAACAATTCAAAATACATATTAAAATAAAATATTCAAGACTTATATAATTTGTATATATTGTGATTGAATTAGAAGCATCTTTTAAGTAATTATTTTAATTTTAAAATGAATCTATAACACCAAGAAGTTTTTTCTTGTAGTTCTTATAATTAATCTTGCTTATTGAAAATTTTCTTAAATACAAAAAAATAGAATGAAAAAACCAATTTAATGCAAAGTTTGATGCATTTGTTTTTATAAAAAACTCCAATTTGTCTTTGCAAATTAATTGTGTAAGAAGAGCAAAAGCTTGAGAGAATTTTTTAATAAATATTTGATAATAGTTTACAAATCCCAACAAACATTAGACATCACATATAGTTCTTGGAATTGTCCAATCTATAATAGTTTTTATCTTCTTAGAATCCATTTGCAAACCATCATTTGAAATAATATATTTTAAAAATTCAACTTGAATTGTGTGAAATACTCAACTTTCCAACTTGGTATATAGTCTTGTATTTTAAAATTTTTGTAATACAAGCCAAATATGTTATTTATATTCTTTCAAATTCTTGGAATGGATAAGAATGCTATTAAAAAAAAATATGACAAAATTATCTAAGAATTTATAAAATAAATTATTAATTAAATACTACAATATAGCTAGAATAATTATAAGTCCAAAAGGCATGATTTTATTCAAAATAGCCATGTCTAATTTGGAATATAGTCTTTTATATATCTCTTTTTTAAAAACATATTAGATGATAGATTCTTCATAGATTTATTTCACTATTGACCTTATTTTTACTTAGTTGGTTAAGAAGTTGTAATATCAAGAGCAAAGCATAATAATTTTTAATGCTCAATGTTTTGATTCCATAATAATCTACATACACTTAAAAAAATCTACCTTCTTTTTCTATAAAGAAAATTGGTGCACCTACATAGAATTTTGAATATCAAATAAGATTCTTTGTAATATTTTGTCAATATATTTTTTTGAAGCAACCAATTTATTTTACCACAAGTTGTGAATTGGTCCAAATGGTAGTTGAGCTTCTTCTTGAAGGTCAATTGCACAATCACAAGGTTGGCATTTTTCTAATATATCAATATTATTTTATTTAAATATATCTTAATATTCTTTATGATGCTCTATGATTTTATTACAAATTCTACTTAAATAAGAACTTAGTATTGCACAAATTAAAAATGAATCTTCTTCTTTTGCAACTTTTATTGATGGAGATAGTTTGATTGTGCATAGAATACATAAAATAATATTTGTAAAAACAAACTTAAAGATCCATAATAAATATATTCAATAAATTTTAAAATACTAAGATATATACAAAATCTAATTTTATTTAATATTCTATTATGAAAATCTTAACAAGAAGCTTGTAGTTGATGCTTTTAACTTTAAAAACAATCTTTTTGTTGTAGGATTTTAAAAATTAATTATTTAATAAAATATTATAGCATAATCATTAAAATAATGTATTTATTAAAAAAACATTTTAGATTAATGCAAACAAGGTACACTCTTTACTTATTTTGTAATTCAAAATAGATTATATTTTTTATACATAACTTATAAAATTTGAGATCTTTTCATTATTTTTAAATGCTCAATTTCTTGATTCTAAAAGATTCTATTTACTAACTTCTTAGATATATATCACAAAAAAAATTTATATACTAAAATAATCTTTGACAATTTGCACAATAAATATCACAAAGTGTATTTTTTTAATCACCTTTCATAATAAGCAATATAATCTTATTGAATATTATAAATCATATGATGATTTTTAAAAAACTAATATTAGTAACCAAATGAATCTTTTAATAATAATATAAAAGAATAAGTAAATTTATATAATAATTTATCTTTATTTGTATTATATATGCTATTTAATTTATATGGTTTTTGATGTTAGATTTTCTAGTTAAAAACCATATATGTTAAACTCTTCATTAGGTAGTTTTAAAAGTAATATAAAAATACATTTCTAAAAAGATAGAACTTATAACCATTTATTCTTTCTATTAATTCTTTACAACTGTTATTTAATTATAACTAAAAATATTAATAGTGCTTCATTATACCATTTAGAAGTTCATATACTATGAAATCAATTTTTCTTTCAACAAGTCTCATTTTAGGAGCTTTTAAAACCAAAATATAAAAAAACTACAAAAAGCTTCATTTGATTCATTTGTTTCTTAGCTAACGTAGAACATATTATAATTACATTCAACTTATATTTTTATCTTGGTCTCTACCAAAAATTACTATACTTTCAAATCTCTTTAATTTTGTATTAAGTAGTTTGATGTTACATTAATTTTGCAATTGTAACATACAACTAACATCTACACATAAAGTACAATGTTCACAATTCTAACATTCAATGGATTTGTTGAAATTGTACTTATAGAAATTGTTCAAATAGAAAACATATGGAAAGATTACTTTTTAATATTGCAAATAATATGCTCTAATTTGGAAAAAAAAGAAACGTTTGGATCTTTGGTATTCTATTTGAAATTGCTTGTGATAGATTTTAACAATATTTGAATTTTCTGATCGAGCTGCGGAGAGACGGCAATGGCACACGCCGCCTGTTGTTAGGGTTTTTGTGTGTAGCATCGTCAGGGCTTCGCGGCAGGCGCGGCTTGGGCTGCACCTCACAGACTGTCTACGCTTCGCATAGAAGAGAACAAGCGTAGTAGAATCGCAACAGTATTTTTTAATTTTTAATTTGTATTTTTCAAGGATTTGTTAGACGGTACAATGAGAATGGATTCATATGCGACGAGAGTTTGTGGTGCCTCAATCAGCACCAACACAGTGGCGACGGAAGAACGAGCAGTCGGCCAAGACACAATGTTTAACCTACCCATGGATCACGCGCAGTGATCAATTATCTTGACCTCCTTTGGCATAGAGACAACCCGCATCCAACTCGTTGTATTCCAGATGAGTCACTACCCTCCGGCTTTGTGAGAAGCTATGCAGGCCTTTTGGTACAAACAGAACCCCAGAAAATAGAAGTTGATGAGGATACAGTGCGAAGGGAGGTCGACAAACTTGGTCGCAACACTATTATCGCATGTTTTGTTGGTGGAAAATCGAAAGATTCTAGTCTCAAGCCTTGGAAGCCAAATTTGGAACAAACGGCAGACAAGACTATTGCTTTCAGAAAAAATCTTGGTAGAGGATGGATATATTTGAAATCCATGTCAAAAGTTGTTTTCGTATATTGTATTCTTATGTCTAGAGACAGTGAGATATTCTTAGATCCAACACTTTGTAGAGCACTAGAGTATGTATTCTCAACAAACATTTATGTATTTGATGTGCACAATGATACTAGTATAAGAATGTCTATACCGTCTACCAAAGGGCCATACATCTGCAAGCATGAATATGATGAATCTGTCATTATCCTTTGTTATCGACATATACTTCCATACCTCCAATGCAAGCTAGTGACTGGTCAGTGGAGTGATGCGGTAAGGCAGTTTAAAGAGCAGCTGACTGTTTGCAGCAATGCAATCCAACCTAATAGATTTGCAAAACAAAGGATAAATGTAGACGGAAAATGTGTATTTGTATTAATTAGGAACATGTGGAAAGAATGCTTTTGGAGACCACTAAGTGTGGAAAGGGTAGCCATGAACGAGGTGTCACATTTTGAGCTAGTACACGAGCAAAGACTTAGAGCCTATTTCGTACATGATTTATATCTTATTTATAAGAGGTGGAGTGCTGTTAGTATCAAGCTTGTTAAGATAAGTATAGTATTTGTCTCTAAGGTAATGCGGGAGGAGTTCTCTAGTAGAGAGGAATTTGTATATTATTACTCATCTAGATACCCTGTTTTATTTAGCAACGGCATCTTACAAGTCACACTAGGAATATATAAAAGACTAAAGAGATGTTATAACGACTCAGTAATATTGCCATTAATAGTAGTTACAAAGAAATTTATTAGAATAAGAAATAATATGATAACAATTACTCGTCGCTCAGAAGATGAGAATACAAGAATCAGTGTTTTTAATTGACTTTTAGGAGTTTACTTCCTCAAGACCTGTTATATGACCATCTTTTCACAACAATTATGTGCACTATAGAGGTCTCTTGTATGATATATGATTGGAGAGCTGGAGCCTGTGATGAGAGAATTACAATGTATAGGTTTGAGAATCTTATAACAGGAGAGTCTGTTATGATTAAGGCACATGACTTTCTCGTTCACAGCTATGTGCCTGTATCTGACATGAAAAACAGAGTGCAAGAGAGAATGAACGAAATATATAAGTATATCGGTCATAGAAACATTGCCAAGGCAGTGTTCTGCATTAAGAGACTGCTTAGATCGTATCTTGAAGGTGATAAGAGGTTTATCAAGTATTACTTCTACAAGAGAACCACTTTAGAGCATTTCTCAAACCTGATGAATAGGATGAATATAAGAACGTACGAGGGTGATATAAAGATTGAAGAAATATTTATTACTGCTACAGGCATAAGCTATTCAGGATGGATAAGAACACTATGCGCACCTGTTAATAATAATATAAAGCTATGTTCTATAGACTTTGAATATACATGTAATTGGAAGTCGATACAATCTTTAGACAATAGAGATGTGCCAAGACCACTAATCATGTGTATGGACATAGAGGTATACTCCTCTAACAGTAGTGCTATGTCAGATCCATGTGTGGAAAAAGATGATATCTTTATGATCTCTATAGTGTCACAGAGATACCTCATGCCTGAAACATCTAAGAAATACCTTCTATACATTGAAAAGTGTAAGATAGAGCTTGATGATACAGAAGCAATAATATTTATAGACGAGAGGGAGCTGATAGAAGCGTACTTCTTGCTTACTAAGAAGATAAATCCAGAGGTTGTAATAGGATCTAATATATTCATGTTTGAATTTAAATACATCGATACAAGGCTATGAAGAAAGCTCATTAACCTACCTTCTGCCTCCAGAGTTAGCAACATGGGTACCGAAAGGATAGTTATAAATTGGAACAGTGCGGCATATGGCTTCAATGACTACATAGTACTTGATTTGCCTGGACACACTATTATAGATGTATACCACTATGTTATAAAAGAGTACAAGCTACAAAGTTATAGTCTCTCTTCCGTCTCAGAAAAGTTTATAGGAGATAGGAAAATAGACCTTCCGTATAAAGAGGTGTTTAACTTGTACGAAAAGAGAGACAAGAGGTCAATGGAGACAATCGAAAGATATTACATGGTCGATTCTATGTTCATTGTTGCACTATTTGATAGCATGAACATATGGATGAGCGTAACACAGATATCAGCTATTGTAAGAATGAGAGTTCGAGATCTCTAAATTATAGGATCATAAACAAGATAAAATAAAATAGATTAGCAAAAATAATATTATAGGCACCTACAGATTAAAAAAAATAATAATAAAAAAAAAAATGGATAGCTTTCAATAAAAATTATTTAAGAAAACCTTAAGTTATTATCTAGGAAAGGCCTATTCTAAACTAAGATTTAAATCAGATCCCAAGGCACAAAACCATGCACCTATGGCAAAGAAAAAGTTCTTTTGTTGATACCACTTTTCTTAATATGACAATGACAATGATTTGTATTTGTATTGTGGAGAACTTAGTAATAAGGTTAATAATTGCCACAAAAAGCATCTACATATATATTAAATAAAAAGTGCAACCACATCACCAGATTTTTTATAAGAAAAAAATGATGTCTAACTATAATAGGGACCATGTGATTGGATTCTTCTATTTTATAAATTAAAAAAAATTATGTCTTATCATCTAACTCTTCTTATTGCTTTATCATACCAATATATTTAGATGGCCAAAAATTCAAAATTCTTATTTTAGTAGATTTAGGAGCCTTTGTTTGCTTTATTGATTTAAAATTTTTAAAGATTTATAAAATTTTTATAGTTAAGAAATCCAAGGCCATTCATATAGGGATTATAGATGGTTGATCCTTATCTTTTGGAGATGATATTCATAAAACTAATCTATTAGAAGTAACATCAAAGAACATTGTTTATATGATTATACTATTGATGTTCAAGATGGTGCACAACTACCTTTTAGTTCAATTTGTAAGTTATTACAAAACAAGCTTATAATACTAAAAGAATATATTGATGAGGATTTAGTAATAAATTTTATTTAATATTTAAAATTTCTTACTGGTGCACCTATATTCTTTGTGAAGAAAAAAGATAGATCTCTACAAATGTGCATTGACTACCATAGCCTCAACAAAGTAATAATAAAAAATTATTATCTTTTTTCATTGATATTTAGGCTCTTTGACCAATCGGATTAAACTAAGTTCTATATCAAAATAAATCTCTATGGAAATTATAATTTAGTATGTATTAAAGAAGATGATAAATGGAAGAGTATTTTTTATACAAGATATAGATTTTTTGAATATAATATTATGCCTTTTGATCTTATAAATGTACAAGCCATTTTCTAATATTTAATAAATATCATATTTTATGAATTCTTTGATGATTTTGTTATATGCTATTTAAACAACATCTTGATTTATTCTAAGATTTCAAAAGAGCATAACCAATATCTTTGACTTATCTTACAAAGATTAAAAGATTCTAAATTATATAAAAAATTAAAGAAATATATATTTCATGAGCTCTAAGTAAAATTCTTTTTTTATATTATCTCAAATAAAGACTTGATAATAGATCCAAAGAAGATTAAGACTATTAGTGACTAGATAATTTCAAAATTAATATGTAACATCCAATATTTTTTTAGATTTGTAAATTTCTATAGGATCTTTTATTAATAATTATTTTCAGATAGTCACTCCACTTATACAATTGACATGCAAGGATAAGCTTAAATGGAGATCAAAAGTTGAGAAAGTTTTTGAATGCTTGAAGACAACATTCACTACAATTCCTATTTTAATTTATTTAAACTTTTCTAAACCATTTTTTATGGAAACCAATGCTTTGGGCTTTGTATTGGGAGCAATATCATTCTAACTTAGAAGAGAAAGAAGATTGTACCAATTGCATTCTATTCTAAAAAATTCTTAGATACAAAAATTAATTATAAAATTTATAATAAGAAACTTCTTGATATTATAGATTCCTTCCAAGAATGGTGCCATTTGCTTGAAGGTACTTCATATCTAGTGATTGTATATACAAATCATAAGAACCTTGAGTATTTTAAGTTAGCTTGTATTTTAAATTGTTGTCAAGCCTGTTGGAGCATATCTCTATTTCGTTTTGATTTCAACATTGTATATCAATTCAAAAAGTAATAAGGATTATCAGATGCTTTATCAAGATGATCATACCTTGTGCAAAAAGAAGAAGAGGCAATATGCAATCAATAATATATGATATTATTAAAATTTAAATTTTTTATATTTAAACAACTTTTGTATCATTTCTAATGGATTTGTATTTTTTGATTAACTTCTTGTACTCTTAACTATGGACATTCTTGTTTCTATTATTAAATATTATTCTAGCAATATCTACGGTGATTTCAATAAATTCAAGTTTGAAGATGGTGTTGTGTTATAAGATGTTTATATGGTAAAAATATAAACAAGAATTATTTTTAATTAATATTCAATCATCTTGATTCAATAGGGACTCAAGATACTTAAGAAAGATTTTATCAAAGCCTCTTAGATTATTTTCTTGTCTTAATAGCTAATAGATAAGAATTAGTTATTAATTTTTTCTTTTAGATTGTAGAAACTCTTTTATTGCCTTAAAAAAGTCATAAATTAATAAAAATAAGATAAAAGAGATAAATAATTGGTATAGTTGATACTAGGATTAAGTTAAAGATAGGATCAAATTTAAAAATCCCTAAAATAGGTTGGATTGATACTTGGGGATTGACCATTTGTAGGATAGGGATGAAATCAGACCTCTAGCTACTAAAATGGCCACCAAAGGCAAAGTATGAATTCAATTAGAGATTGGGAATTAAAATTTAAGAGCTAGCTTCAAGATTCTTTTAAAAGCATAAGTTTCATTTTTATAGGTATTGAGATGACTTTGCCATTTCAACTAAGCATTTCATATCATCAATTTTGATATGAAGAATCACTTGAATAAAAAATATGTTGTCATATTGTAATATGGCTATAAGATAAAAGAATAAAAAAAAACTTATATTGTAGAAGAGCTTAGTTAAAAACTTAATTATAAAAATATTTTAAAAAATATAGATTAAAAAAATAGAGAAGTAGTAAATTTTTTTAATATTAATACTATCTTTTTATAAAAAAATATTCTATTTATTTTATAGGATCATAAACAAGACAAAAGAAGATAGATTAATAAAAATATTATTATAGACATTTTAAGATCAAAATAAAGAATAGTTTTCAATAAAAATCATCTAAAAAAATCCTAGATTGATATTCAAGGAAGGTTGGTTATGAACCAGAGTTGAAACCAAATCCTACAATATAAAACCATGTGCCTACAATAGATGTGATCTTTTTTTATTGATCAATAAATAGAATTAGAAAGCAAACTCAATAAGCCTTCTTTGAATATTGATTTTAGGATTTTAGGATTTGTAATGACTTTGTGAGAGCTATGCAAAATTAGGGTTTTATTTGGGTGATTCTAGATATTGAGAAATAATGTGGATTTGCATTTTTGAGCATATTGAGAGTTTTGTAGTAGATCTATAAGTAGAAATTTGTAGATTTGTGGATATAGTTGTGTTAAATGTCTATTGTAAATTTAAGCTTACTTCAATAGTTACATCAAAGATTATTGGAGTTTAAGTTAGCTAGGATTTCAAAAATTAGATTTTGACGGTTAGTGAAGATTTTTGTGATTTTGAGTAATTTGCCTATTAGATTAGAATGATTTTTTTTGAGCTAGTAGTTAATTTAGTATTCAATATTTTTATAAAATTTTAAAATCATATAAATGGTGCAAAAAAGAGATATTAATAATAGAAGATCAACATCAAGGTTAGAAAAGAAAGGTGACCAATATTTGAAGGAATTAGGAGCTTTTTCTTCTAATCAATATATTTTATTCTCTTCAAATTTTGTATGGTTGTTTTCAACTAATATGCCAAGAAGTGTGCAAATTTTGAATGAAGACCAACTATTAATTTGATAATTATTGAGGTTTTAAATCTGCTATTGAATTTGATTGGGGCTTTATTAAGATTCATTAGGATATTATGATTTCATTATGATATTAGAATTTTTATTAGAATTTCATTGGAATTTGATTAAATTTTAATTTAGGATTTGATTTAAGATTTGATTAAATTTTGACTTAGGATTTGATTAAGATTTGACTTAGGATTTGATTTAAGATTTGACTAAGATTTGATTTAGGATTCAATTAAGATTTGATTAAGATTTGAATAAGATTTAATTAAGATTTTGATAGGATTTATTTAAGATTTGATTAAAATTCAATTAGAATTTATTTAAGATTTGATTAAAATTCAATTAGAATTTATTTAAGATTATATTAAGATTGTTAGATTCTTGGTTAGTTGCAATATATAACTATACCTTCTACAATCAAGTACCTAATATATTTTCAAACAAGACAATACGTTGTTGTGTTATACTTCGGCTACCATATGAAAAAATTGTATACATATATTTAATGTATAATTTATTTTATAGTTACATGAAAGCAATAATAATGGGATTTATTAATTATAATATGTGATTAGATTATTAATTTAGAAAGAATCTATCTAAAAAGGATATTATTGAAGTTTATACAATCTTATTTCTTCTTTTGTGATAGTAATTTTGAGGTTGATTTTATATTGATAATAACTTTTATATATCTTAAGTCACCTTTGTTAGACATTGGTGATCCTTAAGATCCTATTTACTTCTTTTATTTGGTACTTAAAGCACGAAGTATGTAAATCTTATAAAAAGAAGGATTAGGAAAGGATTTTTAATATAAAAAGGGTAGTTTGGCCATCCATGTAGATGGATAGAGGTGGATGATAGAAATCTCTATTCTAATTAGCTAAAAATCATGCCCAATGGGCTTCAAGGAGGTTGTCCGAGGTCTTATTAGGGATTAGGGTTTGTTTTTTGAAAGGAGTCAAATATCAAAGGCTAGGGCCAATAAGTTTGGGTTTTTAAATATGGTTTTGGTACAAATCTTGAATGATTTGGACTTTTTATGAAATAGTTATAGGTGCTCAAAGTTAGGGTGTCAAAATTCTACCTACTGTCATTCTTTTAAGCATAACGCAAGAGTACAGAAAGCAATAGACAATTGGCAATTGGATTTAAAAAGAGCACTTTTTTGACTACACTTTTATATATATGGCTCAATAAAATCTAAGCTGGAGTAGAAGAGATATTGGGAGTTGAAGTCAGTGCTTGTAAGCTGAGGGCAGTAAGTGACCCTGTTTAATTAGTGGTTACATTTTGAGCTATATCTTACGCAATTTGATAGATTTTTGGTTCAAAATTTTTAAGAATATATATGTGTATGTTACAAGATTATGTGCAAAATTTTTATGGAATTGGAATTTTAGATTTGTGAGATATAAGGAAAATAGTGCTCAGGTATCTCTAAGCTAGGGTTTTAAGTATCTTCTAGGGGTTTTGAGATTTCAGACAATCAAAAACAAATTTGCGGTTGATTTTTTTCTTATAGTGAAACTTAAGAAGATTGTCTATACTTTGAAGAAAATTTTATAGAAACTGAATAGTTGGAACAAAAGTTATTGGACTCTAAAGATTAAGAAGAAATAAGACCTTACGGGTGAATAAAGTTTTGAAGGGTTTTTGTGGAAATTTGAACCTTTTTTGTACAAACCTACTTGAATACAAGAAGGTTTATATATATAACTTCTCTTTTGTAAGATTGTTGAATTATTTGTCTTTTTTATTAAGAACAAATCACCTGTTGGATTTTGCCATCAAATTTCAAGTAAACTCTCCATAGCCAAGTATCCAGTGTATTCCTAGACAGAAGTTCACGCCATACAACAACGTAATATAACAACGTTATAGAATATCCAATAGCCGCTCTATAGTAATCATCATTGAAATAAAATTTACTTATATAAGATACCTTAAAGCATTTTTTGAAGGATATTTTTGCAACAAAGATATAAAAATTCAAGCTTGGTCTATGATATAAGACATTGATCACTATTGTTGGTTGCAAGGGTCAATGAATCTTCTAACTTGCATTATAAAATTTGAGTATGTGGTAGATATTATATAATATATCTTTGATTTCTTTTGTCTTTGATCAACTTTGATTCTATTCCTCCTTGTAGAACTCAAAATTAAAGAAGGAAGTGATATCACAAGTATATAATAGAAGAAGATTCTAAAAGATTTTGAAAGATTTTACTTAATCTTAAAAAATTCTAAATAATTTTTAATAATTTCAAAAAGGCCCTAATAGGTTCTAACAGATTCTAAGAAGATTTTGGAAGGTCTTAGAAGGTTCTAGAAGATCTTAGATGGTCATAGAAGGATCTTAGGTTTGCTTCACCTCCAAACATCAAGAAAATTCTTCAAGGAGCTTCCTTGCACCTAGTATATATATATATATATATATATATATATAAAAGTCAAGGCTGAGGGAATCCTCAATCTGAATAATGCAATCTTTATGGCTTAGTTTAGACCTTCTAATCTTGTTTTTATGTCTTCTTGTAGTTTCTTGCTTGTGATATAAAGTGAATCTCTTTTATTTTAATTTTTAAAATTTTTAGAGCCTTATTCTACTTGAGTGGTATATCTATAACAGTTGGAGCATTTGTAAATTCAAAAGATATGACATTGTATTCAAAATGTCCATATCTAGTTTAAAAAATAGTCTTCTATTCATTTCTTTTTTTGATACTTTGATACCTTCATAGATTTATTTTTATATAGATCTTAGCTTGATTTAGTTGATTAATAAATCCAAATATCAAAGATAGAGGATATGGATTCTTGATAGTTATCTTATTAAACCTTTGATAATTTATATATATCTGTAATGATTTATTTATTTTTTTTATAAATAAGCTTGAAATTCTTATTGGAGATTTTGAATGACATATGAAGTTCTTAGCTAAATTTTCATTAAGATATTCTTTGATTGAAGCCAATTCATTTTGCAATAAACTATAGATTGATCCAAATGGTAGTTGAGCACCTTCTTGAAGATCAATTGAATAATTATAAAAATAATTTTTTGACAAAATATCTATATTTTTCTTTTTAAATATGTATTGATATTCTTTATATTATATTAAAAGGTTACTTAATGTCTTTCCTCCATTAATAATTGATGTTATATACATAATAAATTATGATATTTTTTTTGTAGTATGTATAAATATTTTTGCTCTCACAAATAAAAATTTGGTTGTTCTAGACTTTTGATCTATTACTTGATTAAAGATGTCTTTAGATATACTATAAGAAAAATCAAGATTATGAAAGATTTAATCTATTTGGAAGTTATATTTTTTTAACCACAATAGATTCAAAATGATAGAATTAATGGAAGATTTAATAATATTAAATATTACTAAGCCATTATAACCACTTGTTAGTACATCTATAGAAATGGTTTTATGAATAACATTTTCAAAAGACAAAGGTTGACCATCTATAATTTCTACATGTAATAGTTTAGTTTTTTTAAATTAATAATATTCTATGATTCTTAAAAAATGCTTCATTTATAAAACAAGCTAAGCTTCTTGAATCTTACAAGACAAAGATTTTATAATTTTTAGATCGTAAACAAATGTCTATCATAAAACAAAGAGAGGATTTTGAAGAAAAAATAAGATTTTTAGAAGATGTTGTATACAAATCCAACCATATAATTTCTATTGTAGCTAGGCAAATTTGTTTTTTAATACATTGTCTTCTTTAATAACCATTTTTTTTATTTTGTGATTGCATCTTTTTTTAAGACAATGTTTAGTAATGTGTTTATGCTCTTCAAAATATTAATATGATCTTTTTTAATGGTGTCATATGTCATGATTTTCAATCTAAGAATATACAAATATCTATTTATAGAAAACTTATCTTTAATTTATTGACCAAGCTCCAATAAGTGATTTGTCTTTAATAAAGAAAATAAATAAATACAACAATATTAAAAAAAAAATTGTATTGAAAAGGACCTCTTATATTTAAGTAGGTTTGTATATAAGATTTTTTATGGCATTTAGAAATTCTTTAATATCCTTTTCTATACAAAATCATAATCAACCAATTGTTGGTAATTAGATTTTTAATAACTTCAAAGAAAATCTATAATGTCCTTACAAAGACTCATCTTTATATCAAAATTTTATCATAGCTCTATATATCCATCTTTTACACCTCCATGAAGTCTTGGCTCCTAAAAAATCCCTTTATTTTGCACAAAATGCTCAAATTGTAACAAAAATCTTTCAATATGTTATTCACTAGCAAAGGATTTTTTTTTTCTTCTTCAATTTAAAGCTCTAATATTTCTTGATCTAGCCATTCACTTTTTGTTAAATTTTTCAAAAGTTTATTTTATACTCTTAAGCTTTATCACAAGAAAAATTAGGAATAGATTTGCTTTCAATTGTCTGATATCTCAAAAATCCTACTAAGCATTCAAAGCCCTAATTTATATACATCCAAGCACTATTTTTTTCATATCTCAAAAATCCAAAATCCAAATGCTACCAAAAAATTATATGTAATTATATAATATAATAAAACTTTTGAGTCAAAATCTAATCAAATTTCTTAAATATAATTCAAAATATAACCACTAATTAAACATGTCACTCATTATTTTTAGATTGCAAGCATTGACTTCAATTCCCAATATCTCTTTTAATTTAATTTAAAATTAATCAAGCCATATATTTATAATTTAATTAAAAAAGTGATTTCTTCAACTTTAGTCACTAATCCTTTATTTCATTATTTTTTGTATGCAGGTATTATATTTCAAAGAGCAATAGTAGATACAAAATCAATACCTTGACTTTGAGCACCTATATCTCTTTCACAAAAATTCCAAATCACTTAATTTTTTTATCAAAATTATATCAAAAAATATAAATTTTTTGATTAAATTTTTTGATGTTCAAATGAATTTAAAATAGTAATCTTAATTCCTAATAAGACCTTATACAATCTTCTTGAAATCTATTGGATATGACTTTTGGCCAACAAGAATAAAAATTTCTATCATCTATTTCTATTCATTTATATGGATGATCTAATTATTCTTTTTGATATAAAGATTCTTTTTTAATCTTTTTTTTAATAAGATTTATATAATATATATTCTAAATATTAAATAAAAGAAATAAAATAAGATTTTAAGGATCACCAATGTCTAATAAAGGTGATTCAAAATATATAAAAGTTATTATCAATATAAAATCAATCTCAAAAGTTATTGTTAAAAAAAAAAAAAATATGGTTGTACAAACTTTCAGAATAGTCTTTTTAAATAAATTCTTTTTAAAATAATAATCTAATTATATTTTATAATCAACTGAAATCTATTAATATGGCTCTTATCTAGTTACATAATAAATTATATATTAAATATATATGTGTATATATATATATATATATATATATATATATATATATATATATTATTTTTATATAATAGCAAAATTAAAGAAACAATAGTAATAATGTTAAATTTTTTTTTATTAAGTAAGATACATCAAGTGTATTGCATCAATTTGCATATCTTTTATTTTAAAATACAAAGTAAGAGACTTGAGCTAGAAAAAAGATTTCAAAAAGAAACCAACAAGAATTTGAATTAAGCAGATAAGTACATGAACAACACTAAAAAAGGTGAGCTAGAACTTCAAGAGATGTGTTGTTAAGACTAAATAATTCTTCAACCTTGACTCTTATATATACCTTTGTTTAAGACGCTTCTTGAGTAGCTTCTATCAAATTAAAAAGCTTCTCAAGTAGCTTCTACCAACTAGGAAGCTTCTTAAGTTCCTTCTATTAATTATGAAGCTTCTTGAGCTACTTTCACCAACTAGGAAGCTTTTCAACCGACTTTCACTAATTCAAGAACCTTTAGAATATTCTAAAAGGTTTTATGAACTTTCAAAGTATGTGTCTCTAACATCACCTCTTTCTTTAGTGACGAGTTTCATGAAAAGCTCATATCTTTGAAAATCTTCTTACATATTTAAAAACTCAAAAATATACTGTACAAATGAAGTTATATATTTTATTTTTCATTCTTGGGTAGTAGGTTCTATTAGTTCTCAAAAAAATTGTCTATAGCCTTGAGCTAGTATCTCCATTATTGAAACATCCCATCCAAGGATCTAATCTTCATTATGGCTTTTAAAACATCCTCCAAACAAGATCTTAGTCTTATAAAGATTTATCTTTTCAAGTTCAAGCAATATCAATAAAAGCTTGAGTATTAGAATCAAGACTTGCTCTTAATGGCTCCAATTATGATTGTATGTTGCACTGAAATGTATTGTCTTCACTTTGTTCAATTAAAGGTTGTAAAAATTATTCTAATTCATTCAAAGCTTACATAACAAGTGAATCTTCTAAATCTTATTTTGCTAAATTTCTCAACATTTGAAGATTGGATATGGTGACTAATTTGGTTATACCACTCTATTCTATTTTGGAATAAATGATTGCATATTAATGAAGGTTTTAATTTAACTCTTCTCCTCTTATAAGTATCCCTTGGATCTAATCTTTACAAAGAAATTATTATCTAACACATTTAGGTTTGTAGAGATAGAGCTGATGAAATTCCTATATCTTTTTAGATACATTGGCAAGATTTTTAACTAGTTCTTATATATGCTCATTGATATTATAGCCGTGCCAATGAATAAGATATTTCAATTTGTTCCACATTCATTATAAATTCAGTATCTTTTTCACCTCGTATTCTTCATAATTTTTGATTTTGATATTAGACAGCAATTGTTTTACCTCTTTCTAGAATGTGTGATTCTCTATAAGGCTCTAAAAGAGGGATATAGAAAACTAGATGTATCTTCATAGAAGATGGTAGTTCTAAGTAATGTACCATTAGACTAATTTCCTACTAGATAGAAAATGGTCCTAGCCTCTAATAGTCCAACTTATTATATAATAGCTTAATTTTGATATTTTATTAAAGAAATTATATTTTATCTCTAATATAAAAAGTAAGTAGTTGATTTATAAATTTATATACAAATGCCTCGAAAGCATCTTGAGCTGCTTGCAATTGAAGCTTCAAAGTTGTTTGGTATTATAATAGATGCTTTCCAATTCCTTCAGCTACTGGATTGTTATTTTTTAGTGTATTCTATAGATCAAGCTTCAAGTGATATCTATAACTAGAGTAAAATGGTATTTCTTGGATTGAAGCATGAATAATATTATTATATGTAAACTCTGTTGTCGTAATACGTGAAGTCTTACTTGAAAATGCTTTAGGCACTTGGCTATGGAAGATAAAAAAGAAATATGCAACAACAAGATCCTAACAACTTTAATAGAATCCTAAATAACTTCTATTAAATCTTAACAATATTAATCAAGCTTTGATCCAATCTTAAAAAATTTACAAAAGAAGAATAAATGAATCATATATTAATCATAAAAAATAATAATATATAAAATAATAATTTTAAAAAATACTAAAAATAGAAATTTTAAAATCTTAATCAAGCCCTAGTCAAATCTTAAGTCAAATTTTGGTCAAATCCTAAGTCAAACCTTAATCAAATCCTAAGTCAAATCTTGATTAAATCCTAAATCAAACCTTGATCAAACGCTAAGTCAAACCTTGGTCAAATCTTAAGTCAAATCCTAATCAAATCTTAAGTCGAATCCTAATCAAATCTTAAATCAAACCCTGGTCAAATCCTAAGTCAAACCTTGATCAAATTCTATGTCATGCCCTGATGAAATCTTAAGTTAAATCTTGATTAAATCCTAAGTCAAATCTTCATCAAATCCTAAGTCAAATCCTAAGTCAAACCTTGGTTAAATTCTAAGTCAAATCTTGGTCAAATCCTAAGTCAAATTCTAAGTCAAACCTTGGTTAAATTCTAAGTCAAATCCTGGTCACATTCTAAATCAAATCCTAATCAAATCCTAAGTCAAATCCTGGTCACATTCTAAATCAAATCCTAATCAAATCCTAAGTCAAACCCTGATCAAATCCTAAGTCAAAACTCAATTAAATCCTCAGTCAAATCTTGGTCAAATCCTAAGTTAAAAATCTAAATCAAATCCTAATCTTAATGAAATCCTAATTAAATCCTAATCAAATTTTAATAAATCTTAATTAAATATTAAATCCTAAATCTAAATCCTAATCAAATACTACTCAAATCTTAATCCTAATCAAATCCTAATTAAATACTAAATCCTAAATCCAAACCCTAAATCCTAACCGAACCCTAACCATGCCCTAAGCAATTCCTAAGGCAATTTTAGAACCTCAATAACTACCAAATAAACTATTGATCTTGATTGGAAATTTACACACATCTCGATAATTAAATTGACAACAAACACATCAAGTTTGAAGAAGATCAAATTTACCAAAAAGAAGAAAAACCTATAAATCTGCTCGGGTGTTGGCTAGCCTCCTTCTCCAATCTTGATGCCAATATTCCAGTATCTAAATATCCTATTCTCACCATTTAATTGCTTTCAAATTTCATATGTGTATAGAAAATTAAGTCTTCTATTTGTAAACACAAATTTCACTCAAATCCAACTAAGAAATTGCTCAAAATCTGTAAAACCCTAACTGACCCTCAAAACCCAATTCCCAAGACCTTAACCCACTTAAACCTCAATTACTTATGATTAAATCATTAGATTAAATTCAAAATTGTAGTACAAATTTACAACAATAATACCAATTAATTTATAAAATTTTAGCTATAGATCTACTATAAAACTTTTGTAATTGTCCAAAATATAAATCCTATTTTATTTTATAAAATCCAAAGTCGTCCAAAATAACCTTGATTTTGCAAAGCTCTTACAAAGTCAGTTTTGATCCAAATCACTCCAAATCACATCTTATGCAAAAATTCTCAAGTTTGTTTTTTAATTGTATTCTTTGATTTGCCAAAAAGCTCTTTATCTACTGTAAGCATGTTGTTTTGTGCCTCAAGATTTGATTTCAATCTAAGTTCATAACCGGCCTTCTCTGAGTATCAACTCTTAGAAATTTGTGGTAAATTTTTCTAAAATCTATTGTCAATTCCTTTCTAAAGATGCTTATATTATTTATTCTTCTAATCTATTTTATTTTGCCTTATTTATGGCCATTTAAAGTAATTAGAAGTCACTTCTATAAAAAGCAACGTTAATATCTTTTGATTTTTTTCTACCTCCTTTTCTATTATTTATTTTTCTAAGATATTTTTTCAAATATTCTCATTTGAGCTTTTTTATAATATAACCACTTCTTTTACATAATGGTCATATTACTACACAACATCTATCCCCTCTGAACCTGTGCATCCTTCATTATGTGCCAATGGTTTTTCAATAGATCACTATATGACGTTCTTCATTTTGGTCAATTTCTTGATCTTCAATTTGCTCTTCTTTTTTCATTTCAATAGTCCTTAATAGATTTTTTTTCTTCATCAAATAATGTATATATTCCTCTTTATTTGAATAACTTGACTCGCCTGTCTACTACAGGTGATTTCGATTGTGTTCCATCAAGTTTCCGTAACAAATATGTTCCATTGTCATAGATTTCTATCAGAACATATGGTCCAAACCAACACTTAGAAAATTTTCATGATGTATTATGTTGGTTGTCCAAACTATTATTATAGACTAATATCCAATCACCTTCTTCTATTTTCTTAGGCCGTAGTCGATACATTTTATCAAATCTTTCTTTATTCTTTTTCCTTGCTTCTTTCAACCTTCCTATACCACTTCAATATCCTCAGGCCTTCTTTCCAATTTTTGAATCCGTAATGCTAAAAGCTCCTCTCTGTTAAGATCATCCTTCTAAAGTAATATTTCCTATGCAGGCATTGTTTCTTCTATTGGCATAATTGACTTTTGTCCATATATTAATTCAAAAGGCATATAATCAATCACCGTGCTATGAGTTGTACGATCTGTCTATAATGCAAATGGTAATAGTTGTCAAGGACATACTTGTTAGAATCTTCTTGAATATTCTAGAAATTTTCTAGAACTCTCTAGAACCTTCCAGAGCCTTCTAACATCTTCCTAATTGGTAGAAGTTGCTTGAGAAGCTTCTTAGTTAGTAGAAGTTACTTGAGAAGCTCTCTAATTGGTAGAAGCTGCTTGAGAAGCTTCCTAATTGGTGGAAGTTACTTGAGAAGCTTCCTAGTTGGAGGAAGCTGCTTGAAAAGCTTCCTAGATAGGAGTATATATTAGAGTCGAGGCTAAAGAGTTCTTCAATCTCGACAATACATCTCTTAGAGCTCTAGCTCACCTCTCTGGTGTTGTTTTTGTACTCATCTGATTAATCTAGTTCCTACCAGTTCTTCTTGAACTTCTTGTTTAAACTTCAAGTCTATATTTTATATCTGTGATAGTTTTTCGAGACTGTTTTCACCTTAGATATCAGAGCTAGTTCCTTCTTGTTGGACTGTGGATTATCTCTTTTTTTGAAGGTACTCTAATATTTTAGAGGTTGCGGATTACCTTCCTCTAAACTGATATCTTTTTTGTCATAATATTAGAGTCTTATTCTTCTTGGAGAGAGTGGATTACCCCTCTTCTTGAAGGTCTTAAGGCGTTTTAGAGATTGCAAAGTACCTTCTTTTAAACCAATATTTCCTCCTTGTAGAAACAATTACTTCTTTTCTCTTAGGATGGTTAGAGGTTAAGACATTAATATGAGTGAAAGTTTGGAGTCCAAGATGGACGCCATTATGAATGCTCTTACTATGTTAGCACAGAGAACTACGGTGATGGAAGGAATCTTTGCAAGACTTCATAATGATAGAGCATCCGAAATAGCACAATCTGGACTTCATCAGCCTCGAGCTTCTGTACCAGAAGAAGCAGCTTTACTTATGGTTCAACAAAAATCATTACTTCCACAACAAAAAGAACCTCAAATTAGCCTTTCAAACAAGTTTGATGGCACATCCTCTAAGTTTTGAGGTTTCATCAATCAAATCAAGTTAATAACAGCTCTACAATCCGAACGTTATCCGACGAAAGAATCATGCATTGGATTGGTTGGAACTTTGCTTACAAGATAAGCTCTATCGTGATTTGCTCCTCTATTTGAAAAAGGATCACCGATTTTGAGTACCTTTGAGACTTTTTTGGAGGCATTTGCGGAAGCATTTGGCAAGCATGACAAGGCTCGGTGGACTATAACAAAAATTCGATTGCTACGACAACGTACTTGCTTTGCATTAGTTTATGCATTGGATTTAAGGCAATTGGCATGCGACATCAATTGGGATGAAGAAGCATTGATGAGTCAATTCTATTGGGATCTAAGAGACGATGTGAAGGATTTATTGTTATCTCTTCCTGATCCACGAATGTTCAATGAAGCCATTAGCCAAGCTGTAAATTGTTCTAAGAAGCAAAATGGACGTAGTATCAAGAATAGAGGTGCGTTTGTTCAGGAAAACGAGGATGCCCAACCACAATAGGAACCATGTGGCTGGACAAATCAAAACCAGGTTCCTCTCTTTCTACTCAACCTGCCCGTTGTTTTACAATTCTTTTGTCTTTTGGTCCTCAAAAACTAAAAACCTTAGCCTTATTAGATTCAGAAGCATCTGCTTGTTTCTTAGACTAAGAATTTGCTAAGCGTTACAAAATTCTTCTAGTACAAAAATTCAAACCTGTTCACGTAGAGTAATATATGGACAACCTTTATTATGTGGTAGTATCACCCATGAATTAGAACCTATAGAAGTGACGTTTAAAGACCACAATAATTATATTATTTTCAATATTATTAGCACCCCGTCAAATCCTATTATTCTTGGTCTTTCTTGGTTGGAAAAATATAATCCATCCATAGATTGGAGGTTGCGGAGGATAACATTTTCTATAGAACAACCTGAGGACAAGCCTAGAAGAAGATCCCAAACTAAAAAATCCTTGTTCATTGGAGTAAGAACGTTTATAAGATCATGCAAGGAAGACACATTATAGGTCATTTATGCGCCTCCAACTAGTGGAGAGCAGATTTCAACAGCAGGAATACCGAAACAATACAAGGATTTTCAAGACGTGTTCCAAAAGAAGAATGCTGACATGCTACCAGAACATTGACCATATGAATGTGCCATAGAATTGCAAGAAGGAGCACAATCACCTTTTGGCCCAATCTACAATCTATCGCAGATAGAGTTGGCTAAGTTGCGGAAATATATTGACGAGAACCTAGCCAAGAACTTCATTTGTCATTCAAAATCGCCAGTTGGGGCACCAATCTTATTTGTGAAGAAGAAGGATGGCTCACTACGAATATGCGTGGACTATCAAGGTCTCAACAAGGTGACAAAGAAGAATCGCTATCCATTACCTTTGATCTCTAGTCTTCTGAAACAACTTGGACGTACAAAGATCTTTACAAAGATTGATCTAAGGAGAGCTTACAACCTTGTACGAATCAAAAAAGGAGACAAATGGAAGACAGCTTTTTGTACAAGGTATGGTCATTTTGAATATAATGTCATGCCATTTAGCCTTACCAATGCTCCGGCGGTTTTTCAGTACATGATGAACAATATTTTTTGAGAATATCTAGACAATTTTGTTGTCATTTATTTGGATGATATCTTGATATTTTCTGAGAACAAAGAAGAGCATAAGAAGCACGTTTGTTTGGTACTCAAAAAACTACGCAAGCAAGGACTCTACGCTAAGTTGGAGAAGTGCTTATTTCACCGAACTGAGATGGAGTTTTTAGGATTCGTTGCGACTACAAAAGGCTTAAAGATGGATCCCAAGAAGGTGGAAGCAATTGTGTTCTGGGAAGTTCCGAAGATGATTAGAGACGTACAATATTTTCTCGGCTTTGCTAACTTCTATCGGATCTTCATCAAGAATTATTCTCAAGTTGCTGCTCCACTCACTTGATTAACATGTAAGGATAAGTTGGAATGGAAACCTCTAGCAAAAAAAGCATTTCAAAATCTTAAAACGGCATTTATTACGGTTCCAATCTTGGTACACCCAAACTTTGCAAAGGCTTTCTATTTGAAAACCGATGCTTCAGATTTTGCTTTAGAAGCCGTACTTCCACAGATGGGCGAAAGTTTTCTGCGACTAAGATCAACTACGAGATTCATGATAAGAAACTCCTTGCTATAGTGGATTCTTTTCAAGAGTGGCATCACTTCCTCGAAGGAGTTACGCATCCAGTGACCGTATATACGGATCACAAGAATTTGGAGTATTTCATGTCTGCTCAGGTTCTAAACCGTTGTCAAGCTTGATAGAATATGTCGCTATCTAGATTTGACTTCGTTATTACTTATCGGCCTGGAAAGCAGTAAGGACTATCTGATGCCTTATCAAGAAGATCATATCTTGCACCAAAGGTTGGAGAAGCAGCGCTTGATCAATAGTATACGACATTGTTAAAGCCAGAGCAATTCAGGATTTGTTTTACTGTGGTGCCAATTGATGCTGACTTCCTCAACCAGGTACGTGCTGCAACCATTGAAGATTCAATAGTCCTTGATATCAAGCAGCGTATCAATAATGACAAGTTCAAGGTCGAAAGAGATCTCTTATACTTTGAAAAGCGGCTGTATATATGAAAAGGGCTAGCACAACTTCGAGTCCTTCAATCTCGTCATGACTTTCCAGCATCAACTATCAGGAAGATGATTGGACTGCATATCTATTGTTAGTCGAGTTTGCATATAACAACACCCTTCATGGATCGACTCAAAAAACACCATTCTTTTTTAACTATGGGTACCATCCAAAGCTTGATCTATTGAGTCCGCCAGCGAATAACAATCCAGTAGTTGAAGGATTGGTGCAACAACTATCAGAGCTTCAAACTACATTGAAGCTTCAATTGCAAATTGTCTAAGAGTCTTACAAAGCATCCGCGGATAAATTTCGGAATCAGACACCTAATTTCAAGATTGAAGATAAAATATGGTTGCTTCAATGAAATATCAAGACCAAGCGGCCATGTGATAAGTTGGACTACCACAGATTGGAACCATTTGTTATCCAGAAGCAGATCAATCTTGTAGGGTATCGCTTAGAGTTACCAGCTGCTATGAAGATATATCATGTCTTTCATGTTTCTCTATTAGAGTCTTATCGGGAATCTTCTTTTCCTAGAAGAGTGCAATATCCGCTACCTAGTATAGAAATTGAAAACAACGAAGAATATGAGGTGGAAAGGATATTAGATTCAGGCGAAGATGGAATAAATTAGAGTACTTTGTACATTGGAGCAGCTACGATATTAATGAAAGAACATAGGAATTGGCTAAAAATCATGCCAATGCGTCACAAAAGGTACGGGAATTCTATCGACGATATCCTAATAAATCAAAAGCTGGTCATTAACGAAGCGTGAAGATAAAGCCTTCTCTGGAAAAATAAATAGAAAAGAGATTGAGGTCTTATCAAAACATAACTTGTTGTATTTTCGTAGTATCAAGATATCTAATATTAAGGTGTATTTAGATATGGCTAGTGAAAATGTAGATACTGTACTAGTGATACCATCTCAACCGAGTAGCTCATGACGTTGACCTCGAGATGAAGAATTAGAAGAGCCAAGAAGATGTCAAAGAATACCAAACAACAGGTCACTTGTAATTGTCTTTGAAGTTCAACCAGCTCATGCAAGTAGTGGCAAAGCGATATTTTCAGGTCATTTCTACAATGAAGATACAAAAGTTCAAGTATGGTCTCAAGTAGAAGGTATTGGTCATTATTGGTGGCTACAAAGATCCATGAATCATCTGCCTCATGAACGATAGCTAGAATATATTGCAGAGACTATGCAACAAATTTTTGATTTTCTACGTTTGTGAGTATACATCTCAAATGGCTTCTCGGAGACCTCGAAGCTAGATGAGGATGTGATATCAAGGACATACTTGTTAGAACCTTCTAGAACATTCTAAAAGTTTCTTAGAACTCTCTAGAACCTTCCAGAGCCTTCTATTATCTTTCTAGTTGGTAGAAGTTGCTTGAGAAGCTTCTTAGTTAGTAGAAGTTACTTGAGAAGCTCCCTAATTGGTGGAAGCTGCTTAAGAAGCTTCTTAGTTGGTGGAAGTTGCTTGAGAAGCTCCCTAGTTGGAAGAAGCTGCTTGAGAAGCTTTTTAGGTAGGAGTATATATTGGAGTCGAGGATGAAGAGTTCTTCAGTCTCGACAACACATCTCTTAGAGCTCTAACTCATCTCTCTGGTGTTGTTTTTGTACTCATCTGATTAATCCAGTTCTTGCCAGTTCTTCTTGAACTTCTTATTTAGACTTCAAGTCTATATTTTGTGTCCGTGATAGTAGCCTTGGCTATTCATGTATTTTTCCATTGTATGCTTTTACTAATGCCTTAACAATAGGTGAATGTCCACGCTCATTCTTTCCATTATCTTCTAGATTATATGCTGTTGTCAAAAAAAATTTGATTCCCATTCTATCAAGGAATTTTCTTGCTTCTTTTGCATCTAATTCACCTCTATCTGCTATGATTTTTCCTATACAACCATAGTAACAAATAATGTCTTCGAAGAGAAATTGAAATATACTTTTAGTATTCTTTGTTCTTAATGCTCGTCCTTCAACCATATTTGATAAATCTTCATGTGCAAGTACCAAATATTTCATTTGTCCAAGTTCCATAGGCATTGCCATTAAATCCACTATCCACTTTTAATATAGAGCTAGAGGATAAGTTGGATGTAATTCATCTCGATGTTGAATGTTAGAATAAAATTGAAAAATTTTACATGATCCTATAAAATCAACCACATCTTTATATATGCCTTTTCACCAATATTTTTTCTTTAATTTAATAAAAGTTGTCTATATTCTTCTATTCCCTACCCACAAACTCTCATGAAATTTCTTGATAATCTTTTATTGAGCTTCTAAATCACATATCACCCATTGTGGTACTTTTCCTCTTATCTTTGGATGCTTCCATAAATATCCATCATATAAAAAATATCTATAGGCTTTCTTATGAATTTTCTTAAATTTTTGATCTGTCCAACCTTCTTGTCATTTTAATGTACTTAGATACTTTCCAATATCTTTCCATTCATCTTCATATAAGTCTCTTAAAAATAATTCCAATGGTGTATTCAAATATACACCTTCTTCTTTTGATAATGTATTAGTATTAAAATTTGCACCCACATCATCTTCCAAATCAATCATATCTTTTTCATCATAATACCTTGTCCTTGATAACATATCTGCAACTAAATTATCCCTCCCAATAATGTGTTTAAACTCTGGATTCAAAAATTTGATATATGCTATCCACCTTAACATAGCAATATCAAGAATTGAACAACTTGTAATTATGTATAATAAAGGCAGATAATCTATTTCTATAACTACCAATGCATCAATCAAATACTCCTTTTCATTTTTCATAGCAGTAATTATATCCTATAATTTTCTTTTAACTTATGCATATGCTCTTTGTCTAATATTCAAAAGCTTTGCTCGAAACCGTACTATATATCTATTCTCTTGTTCATCATCTTGTCCAATTGTCCAATCTATTCCAATTGGACTTGCATCAATTGTTAATATTACTGGTCTTTCACATTCATAATTCATTTTCTTCAAAATTAGAGGTGAAGAGAGAAATTCTTTCAATTTTTCTATAGCTTTTTTTTGTTCTTTTTTTGATTGAAATCTTTTATTCTTTCTTAGCAATTCATATAATGGATTTGCCACATGTGCAAAATAAGGTATCCATATATAATAAAAAATATATGTTCCTAAAAATCTTTTGACTTCCATAGTATTTGCACATTCTTTCATCTTTTTAATAATATCAACCTTTTCAATACTTGATTTATGTCCATATGATCTATACATGTGTCCAACAACTAGTATTTCATTTATCCCAAATATAGGTTTTCTATGTGATAAGATTAAGTGTACCTCTTCCAACCGTAATAAAATCTTTCACAATCTAAAATATGATTTGCAACAAATCTTCTACAACCTTTTTAATCCAATGTCTCATCTTTTTTTTCTTCTGCACATCCTTTAATTGGAATATCATCTAAGAATAGCATAATCTTTTTTGGTATAAATTCCTTCAATATTTTATTTATTCCATTCATCATATGAACTACTGAATTAGTAGTCCCTTGAGGCAATGTACATATTCTTACCAAATCCAATGGAGTCTTTATAATAATTAAATCTCTACTTTGTAATGCCAATTAAAATTGATCATATCCTGAGTAAAGATCATCCATCAAATAGATTGCTCTTCTAGCAAATGTCTCTGCAAATTCATCTACAATTGGATTAGAATCCATATTTCTAATAGTTACTTTATTTATAGGTTGCATGTCTTGTATAAATCTCATTGTTCCATTTTTCTTTGGTACTATATACCATCAATTCGAATAAGATGCCATAAACAATTCTAAAATCTCCATTTCAATCTTTTTATTGAGTAAGTTTATCAACTTGGATAAATATGCTCTTGGTATTGGAATTGGTCGTAAATTCTATGGTTCATGAGGAACAATAAAAATAACCATAGGTGCTATAATATTTGAATCAATACATCCAATTTCATGTACTTCAAATACAAAAGCCTTTCCATGTCGTGAAAGCATATTTCTAAAGCATTTTTCTTCATATTTTGTGAAAAATCCTTCATATACAACTTTTAATCCATCTAATGTAGCATCCATAAATTCATGCCATATCTTCCTAGGATCTCTCAAATTTGGTTGTGTAGATGCTCTTTTCACTTTTTCTTCATAATTTGATAGTAGTAGCAAAACCATTGGTTTAACCTTTTTTGTCAGTGATTTATACTTAGTTTCAACATGTACCTCTTGGCGACTTAAATTTTCCATAAAGTTTTCAATTTTATCATAAAATTCTTTAGAATATACATTGATAACTTTATTATCTCTTTATAATCCACATTACAATAAATAATTTAATTCTCCTATAATATCCACAAATCCTACTTCTTCAAATAGTCTTGATATAAATTCATCCTTAATTAATCTTCTATTTTCTTTTAAAGTTTTTTTATATTTTTAAAGTAATATTTATTTATTATTTTCATCCTTTCAATAATTTTAAAAGATAATATACGATCTTATTTTAATCCAATAAGTCTAGTTGATAATGTCATCTTTGTTAAATTCAACAGGAGCATGTCTTCCTCTAATCCATTACAATCTTGTTTTAAAATGGTATGCGGTAAAAATCCTCAAGGTCTTCAAAATTCTCATTTGATAATGGCTTTTCTCTCAATTTATCACAATTTCTTTCATGATTGACACAAATAGTTAAAAATTGAGTTGCTTTTATTTTATCTTAGCTTCTTATTCTTGCATAGGTTGAACCATCATCTATAATCTTTGTTTCCATTCTTGTAGTAGTAATAAATGGTTGTTCCAATATAATTGGATATGTAAACATATCTTATATAAAGAAATGTTGTTCTTGAATGACATCTCCTATCATCACCTTTATATTTGGATAAGCTCCATATAATTCTCTCTTTGAATTGTTTGTTGATCTTATCATCTATCCATCTTTAGTATCAATTGGCCATTTTTCTTTTTTATATAACTCCTTTGATATCAAGTTGATTTCAAAATCATGATCAATTAATGCTACAATTGGCTCTTCTAATTCTCCTAATTTTATTAAAGTTTTTGTTGTAGCTCTTGTCCAAAGGCTTTAAGAATAATGACTAAAAGCTTGAATACTATCTTCTTTATTTGTAAATTTAACTCGCAAAACATCTCCAACCAATTGCATTTTAATTTCTTCATCTTCATTGCTTCCCATTGCCTTTGTACTTTGTATATTTGATGTTATAGTATCACCAATAGATTTTCATTTTCTTTTTATTGTATCAATAATAACTTTATGAAACTTCTATTTTGCAATTTCTAAAATCTCACCAATTGTAAACTTAACCTTTCTATTTAAAATCCACTCCTCCAATACCTTCTTCAAATTGGTAGCAGTCTTAATATATGATTGTAATTTATAAGCAGGGGCCTTTCCCTTCTCTTTTACAAAATCTCTTTTTTTTGTAGGAACATTCTCCATTATCTCTTCATGTATAGGAATTTTTTGTTGTCGTGTTTTTTCTCCTCTTGTAGTCTTTTTTGATGGCTCTTCATTATTCTCATCTTTTTTTTTATTTTTTTATTTCTATTAATATATCATATTGATTCCTTGCAATATGAACATGTATTGATAATCCATCTACTAGATCATTCCATCTAATTATTTATCAAATGTCATTGCCAATGCATTTTAAATCATCTTTGGTAAATTTTCTTCTTTCAGCATAACTCATTGCACTTGTCCACAAAGAATTAGATTCTCCTAGAAGTTCAAGATTTATGCTTAAATACTTGTCTCGATTTGCTTCCATCTAAGATGTTGACGCTTCATTGCTTGAGATTTTAAATGATTCTCTTGCAAGTACCTTCATTCCTCCTTTACCAAAGTTTTTATCTAATTTTTCTCCACTCTCTTTTAAATGTATCATACCATTTTTAAAAAAAATAACTTCTTTGCGTAGCATCTCTATAAAATCTTTACACTCCCTTCTTGAATGATCCATGCTATCACACCATATACACCTATGTATTATACCATCCATTTGTCCAAATTTTTGTCTTGTTGATACTTTTGATGATTGGCTCTTTTCTTCAAGTTTTACAAATTTTATTTGCAAATCTCTCATTTTTCAAATTATTTCATCAATAACCATTTCTTCTTTCTTTGATGTTGCCATTGAAGGTTGAATCATAGGTGTAAGATGGTTAATAGGTAATTTTACCTTAGATGCTTGCAATGGTCTTTGAATACCTATCCTATCTTTTCTCTTTTTTATTTTTGCAAGTAATCCTATTGCTTCTTCCACTTCCTTCCAATTTGATGTCAATCCTTCTTCTTCTTCTTTATCTTCAAGTAAAATTTCCAACTTCTCTTGCAACTCTCTATCAACTGCTTGAAGAAAAAGTACCACTTTGCTTGGATCTAGTAATAGCTTTTCTTTCTTTGATAAATAGAAATATTGCCTTTCAAACTCCCTCAATAATTTTGTTGTTTGAAGATTCTTTTTAGGCCTTTCAATCCATTCAAAAAATATCTTTTTTATAATCCAATCATTATCTTCAAAAAAATACTCATCCTTTAGTGCTTGAGAAATTTTTTCCAATGAACCATCAAATTGTCCTATAATAGACTTCACGTGGCTTCTTATCTTTGGTACAATAGCCAGTTCAAATAATTGAACCATCTCCTTCTCAAAAACATGCTTCAATTCCATTTCTTTAATATAACACTTTAAATATTTTATAATATTCTTCCCTTCAAAATGATTGATCTTATCCACAATTGCCAATAATGCCTTATTTGCCATACCTTCTTTGCGATCTTTCACCTGTTCTTGTTGCATGAGCAAAGCAAAACATGTTTGCAGAGTTAGGATCAAAATACATATCTTGTCCTCCTTTGCTACCTCCACTAGAAGCTCCAATTGATGCACCATCCATAATTCCTCCTTCAACTCTATTGCCTTTTTGCTCCATAAGTCAAATAAATCAAAAAAATCTCAATAATCTTCCACCTCAAGCTTTTATGTCGGGTTCACCAAATTATGTTGTAATATGTGAAGTCTTGCTTGAAAATCCTCTGAGCACGCAGCTGTGGAAGATAAAAAAGAAACACGCAACAACAAGATTCTAACAGCTCTAATAGAACCCTAAATAACATCCATTAAACCTTAACAATATTAATCAAGCTTTGACCTAATCTTAAAGAAATTACAAAAAAAAAAAAAACAAAAAAAAAAAAACAAAAAATCATATATTAATCATATATTAATCATAAAAAATAATAAAATATAAAATAATAATTTTAAAAAATATTAAAAATAAAAATCTTAAAATCCTAATCAAATCTTGATCAAATCTTAAGTCAAATCTTGATCAAATCCTAAGTCAAATCCTAATCAAATCCTAAGTCAAATCTTGGTCAAATCCTAAATCAAACCTTTATCAAATCCTAAGTCAAGTCCTAATCAAATCCTAAGTTAAACCTTGATCAAATCTTAAGTCAAACCTTGATTAAATCCTAAGTCAAATCTTAGTTAAATCCTAAGTCAAACCTTGATCAAACTCTAAATCAAATCCTAATCAAATCCTAAGTCAAACCTTAGTCAAATCTTAAGTTAAAACTTGGTTAAGCCCTCAATCAAATCCTAGTCAAACCCTAAGTTAAAAATCTAAATCAAATCTTAATCTTAATCAAATCTTAATCAAATTCTAATCAAATCCTAATAAATTTTAATTAAATATTAAATCCTAAATTCAAATCTTAATCAAATTCTAATCAAATCTTAATCCTAATCAAATCCTAATCAAATATTAAATCCTAAATCCAAATCCTAAATCCTAATCAAATCCTAATCATGTCCTAAGCAATTCCTAAGGCAATTTTAGAACCTCAATAACTACCAAATAAACTATTGATCTTAATTGGAAATTTACACACACCTTAACAACTAAATTGACAACAAACACATCAAGTTTGAAGAAGATCAAACTTACCAAAAAGAAGAAAAATCTATAAATCTGCTCGGGTGTTGGCCAGCCTCCTTCTCCAATCTTGATGCCAATATTCCAATATCTAAATCTCGTGTTCTCACTATTTAATTGCTTTCAAATTTTATATGTATATAAAAAATTAAGTCTTTTATTTGCAAACACAAATTTCACTCAAATCCAACTAAGAAATTGCTCAAAATCTGTAAAACCCTAATTGACCCTCAAAACCCAATTCCCAAGACCTTAATCTACTTAAACCTCAATTACTTATGATTAAATTATTAGATTGAACTCAAAATTGTAATAAAAATTGATAATAATAATAATACCAACCAATTTACAAAATTTTAGCTGTAGATCTGCTATAAAACTTTTGTAATTGTCCAAAGTATAAATCCTATTTTATTTTATAAAATCCAAAGTTGCCCAAAACAACCTTGACTTTGAGAAGCTCTTACAAAGTCAGTTTTGATCCAAATCACTCCAAATCACATCTTATACAAAACTTCTCAAGTCTGCTTTCTAATTGTACTCTTCAATTTGCCAAAAAGCTCTTCATCTACTGTAAGCATGTTGTTTTGTGCGTCAAGGTTTGATTTCAATCCAAGTTCATAACCGGCCCTCTTTGAGTATCAACTCTTAGAAATTTGTGGTAAATTTTTCTAAAATCTATTGTCAATTCCTTTCTAAAGATGCTTATATTGTTTATTCTTCTAATCTACTTTATTTTGCCTTATTTATGGCTATTTAAAGCATTTAGAAGTCACTTCTATAAAAGGTAGCATTAACACCTTTTGATTTTTTTCTACCTTCTTCTCTATTATTTATTTTTTTAAGATAATTTTTTCAAATATTTTCATTTGTAAAAGTACGGCCCCAAGTGCAAAATCTGAAGCATTAATTGTTATATAGAATACTTTTATAAAGTCTAAATGTCCCTAGATTAGAGTTATAATAAACATCATCTTAAGGTCTTAGAATGCCTTCTATGCTTGAGGCCTCCATTCCAACTTATCTTTGCATGTCAATTAAATAAAAGGAGCAGCAACTTGAGAGTAATTTTTTATAAAGATTTTATAGAAATTAACAAATTTAAAAAAATATTATACGTCTTTCACAATTTTTAAAATGGCCCATTGCATAACTGCCTCTATCTTCTTAGAATCTATCATTAAACACTCAATAGATATGATGTATCCCAAAAATTCTATCTTTGATTGATGAAATACACATTTTTTCTAATTTAACATACAAACCTACATATTGCAACTTTTATAATTTCAACTTTACATGCCTTTCATATTCTTTCAAATTTTTCAAGTAAATCAAAATGTCATCAAGATAGATCACTACAAACTTATCTAGATGCCCTTGAAAGATGTCATTTATTAAATGTTGAAAGATAGCAGATATAATTTTTAGTCCAAAAGGCATGACATTATATTCAAAATGTCCATATCTTAATTGAAATACAATATTCTATTTACCTTCTTCCTTGATCTATACCAAGTTATATGCTCTACAAAGATCTATCTTAATATACATCTTGACTTGGCCAAGTTGTTCCAAAAATCTTGAGATTAACGATAGTAGATAACAATTATTTATTGCTATCTTATTCAATCTTTAATAATCAATACACATATACAAAGAATCACCTTTTTTCTTCACAAAGAATATAGATGTATTTGCTAAAAACTTTGAATGACTGATAAAGTTCTTTACAAGGTTTTTATCAACATAATCTTTTAATGTCAAAAGTTTATTTTAAAAAAGATTATAAATTAGACCAAAAGATGGTTGCATTTTTTTTTGAAGATCTATGGTATAATTATATGGTTGGTGCTCTAATAATATATTAATATTCTTCTTTTAGAAAACATCTTGAAATTCACTATACTGTTCTAGAATACTTATCAATGAAGTCATATCTTATTTAATTGAAGTTGTATAAATAACAAATGATATATCTTCTTTAGTCAATCTTTTAAAAGCCCTTACTCCAACAAATAAAAGCTTATCATCTTGTGACTTTTTATAAAATTTTCTTGCCAGGATTTCTATTAGAAATGTTATTCTTTGCAACTTCTAATCTGTAGATGGATTGTGCTTTTTCAATCAAGAAAATCTAAGAGTAATAAGATTTGAAGGAGTCTATATAATATTGAATACAATTTAGCTGCTATAATCTTCAAACAACACTTTTATAAGTGTTGGTTCATGGGTGACACTACTAAAGGATAAAGCTCATCAATCTATTATCTCTACATGAATAAGTTTGGATTTCTATACTAAAAGAATTTTATAAAGCTTAGCAAATGCCTCATCTAAAAAACAAGCGGATACTCCCAAATCCAACAAAGCAATCGTTTGAAGCTTCTGAGGGCCAAAACACAAAAGAATTATAAAACAACAAGCAAGTTGAATAGAAATAAAGGAACTTCAATAGTTTTGTAATGTTGAATTATCTAATTGCACAATCTCTACTGTGGCTGAACATCTTTTTTTTCTTGAACAATTATACTCTTGATTTTGATAATGTGTCAATTTTGTTTCTTTAGACAACTGCTAATCTTATAGCCTTCCTTGCTATAATACATGCATAGATCTTTTTTTATCCAGTACTTCTTTCTTTGTGGATTAAGATGCATTATACGTACTACATTACCTTATATATCTTCTACTTCCAAATGTGAATTTAGAATGCTTGTTAATATAGTAGGAGTATGTCGGATTATGTGTTATCTTGTTGAAGTCCATAAACATTAATCTTGACAATGTTGAAATAATTGATTATCACATTTTACGGCTTGGCTAATAGCTTCATTGAGCAATTATAAATCTGAAAGCAATAATAACAAATCTTTTATATCATCTTTTAATCTCCAATAGAATTAATTCATTAAAGTTTTTTTGTCTCAATTGATGTCATGCATTAGTTGCTTAAAATTGAATGCATAGACTGATATAAAGTGTATTGTTGTATGGTATGATCTTCTATTTGGAAATACACTAGGTACTTGGCTGTAGAAAATTTATTTGAAATTTATTGGCAAGAGTCCAATAAGTGATTTGTTCTTAATAAGAAGGACAAATAATATAAAGATATTATAAAAAATAATTTTTATTAATAAATCCTTTTATATTTAAGTAGATCTGTACAAAAAGACTCAAATTGCCACAAAATCCTTCAAAATCTTATTTATCTACAAGGATTTATTTCTTCCTAGACTTTAGAATTCAATAACTCTTGATTCAAATGTTCAATTTCTATAAAATATTCTGCAAAGTATAGATAATACTCTTAGGTTTTATTACAAGGAGGAATCAATTATAAATTTTCTTTCAATTGTTTGATATCTTATAAATCCTAATAGGTGCTTAAAACCTTAGATCAAAGACACCCAAACTTTATTTCCTTCATATCTCACAAATCCAAAATTTTAATGCCACAAAAATTTTGTATATAGTCTTGTGATATAAATAAATATACGTTTAAAAATTTTGAGCCAAAAATTTATCAAATTGAGTAAGATATAGCTCAAAACATAACCACTAGTTAAATAGGATCACTTACTGCCCTTAGCTTATAAGTATTGATTTCAACTTCTAATATCTTCTTTATCTTAGCTTGGATTTCATCAAATTATATATATAAAAAATATAGCCAAGAAAGTGTTCTTTCTAATTTTAATTGCCAATCCTCTATTTTTTTTTACGTGCTAGTTATGCCCAAAAGAGTGATAATAGGTACAATTTCAATACCTTAATTTTGAGTGCCTATATCTCCTTCATAAAAAGTCCAAATCACCTAAAAGTTTCATCAAAACCATATCCAAAAAATCAAACTTATTGACCCTAGCCTTTGATGTTTGATTCCTCCCAAAAAATAAACCCTAATTCCTAATAAATCCTTGGGCAACCTCCTTGAAGTCCATTGGGCATGATTTTAGACCAATAGAAATAGAGACTTCTATCATCCATCTCCATTCATCTACATAGATGGCCTAACTATCCCCTTTTACACTAAAAACCCCTTTTTAATCTTTTTTTTTTATAAGATTTGCATAATAAATGTTTTAAACACCAAATAAAAGAAGTAAATAAGATCTTAAGGACCACCAGTATCTAACAAAGGTGGCTTAAGATATATAAAAGTTATTGTCAATATAAAATAAACTTCAAAAGTCACTACCAAAAAAAAAATAAGGTTGTAAAAACTTCAATAATAATCTTTTTACATAGATTCTTTTTAAATTAATAATCTAATCATATTTTATAACTAATAAAATCCACTCATATGGCTCTTACTTAGTTGTATAATAAATTGTACATTATATATATATATATATATATATATATATATATATATATAATATTTTCACATGATAGCCAAATCACAAAACTACAATGTCTTTTGAGGTAATGCTCGGATCTTAGTTGTTGCTCAACGAGCCTTTTTATATTCTCCAAATTGTTCTGAAAATGCTTCTATAAAAACTTCAAAGTTTTTCAAAATTGGTGATTTCTTTTCAAACAAGGGATCAAATTATAATAATGCTTGTCTTCTCAAGAAGGTACCAATCAATCTAACCTTTGATTCTTCTATTAGATTAGTATCAAATTGTAGAACTGTTATTAATAAAAATTGGTTGACAAATCTTTGAAACTTTGAGCATATATCATCATATTTTTCCAAAAGATTAATTCAAGGTTCCTTACATTGTTGAACAGGTGGATTTCCTTAACATAGCATAGATAATACTACATCCTCAAGTATAGAAATTAGAGGTAGATGCAGAATAGATTCTGATACTCCAGATATTACATTATTATAAAGTTTTGCAACAACCACTTCAATCTCAATAGTCCTAGCAAATAAAGTAATAAAAACACTTATAATGGTATCTAATTTGGACTTGGAAGATTTGATCATACTAATGTCTTAACCTCCAACCATTGTAAGAGAAAAAAAATGAATGTATAAAAAGACAATTTCAATTTAGAGGAGGGCAATCTGCAACCTCTAAAATACTTTAAGACCTTCAAGGAGAGGGGTGATCTACCTTTTCATAAGAAGAATGAAGCTTCAATATTGTAATGAAAAAAATATCAATTTAGAAGAGGATAATTTGCAACCTCTAAAGCTCTAGTATACCTTCAAGAAGAAGGATAATCTACTTTCTAACAAAAACGATCCAACTTTGATATTTAAAATAAAAGAAATTTTAACAAACTATTAAAGGCACGAGAATACAAAACAAGAGACTTAAACTAGAAAAAAGGTTTTAAGAAGAAACCAACAAGAACTTCAATTAACTAGATGAGTACACAAACAATTCAAAGAAAGGTGAATTAGAACTCCAAGAGATGCATTATTGAATCTGAAGAACTCTTTAACCTTGACTTCCATATATATCCCTATTTAGAACGCTTCTTGAGTGGCTTCTATCAAACTAAAAAGCTTCTTGATGAGCTTCTATCAATTGAGAAGCTTTTCGAGCTCCTTCTATTAACTACAAAGCTTCTCAAGCTACTTTCAACAACTGGAAAGCTTTTTGACTGATTTTTATTAATTTAAGAACCTCTAAATTGTTCTAGAAGGTTTTATAAACTTTTGAAGTGTATGTTTTTAACATGTATGTATTAAGAAGATATTAATATAACAAACAAATAATAAAGATGTTATGGTGTATTTGTACAATTTTTAGATTGAAACTTAAAAAATCAATTATCACACTTCATAGCAAATTCAATTATTTAACTCAATATTTGAGGATTAAATAAGTTCAACATTAATTTCTTCATCTTATATTATAATCTATAAAAAAAATTGGCTAATAAATGCAACATTATTCTACTTGATATTAATTTCTAATTGTTGAATTTATAAAATATATAGTGCTATTGAATAATTTTCTTATAATAAGATCTGAATCTTATTGGTTGCAACACAAATTACATTATACTCTCTATACATGAATTAAAATTTTATTAAAAAAGCCTTCAAATTCTTTAATATTAAATCATATTATTTAAGAAAAGATAAAAATTATAATAAGATAAAACTTTAAAATAATATTTTAATAAATCTAACTTCTGATCCTAAAATTGGATAGTTTTTAAATTGAAGCTCAATCATCAATTATCTTTGATTAATAAATCCTCTAAACTTTGATCTTATACCATCAAACTTCTTTAGTGAGGCAATTTTTGGTTCTCTGACAATAGTAGTAATGCTTGTAAGATGTTCTACTATAGGAGAAGTTATTAGTATAAGTGTAGATATTGAAGTAGCTTTACTCATCTCTACATCTTCATTTCCAACCAATGCTGATGGTGCTTGTGGTGATAAAGTGAGTTGATACATTGTAAGTACTAATTTTTTAATTTGTTCCTATATTTGTGCTATTATTTTCTTTATTTTTATAAATTCTACCATAATTATATAATTAAAAAAATATCTTATATGACTTATGATAAAAAATAGAGAAAAATAAAGAATTTTAAAAAAAATTCAAAATAATACTAATTTAAAAGTGAATAATCTACAACCTCTAATATGTTTATATCTTATGAAGCAAAAGAGATAATCTACTCTTAATCAAGAAAGATAAACCTTTGATATTATAAATATATTCTTTTTAATTTTTTAAAGATAAAAATTTATAGGATATAAATAAAAAAGTAAATTATATAATATAGAAAGAGATGATATATATATATATATATATATATATATATATAAAAACTAGAATTACTATTACAATAGAAAAAAAAGATTATAGAGTCTTTAAATTAAATTAAAAGTAAGAAAGGTATATATAAGAATGAAGAAGGCCTCTATATATACTATCTAATTAAAGAACTATGTAGCAATACCTTATAGGCCACATATCATGTATCCAACTTACAAGACATGTGTCCAACTTACAAGATATGTGTCTAACTTGCAAGACATGTGTCTAATTTGTACAGAAAGTTTTTGATATGTGCCACATGTGGCCAACTTGTTAGCTAAGCTTTCAACCTATCAATCACCTATAAATATATATAAGATCAAATTCACATCTATGCAGCTTCTAAAAAGATTTATGATAAAATATTAATAATTTAATCTACTTTTATTTTTTTCTATCTAATTCTATTTATTCAAATAAATATATTAATAATTATAGATATCCATGACAAAGATTTTTGATAGTTTTAGGAGATTTTTGATAGCTCTGGAAGATTTTTAATAGCTCTAGAAGATTCTCTAGATTACTTCACACTAAAGCAACAAGAAAGCCACTCAAGAAGCATCTTAGAATGACTTGAAGGCAAAGTCTTCTACAAAAAGCTACTTGAAAGCTTTCTAATTTCTAGTATATATAAGTGTTGCGGTTGAGGGGCTCCTTGGTTTTGACAATGCATATCTTGTGGTCTAATTTGGACCTTCTAGTCTTCTTTTTGTTCTTGTATTGCGTTGCCTTACAATAAGACTTATGTATTTTATAATTTTGTTATAATCTCTTATAGTTCTTTAATCTTGTTTGTAATAATTAGTCTTTTTAGAGGTGAACTTAATAAAGAGCAATCAAATTGTTTTAGAAGTTGATGTAATCAAAGATCCATAAGATAGTGTTTAGCAATAAACTTTGATCTATATTTTATATGAAGGTGGTTAATTGGTCTTGTAAACCATCAATAATGTTCCATATTAGAGCAAGAATATCATTTAGTTATTTGATTATTATTAAAGCCTATATAACTATATTTAAATAATATATTTTGAATGCTATATGTGAATTCTATTAATACATCTTATTTGGTGGATTTATTATAAAAAAAATTATATTTTAGTATTATTAAAATAAAATTAAAAAAAACTATTTTTTAGGATTTATTTAATTATCAAAATATTGATTAAGATTTCAAAGGTTCTTTATGTCACAAAAGTCTTGTAAGATAAAAATATCATTTTTATATTACAAAAGTCTTGTAAGATTAAAATAGTATATATATATATATATATATATATATATATATATATATAATTATTCTTATTTAATTATTGAGACCAATGTCTAAAATGGTCTTTTTGTATATATATTACATATAAAAAAATTATACATGATAGTTAGCTGGTAAGAGAAGTATTAAAAAAACTTATAATTTTTTAATAATTTATATAAAAAATAATATTTTTAGTTGATTTAAAAAGATTTTTTTATTCAAAAAAGTTCAAAACTATAAAAACAAATGAATTATAAAGTATATATAATAAAGTATAGATATGAATCCAACAATGTTGTCCAACATAAAAATCTTTACAAGTATTAAAAGATTCACTTCTAAAATCTTATTAAAATTTATAAAAATACATCTAATTTTGAAGTGTATTTTTATAAATGTATATATATTAGAAGTTTCATCAAAAATCAAAATACATGTACAATACTATGATTTATTATTAGAGCCATTTAATAATATTATTATTATATTAATTTATTATCTAATATTTTTTCTTTGTATAAAGTCTATAATAATATTTTTAAAATAGATTTTTTAATAAAGATTCTTTTTATTATTTATTTTAATTATGTAAAAGATATAATTTTTTAAATTTTTATAATTTGAATTTTTATTTTTATACTTGATATATATCAGTTTAAAATAAAATTTAGTTATAATTTTTAATTAATATTAGTTTTATTTTATTTTTGATCATTTCTAAGATGGTTTTATGGATCTTTCAATCCAAAAAGAATACATAATATTATTTCAAGATGGGATGACTATCTATAGCTTTGATTTGTATTGGTGTCTTTATAAGTGCCAAAAATCATAGATTCAGAAATATTACCAAACATGGCGGCTATCTCAATTGAATTTACAAAACAACAAGCATATGCTAAACAATTGTAATAGAAAATTGTTATACTAGCAAATTGTATTGTTTCTAAAAAAAAATACATTAATGTTGTATTGAATGCAGTTGTTATAAATGTTGAAATTTTTTATTAAGAAGTCAAAAAATTACTAACTATTGAAACAAATCTCCAAATTAATAGTGCTGTATTATTTATTCCTAATTATAAAAATAAATGTATTATTTTTGTAAAATCATATTTTTTGAAACCAAATATATGAATTGAATATTATTATATATTTAATAATTTAAAATTTTAATAATAAAAAGATAAAAATAAAAATATTATCTTACATATAATTATCTTGTATAATAAATATTAAATATTTTTACTTAATAAATATATATATATATATATATATTTTTAAGAATTTGCGTGCACATATGTATATATTATATTTAAACATATTCTTACTTTAATTATATGCTTATCTAATTGTGTGTGTGTGCATATATATATATATATATATATATAATCTTATTAATTTTGTGTATTATTCTACTAAAATCAAATCTATTTTGTAAAATATAATTGTATGAAAGAAGAAATGAGTACTGTACATGGATTGTCCCTTGTATATACTTGTGTTGCTGTTTAATCAGTTCTTACCTTGCAAATCATATCTCAAGTTTGATAAATAATTTACTCTTTTTTTTCTTTTTTCTTTTTTTTAAAAAATTATGATTTATAATCACAAAGTTTTTTTTCTTTTTTTTTCTTTTTTTTTTCCTTTTAGATTACTTTTTATTTTGTTTCCTTACTTTACTTATTTCTAATTTTTAGTAAACAATAAAATTCTTTAAAATAGGTGAAATTATACTCATGATGAAAATTGATTTTGCATTAACAGCTATTTGAGTTGAATATTGAATTCCCAAAGTTGTAAGCAAAGAAGATGGTCAAAGGAGACTAGAATATTAATCTGAAATTTTAAATAATCCTGAAGTAAAGGAAGAAAACTTTTGAAGACAAAGACTTAATCTAGATAATTTAGAGTAAACACTCAATTAAAATTCTTTGTGTATTTTATATTCCAAAAATCATATAATTTTTTATGCATAATATGTATATTTATTAACTTAATGTGCATTAATGTTGATTTTTTAATGACATAAATAAAAAATTCATAAGAAACAAAACAAAATAAAGCTATAATTTAAATAATGTAGGTGTATATATATGTTTTAAATTTCAAAAAAATATCTAAATGATTTAGATATAAAATATTGCAAAAAAATTATAATTGGAAAAAAATTCAAACAATAGGTTTAAATTTTCTTAGATTGGAATTTGAGCACAAGCGTAACATACCTTGCATAATTGAAGACAATTCTTTTGTGTAGTAGCAAACTTGCAGTAATAGATTCAGTTTTGTCATAAACTCTTTAGAAAACTCAACTCTATTTGATTCATGGCATGAAGAGCAATCTCTACATTAAAAAAATGCTAATATTTTGTCAACACTTACAAAAAAGACTATAGTAATTATATTTTATAGTTTTATAATATAAAAGCATAAAGCTATAGCATTTTTACAATTGCAACCATGTTTTTATTAACAAAAATTACAATATCTTGGCAAGCATCATAGGAAAAAAAATTCTACAATAAAATTTTGTTCTTTAAACCATTGTTTCAATATTGTCTTAATATGAATGTTATTTTATGATTCTTTTGTTACAACTTTTTTTCTGATTTTTATATACAGGTGTGTGTATATACATATATATATTAAAAAAAATGTTTGAGGGGTTCTTGTTGTTTGATTTTTTCTAATATATTATGATTTTATCTTTAAAATCTTCAAAAATGTATATATATATATATATATATATATAATTTTTATCCTTTTAAATACATAGTTTTATAACATTTTTTTGATGCTTTATTTTCTAACAATTTATGTCATAAGTTTTTATCATTTTATTGTATGTTTGTACTGTATAAAACCATACAATGTTAACATGTTGAATGATCTCGGGCTTTAATTGAATGTATTCTTACTTTTCATTATTTATGCAAATTTTTAATAGACATCATGATTAAAAAGATTGAAGAAAGAGAGTGATGAAGTTTTTCTTTTTTCTTTTATAAATTTAAAAAAAACATTAAAAAATTATCTTCTTTGTTATTGATTATAATAAATAATAAGATACAAGTTTTAAGAGTCTAGATTAAGAATCCAAGAGAGGATAGGTAATATAGATCTTGGAAGGTAGAGAGTGGTTCCACCAAATATTTTTCCAGTGCATTAAATTTATTTTCAGATATTTTATTTCTAAAAACTCAGTCCAAATTATACAACTTATTCTACATACAATATTTCAAAAATCTTGCACATTCCCACTTCTAACAGAATAACTCTTGCCAATCTTTTGTTATGTTTAATTGCTTTTCTATAAATCATATTGTGGTAGTTTTTCTTGAATGTCTTACTAATGGTAATATCTTTATTGTATTTAGACTCTCAATCATATGATTAAATTATGTTTCAGCAAAATAATTTAGAAAATCATTATTTTTATCTTCTACTCAAAAACATGATGTTTTGGCTTAAATCTACCTACTTCACCAAAAATATCATCTTCACCAATTTGGCACACATAAAGTTTTTACTAAATTAGTCTTCTATTATTTATTTGAAATATTCTTTAATAAAATGTCAAATACTGCCACACTTATGAAAATATCTATACTTTTCTTTCCTTTCAACAATACTTTTAGAAGTAATGTTATTATTTTTTCTTTGAATATTTTCAATATGTAGCAAAAGTTGTTAATTTAGATTAGTTTTTAATATATTTGACTTAAGACAAAATGCATGTTTTGAAACCTTGCCGGATAGTTGCATATTTTTTTTTTTTTTTAAATATTGGCCTTAAATTTAAATATGATTTATTCACTTGATGATAGTAGTTTTTAAAATTTATACTTTAGAAGAATCAAATAATATTAAAAGCTTATGAATGGATAAAAAGAAGACAACGCCTCAAATAATATTAAAATCCTATGAGTAATTAGAGACTAAACCGATTTTTTACTGGTAATTTTCCATTTTTGATTTAATAATATTTTAAGTTAGGATATATAGCATAAAATTCAATATTTAACTAACCAAATTTGTATTCTGCTTTATATAACTTGGTTAATTAAAAGTAATACATATGTCCATATATGTGTGTATATATATATATATATATATATGTAGACAAAATCAAAACAACCACAACATTACATAGGTTCACATCATCAGCATGTCATCCTAACCATCAAACTACTCCAAGTTTCTCAACACAAATCACTCATACTAAATTTTTAACCACATGCACCTGAAATTATACAACTGGCCACAACAAGGGAAAAAAAAACAAAAACAAACAAACAAACAAACAAACAAACACACACACACACACACACACACACGCACACACTCACACACACTGCAAAGTGATAACAAATGCACACACCAAGTATCCCCATTGAAGAGTCAATCAAGTGACAAATGTTTCATTAGGTCCATGGATAAAGTCATTGGGTACAGTCGCAGACATGGGAATGAAAATGAGGCCTTATTATCAACTTATACAAGTTGTGAAAAGCACCCACAGTGGCTCACATGGCAACAGTGAAGGGAGAGCACCCACAGTGGGAGCGCGTCGCGTGGCGTGGATCAGCCCATGACGTAGTGAAGGCCTTGCCTGGCGGCGCGGCGAGCGAGTGACGACGGGCGAGAGCAAAAGGTGTTCAGATCCGGGAGCGTGGAGTTCGTCACGAAGCCACCGAAAGTCCCTGGCGTCGAGTCCAGCGTCGCGTTGAACGGCGTGGTTTGGCTCCAACCATTGAACAGCACCGTGAACCATGTGACGGCGTTGCTGGTGGTGTTATCGATGGGAGTTTGCACAATCACCACGCCTCGCTCAGGATACCCGCTCTCATTCGACGTGGTGCATGTTGCACCTACTTTGGCTGCGAGTTTGCTGTCTTCCAAGGCATTTCGCCAGCCCCACTTTCCTGGCCCTGTGCCTGGAGGGTCGAATTGCTGGATGAGCAATATGATGGGCTTCACCACTGCTTCTACCAGGAGCTGGAGTGATAGCTCCATCGTAATGAGCGACTGCCATGTTACCTTCATTCCGGCTTGCGGTAGCCATGATTGGGTGAAATTGGAGAAGGTGAATTGGATGCCACTTGGTAAAAGCGGGCCACCGGGTGGGATGCCGAACGGGGGGAGAGAGGGGCCAGCGTTAGGAGGTAGAGATGGGGTGAGCCATGGCCACCTGCCTGGAGGAGACGGAGTCCATGGAAATATTGGACCTATGGGTGGGGGTGGCGACGGAGTCCATGGAAAGATTCGTCCCGCTGGAGGAGGCGGAGGAGAGGAAGCAAACCATGGATGAACCCACGGTGGTGAAGGAGACGGCGTTGTGGGTGGCGGCGGCGGCGATGGAGTAATCAGCCATGGGTGATTCCACGGAGGAGGAGGAGGAGAGTCTGGAGTTGTGTCTAATGGTGGAGACGGAGTGAACCGTGGATTGGTCCACACCGGCGATGGTGGAGATGGAGGTCTAATCCATGGGAAGGAAGGGGTGGTAGAATCCACTGGAGGAGGTGGAATTTGCCATGGTTGAGTCCATGAAATTGGGGGTGAGAGAGTTGGGGTAGGCGGAGATGGAGGCGGAGGTGACATTTTGCTCCATGGGCTCCATGGTGCGACAATACTTGGTGGCGCTAGGGTGATCGGAAGTGGTGACGGCGGTGGAGACGGAGTGTTCCAAGGCGTGACTGAAATTGGCAGAGAAGGAGTAGTTGAAACCAGTGACGGAGGTGGTAACTGAGTATTCCATGGGTTCCATGGTGTGACTGGATTCGATGTCGAAGGCGTATTCCATGGAAAAGTAAGAGGAGGCGGAGGTGAATTCCGTGGAACAGGAAGAGGAGGCGGAGGTGAATTCCATGGAAAAGCGGGAGTGGTGCTCGGAGCTTGAGACCATGCAAGAAGTTTACCTAGCGTGGGCTCTGGAAGAGTGGGAAGCTCTTCAGGTGAAGGTCTTGCACTGTGAACCCCCATCCGCCCAGTGCTACAAATCATGACCAATAGGACGAAAGCAAACCAGTGTTGCTCCGTCATTGTAGAACTGGCTTTAATCTTCGTAGGTGATTGAATCAACGAAGCAACCTTGGAGCCTGGAGTCAGTTGATACCATGTTAATGCGTCGCGTGGATGCATCGATTCGGAAAAAGTTGCAACATGCAGAAGGTTTTTTTTCAACAAATAAAATAAAACAAAATATTTTTCCTGTTGAATCACGAATTCTCCTTCTCCTTTGCCTGAATGTGGATATAACTTATACAAACGTAGAGTGGGAGGAATGATTAACCTGAAATAAACCAACCCTTAGAAATGGACTTCAATCATCCTGTCACGAATTGTTGGCAAAATGTGTTGTACTTTATCGTTGGAATTAATTCTTTCTAAAATCCGTTCGTAGAGAAAAAACTTCACCTGGAGATTTTCAATTAACCAAGAAATGAGGCTCACATGTGAGAGAGATGCAGAAGGGTTTTCCACAAAAGTCCACTACTTATGGAAATAGCAAGACTGAGGAAAATTTTGCAAGGAAGGACGGAGCAAAAAATAGAAAGACCTCAAGAAGTTCCAAGTATGTCACAAGGATGGTGGTGCAAGACAGCCCTTTATATGCACTGTAGCTGGTATGGCAAAGAATGTACATTTCCTACATTGGGGCCCTGATACCAGGCACCTACCTTAGCAAACTAGAGCAGTTGAAAAGTAGGTTGTATTGTCACACCAAAAGCTCTGTTTTCTTCTTGTGAGAGGAAGTTGGCTTCGAAATTTCTTTTCTGCGCTAATCATCAGTCCTCTTGGAAAGAAATGAAAATTTCCGCTCTTGCTAATGAAATAATGTCAGCTGAAGTCAGTGAAATCAAGACTGAATGATAACAGCCACTTCACCATCTCCAAAGGGATCGAGGCTAAGAATTCACATGATATTTTGGGGTTGATTTTATTCTACTTCAAGTTGTATTGGAGCATAGAGTGGTTGGACTTTGCCAGACTTGTATATGAAGCCACCAAGCTGATGCCGTTTGATACGAAGTCCACTAAATGGTTTCGTATTGAATTCAATGTGTCACAAACGTGGCCATAATGCAAGTATAAAAATGAAAAGAAACCACTGAGTTCTGTGACCACACTCGGAGTACACTGGTGCCAAAGTGCCTTGAGAGCCTCGTGGGTACGATGTGTGCTCTGCGACACCAATTCAATTGCAATGGCGAGTACAGCGATTGAAATCGTTACAGCTTCAGTTGACTGGTAGAGGATTTCAGGCGTTACACTAGGACTGTCTATTTGGATAAGAACTTGGCCGTGTTGTCTCAAAAAACAAAGCAGACCCCATGCATAAGTTCAATGTGAGTCATTGTTTACAAAATAAATTTTCTCTGATTATTTCCAGATTTTAAGATCAACTTGGAGGTTGGGTGACTGCAAGCCCTGCTACTTCACAGACTGCACGAGTTATATGATGTCTTGGAGAAATTGGAGTAACTGAGTATACAGTACATTACACGAGGGCAGTAGCCCACCTTCACGTGCAAGAGGTCCAGCAGCCCCACTTGCAACTCCTGCAGCTATGCTTTCTATCTTCTGAGATTATCCTAGAATCATTTTAGTGGTTGTGGGTGGTGGAGTTTATTAAGCCATCATCACGTGAAAATATACTATATTAAGAAATGACTCAGCATCACCGTTAATGTCGTTAGATTTAGTGGAGGCTTTATAGGATTGAGTCTGAACCTAATCCGAAGCTAGAACCGGACTCGATCAGGAGATGCTCCAATGCAAACGTGGGAGAGAACAGTGGAAGATTACGTGCCGAGTATGCCAACTCGCTTGGGGAGCATTATATCGTTTCATTTCATTGGTGGATCAGGATGGCGCCCCTTGCAAAGCGGACCTAAAGTTTCTATGTTTAGAACTTTCGATAAAGAAACCCGATCAATTGTATACTGTGCCGATTCTCGGCAATGCAGTAGCAAATGCTTAAGCCGAACCTGATACTCTCTGAACCATAGCTCAGAGCTGCAGTGAGGTCCAGACTGGTGCCATAGATTTTCCTGCAAGCCCTAGTGCCCAGCCAGCCAGTTGTAGTTTGTTGCCCTACAAAGCACTCCAAAGCACCTCAAAGCCTGCAGATGTGTCGGGCGCTTTGCTGTGCTCCATTCCCTATTGTCAGATGCTGCTGGCTTCACAGTTCTCGAAGCACCTTGATGAAGCTTGCGTTGGAAAAGAGTGACAGAGTATAGGACTATTGATTAGATGCTCTTCAAAGTTGTTGTCATCACGACTTATCTGAGTACGCTCCACATTATCGACTCCTCTTTCTCTCATTTCTTCTTTCCTCCGTTCCGTCTGCACAACTCCAGTCCTCCGGATTTTTGAAGCTCTGCTGCACAGCGACTTCAAAATACAATATTCTCTTTCTAGCATATTAACTTACCATCTTTTTTATCAGACTTCAGTGATGATGTTGCACTGTTCCTCTGGCTTTTTGAGGCCGGAGTCGAGTTGAGTGTTCGGGTAGTTAGCAACTACGTATAAGTTTTAGAAAATCTTCATCATATCCCTCTATCAAGTCAAAAAGAAAATGTGCTTGTGAAGGGGTAGATCGACGTAGGCTTTAACATTCGGGTACCCAGTTGCAAAGCAGGATTGTTATTTTCATTTTTACAGCAGAAAGGCAAATGTACTCTCACTCTATATCTCTACGAGCGAAACTTTGAATAGCAGAAGAAAATGGGGACAATGAATGTCCAGCAATCGTATCCAAACTTACACGAGGACTGCAAAGATCTCCGTAACGCCCTCCGAGGTATGCCACAACCAATTGTGTGAACGTTTTTGCAGATAGTATCTCCATCAGATTTTGATTATATTTGACATTGGTATAGGTCTAGAAACTAAGCCTTGGTTTCAATTGTCCTGAAACAGGAATCTCGTGCAATGAGAAGAAAGTGATCGAAATTTTGGGCCAAAGAAATCAATTGCAACGAGATAGTCTCTCCGAAGCTTACAAGCTTGCGTTTGGTGAAGATCTGCGCAAGCGCCTCAAGTCCTCGATCAGTAGCAAGCTTGAAAAATGTCTGACTCTGTGGATGATGGACCCATTTGACCGAGACGCAGTGCTTCTTAACGAGGCTTTGAGGGAGGCAGGCCCAAAGAAAGACCGTTTGATTATTGGAATGCTATGTGCACGAACCTCTAAGCAAATATACTTGATCAAGCAAGCCTACTATACTATGTTCAATCAGACACTGGAGAGTCACATCGACGGCTCCGGGTTCGCCATCCTGGAGCCCCAAACTAAGGTATTCCATTTTCTGTGTTCCTCCCCAAGTTTTAGATTGGGCAACTAAATGTGTTTGTCATGAAGTCATCTGAATTTTTCTGAAATTCAAGTGTTGTGTTTATGGGCGAATCAGAGCAAATGGGCATTTTGGAAGGGCTGTGAAGCGAAGAGTAAGGAGCCACCGAAGAGGCTACTTGCTATCACTAAGGTATCCTCTACAGTCCTCCATTAATCCTCCAATTTGAAAATGTGCCCAGTTACAGGCATGGTGATGTTTTTCAGAGGCCCCTTATGCAATTTGAAAAAGCTGTTGAATGCTGGTAACTGAATCGATGATGCAGCTTCTCTTAGCCCTTGTTCGAGGAAGCCGACCTGAAAATACCGCAGTTGATCGTCATATTGCATTGTCTGATGCACACCAACTGAACAAAGTCTGCACTGGAAAAATTGGCAATGAGGAGATGCTGATAAGAATCTTCACCACCCGTAGCTCATACCAGCTTTCGGCCACCATGAACTATTACCAACAGCACTACGGCCACGACTTTGAAAAGGTGAGCCCTTTCTTGCATTACATTTTTCACTTGAAAATATTGTCTTTAGTTATCATTACTGAGATCCCTAGACCTTACCAAGCCTCTGCGACAAAATAGCCTGTAGATTGAAATCACGCTAATTTTATTTTGCTGATAATGTGCAGGTTTTGAGTAAGCAAGGTTCCGGGGAATTTTTACAAGCTCTACGAGCTGCGCTTCAGAGCCTCCGTCAGCCTTCTAAATTCTATGCTGAGGTATTTGTTGAATACTGATTGTGATTTGACTACAATGGAAACCCAAAATTAGATGTCTCAATGTCAATTTCGTATGGATGCAAATAAGTCGCCGAGTTGTGTATATAAACCTGGTTTCTTTGTGTGCACTAGGAACTCTCGGATGCACTATCAGGAATTGGGACAGACGAGGAGACTCTTGTTCTGATAATCACTACACGAGCTGAAGTGGACATGCAATTTATCAAGTTGGAGTTTATGAATGAGTGCAAGAGATCATTGGAAGACGTGGTGAGGGACGAAACTATTGGAAAATTTCGCCAGTTACTGCTCACCATTCTTGGCCACGGGGACATGCTTTGCAGTCCTAGACCTTCAAATTGCTCAGTGGCGTCCTCAGCAACCTCTTACTACACGAGCCCATATGGGTCAAGACAGCCTTCCGATGGCTCTGCTTCTTACTTCAGCGGAAGTGTAGGATCCAGCGCCCCGAATTCATTTCAGTCCTAAAATAAGTGTTTGAGAATGCCCATCAGGACTGAACTTAAATTGTTGCTATACTTTGCGATTTTTTGGATTCCAGTAAGCAGATGTGTAGCAACTATTCAAGCTTCGTTCAAGTCTTCAGCTTCAGTTGTACCCACCAGTATGATATCCACCGGGTTTCCTCTAGTTTCATGTCACTAAATTGTACAGTAGCAAGTTTAAGAAACTGAAATCGATCTTATTTTAGTCGGAGTTGATATTTTGCGTCTTAAAAGAATGCAATGTTGAAGACCATGTAGCATATGTGATAGGTTCTATCATGAGGGACTTCACAATGGTTGCAAACCCTGCAACTGGAATGTAATTTATGACATTTACCGAGGATATGTTACCGATATAATGCAGTGATGTTTTGCTATTCTTATGTAGCAGTTCATCAATCAGTAAGCACGGCATCTTATCACTGCAGAGAACTTCGTTAGTGCTCAGAACAAGACTTGCTTAACAAGAAAGCTTATCCCCACAAACATGTGTGGATGGTCTGAGGTAAATTGTGAACCACCAGGAATAATTTGACTTACAGTATTGAAACGACAGAGTCGATCGAACGTCACGCTAAGCCCAGATCATCCTTCTGTGCACCGTAACTGTTGACTGGAAGCCCATCTACTTCAGAAATTCAATGGATCTTCACATGCGCCATAGCTGTCGTCAGTTACACATGTTATGCACCATCAACGAGGGGCTCACATACCTGGCCCTAACCTACACTATAAGTGAAAAGTACGTATATACATCATCAAAATCAATGTTGGCAGAATAATGAAACCTTGAGCGAATGCTTTTGAATACAATTAATGTAAGTTAACTGTAGCTCAGTTGTTGCCGCTTGCTCCACATCAGCCCGACTGGAACACCATCACCCGGAGACAACAAACACGCGCCTTCTTCCGCGTCAATTACACCCTCCCGAGCGAAAGTCCCGCTTGCCACCTGCTTCTGATACATCTCATCGTCTAGCTGGTGAAATAGCTTTCTATGCATATCTGTCCTCACAAACCCTACATGCGCGTTGTGCACATTTCATGGTCGTCTGGTCGGTCGGCCAATCTTATTGCCAGCAAACGCGAGTACGCGTTCATAAGAATCTTTGAAAATCGGTAAGCCATGTTTGAGTATCGATTAGGTCCTCCGTTGCCAAGTTGACAAGCTTCCAGGAAGTCTTGCTCCAATTCGATGAGAAAGTGCTCATCGAATTGGGATGGGTCGTTTAGCTGCTTCTTCAGATTTTCGTCATTTACGTTAATCAACCGGCCTGCGGTGGAACTCACGTTGACGATCCTGGCGCCCGCATGAGACGCTCTGAACAGCGGTAGTAGCTTCTCGATCACGGCCACAGTGCCCCGGTAATTTATCTTCAAGGTCTCGACGGCATTCTCATACACGTTATTATTGTGGAAGACGGCGGCATTGTTCACTAGAATGTCGAGCCCTCCGTACGTTTCCTGGATCCAATCGGCGAAATCCGCCACAGATCCGGAATCGCTTACATCTAGCATCTGAAAGAAAACATTGTGTAATCCTTGGGCATGGAGAAATTGAGTTGATTTTAACCCACGACCGCTATCGCGAGCGGTGAGTATGACTGTGAGACCTTCCAGTGCCAGTCGCCGCACGATCTCTAAACCAATGCCCTTGTTGCCTCCAGTCACAACGGCAACTGTCTCCGAGCTCCACCACCTGAAGGCCACAACAACCTAAAACAAATTCAGATCATCTGAACGAATCTGGAAGTAACTCCGCAGAATTAGCATGGCCGAAGCTTCTACATTACTCAATCCAATGCTGTCAACCCTGCGAGAGAACTGAACCCATACCGGCCATGGCCACTGACTGTTGCACTTCCCATCCTTGAATGAAGACCCGTACTGCACCCCAGTAAGCTTCAATAAATTTCCGGTGCCCCGTTTCCTGTGGCCACGATGCATGCGGATAGGTTATCACCACCACCAACAACAACAACAACAACAGCAATTCGAAACCAGAACGTTTCCTTCAACAAGAGCTGGTTCCAACTACCCCACAATCTCTCTTCCACTGCTTTGTTCGGGATGGTTCCTGGACCTTGTCCTTTCAACTACTTCGCTGCAACTATCCAACCCAACCTCATGCACTGAGCTCCAGATTCAGCACAACCTGTCTAATATGTTCGCAGTGGATTAGCACCAATCTATTCACAGACGACGCTCCGAGATTGCAACACAAGAAGGTGGTCTAATTGAAAGGTGATGTGAAGGGAGTTTGTGCGACTGCCACTGTTGTGAAAGCGAATCCGGGTCTAGACTTCCGCGTTAGACTTCCGCGTTAGTCATGAAGGCGGTTGCTGGATCCCATGCGATTCACACCACGCCACTGAAAATATGCTCTATCCTCTTTGGACATAAAAGTTTTACACTTTTGCGGCTTTTCGGAGTGACAAAACAGCGCATTCCTGCTGATCCGCCGCTGACAGGGGTTTCAGTTGATTAGACAGCGTCCCCACCTAGAACTAATAAACCACATTTTTGTTAGACATAAACTTATTTCATTCCTTCTGTCCTAAATTTGTAGTTCTCTCTTAGTCCACAAGTGGGTAGTCATCACATAGATACTAGTGTTTTTTTCCTGTCTTATAAACATGTTGCTCGTTTCAGCTACTTGGCTTAAAATGCTGACAGCTTCAAATTGGGCACAAGTGGAGTTCACTTCCTCTTTGATTGATTGATTGATTGATTGATTGATATATATATATATATATATATATATATGACAGGTATAGAGTATATAGAGTATAGAGTATATCAGTCGAAATTGTTAATGCCTTAGAGTACATTAATGTCTACAATTTTAAAACCTCTTTGTACATGAGCCTTATCCAAATGTACAAACTCATATCTAAGGATCCATTGAATATGTAGTGGTTAAGAGGATAAATTAGTACAAACAATACAATATTAGCATAATGCATTCTCTATGAATCCTATCGAGGAAGAGGCAATTGAGATAATTTTGGATGGCTACTTAGGAACATAATTTTAATATTTGATGAGATGAAATATAGAATTTTGTTAAATAAGAAATTTAGTTATTATAAAAATTTGTTGTAATTGCTTGTTTTATTAATAGTTGAATCCTAAAATAAATATTAAAATCTAATGTGGACTCTATCAACTATAATATAAGAATAGATTAGAAATATCTTCAATTTAGGAAGAATTTAGAAGAATTGTCTTCTTTATTACAATCCAATTTGAATTTAGAGCAAAAATATTATTTTCTTTAATATCTTACAAAACTATATATATAAACATAAGTTCCTTCTTTTGACTCAATAAAATATTTATGTATTCATTTAAATTATATTAAAAAAGTTCTTAAAATGATATAAAAGTATATACTTTTTTAATGGTGAAAGAAATTAGAATCCTTCCAAAAAAGAATTTCAAAAAAGAATGAAAACACTCAAAATCATCTCAAATTTTATTTTTGCATAAAAATTGAAATAAATTAAAACTAATTATATTATTATTTTTTTATTATTTATCTTATTATTTTAAAATATTACAATAATATACTCCAACTTCTTTCTTTAATTAAATATCAATGTAGTAATAAAATCTTCTATTGTGTCAAAACAACAATATCTTTGATATATTTTACCATCAAATTTTCATATTTTTTTAAATAAATAATACTTATTGTAAGCAAAATTTATATTTATTCTTTTCTTCTTTAGTATCTAAACTCAAGATTTTCTTATTATCTTTTGAAGATTTTATTTTAGTCCAAAAGTAATAATGATAATTTTTAAAAAATTAAATAAAATCACTACTTAGAAAGGCATCTTCTTTTCAATCAATTCTTTTCTATCAACCTTTTTTTTTTATAATTCTAATTAAAGAAAGAAAAAAAAAAAAAAAAAAAAAAAAAAAAAAAAACTCCAAATCTCCATCCTCTTACAATAATAATTTTTCTTTATATCATTCCATCTTTCCTTCCTAATATAGTGGTATTCAATTCTTTTTCCTTTAAATACTTTGTACCAACAATCAACACAAGTCATCTTGCACCACATTTAAATGCTAAGGCTCATATAATACTTTAATATTTTTTCTAGAATTTGCTTAAATTTTAATTTGTTAAAATGATAAGAGATATAAAAATTCAGATTATATATGTGTGTATGTGATAATAACAATATCAATAACAATATCAATAACAAATGCAAGTTTTCTTCAGATTTAGTATAATAAGAAAACTTATCTAAATACTTAGACCAAAAAAATTCACCAAATTTTTTTTTCCAATTTTTATTTAATTTTTATTAATTCAATTAAATCCAAAATGAATTTTATCCTGACCTTTTAAATTGGAAAAAATATATAAAAATAAACAAAAAAAAAAAAAAAAAAAAAAAAAATCTCACTCCACCAATAAAGTAATCACTTCTGGTCTTAGGTTATTATATATATATCCACACACACACAGCCAAAAACATAAAAATATATTCTAAAAATTTCTATCATAATTTCAAAACAAATAAGTAAAAATAAAAAAATAATAAGAAATCAATTACAATGAAACTCTATTTATTTATTTTTATATCTATATATATATATACACACACACACATATACATTCATTTATTGATGAATCATTTTTAAAAAAATAAGTTGTTTTTATGAATAGAACCCATTGTAACTTTGAATATTTTACAGCAAGGTTTCCTTGCGAACTTCAGTGAGCTAGGTTCAAATGAGATCCATTCAAACAAAACTTTTTCTTGTAAAAGAAAAGAATTAAAGAAACAAAAAACAAAAAACAAAAAAAAGCCATCCAATATGAACAATCTCCTGTTATATTGTGTGACGGCTCCCCACCCTGTGCATGGGCAAAGCCTGGTCAAAAGCACCTCACCAAGTCCCTTCACCCAAGACTACAAAGAAGAGCACAAGTGTGTGGGAGCAAAACGACTGAGCATGCAGTGCCATCCCATGCAGCCTCGTGAAGGAATGCAGATTCAGCAACGCTACACGGAACATCCTGCAACACCTACCCATGATTCAGTCCCCATTGCAACAACACACGATTCCTGCGACCTCGCGGTGCGTATCTCGTTTGTTTTTTTGCTCGTCTTTTCAAGGCTGGGCCTCACCAATTCTCTCCCATCCTCCGAAGTAGTGTTTTTGCCAAAGCTCTGACGAAGATCAAGGCGTCACCGTGACCCAGCCAACGCGCGCGTGTTCATTGCCTGCCTCCACCGCACCTCGCCGCACCCCAAGTGCATGCCATCGTCGGTGCGAGGTGAGAAGCTTCTTGAATCTGTCAATCAATATAAAATTTTGATTAAATTTACAATTGTAGTAGTGCTGATAAGGATTTGGATTTTGATGTGTTTTGATGTTTTAAATATAAAATGATATCACATGTTAAATATGGGACAATTAGATGATTATTTTGTAACAAGTAGAGAGTGTAAAATCACAAAGATTAAATATCTTTATTATAGAGTGAATTTTGTTCATAATTGATATAAAACTTTATTTTTATTTAGTGGGTTTATTATATATGTTTAATTATTAAGATTTTTTTTAAAATCATGAATTATGTATTACAATTTTTGCTAACAACACTTCTTCCACGTTAACAATATTTTATGTAACATCAATCTATATATATAACAGAAATATATGGTCAATACTCAATCAATTCATATTTAGATTTTGTTCCAACACATGCTTTAAGCATCTCATGGATATTTGAGCTACTTTGGTCAATGTTAAGAATAAGTTTTAGTATTTGTTCAAGATTATATCATGACTTTGCTTTAGTATAGGCCTATATATCTTTAATAAGGTCTTTACTTCAATATGTATATATATATATATATATATATATGTGTGTGTGTATACATATGGATGATCTCATGATTTACTTAGTCTCATCATTTTTGTATCCTAAATATTTTCTTTCAAGGATCATTATATTTTGGTACATTTTTATAAGTTTAATAAAACTTGGTAATTACAATTGAAACTTAGTACTAGGTTAAAATAATTAATTTTTATTTTATATTATAATGACTAATTCCAAAGAAAAGTCTTTGAAATCTTAAAACTTATAAATAATATATTTCTAATAAAAAAAATATAACATATTTGTTTATATTTTATATTTAAATAGAAATTTCTAATAAAATTTCTTTGAAGAATCATCTAATTTATTGTAGAGATAATTTAATTTTAAAAAATTAAATTATGTAATTTTAAGATGATATTGTTTAAATCAAATAAATATTTTATTAAAAAATATATTTTTTTATAGATTTTAATATTAATATGTAATATTTATAATATATATATATACACACATAGGAATGTGGTAGCAGGATATCATCTCCCAATATTAACAACCTTTATATATAAAAGTACATGAAGAATTTCTTTTATTTGTCAAATACAAATTTCATCTGCTAAATCCATCACTGCTACCTACACCACTTTTATTTCCGATTGTTATTGCTAATATTATTTGTTGGCACTAGATTTTGTACACCAATATCATTTGTTGGTTAAAAGCTTTACACTTTCTATACTTTGGATTTCTATCTACCAATTCAAATCCAAAAGGGTTTCAACTTCCAAAGGATTGTTGACAAATATTGATTTATGCCAAATCAAAGATTCTACCTACAATGTTGGAATTCAATAATTATTAGCTTCAAATTAACTTACTAATAAGGGAGCAAGTTCTTATGGCTTTCTTCAATTCTAGTAAAAAGCTCTTGTAAGTCTGTAATTGTCATTTCTAATTGTTTTTATTTGATGGAGTTGGAAACAACAAGAATGGGCTTTTATTTTTCACTATTAATTTACTTGAAAGCATTCTAGGGTGTTAGATGGAGGTCCTACATTCTTGCAATATGATACTATTGGAAATTCTATCTCTTGCCTCTTATATAATCTTTGAAGAAGCTTAGAAGGTAGTAGAAGACTTTATAATAAGAAAAAGGTATATGATTTGAAAGAAACAACCTATAAAGAAAAGCAATTGTTTAGATAGACTTTGTTTGTGTGTATAGCAGGAGGCTTGCAATGAGAGAGTAATAGCTACCACGTACAACCAATACAAGAATAAGTTGCCTCTTTCAGATAATCTTTTGGAGAAATTAAAAAATAGATCATTGTTAGAATATCAACATTATAAATGCTTGCCACTTATAAATACTACAATCTAATTGAGAATATTGTGGCCTATACTATAGCAAGGAGAATGAATGCCAACCAAAACCATATGACAACTACGTTGTTGAAAGTAGATATTGCCTCCAAGGTCATTTCAAAAACCCTCCAAATCACTGATTGTCTAGTATTGATATCAATACATCTACAACCAAAGGAACAAATTAAAAGCAAAAACTTTTACAAATAGATGACCAATTGAAGCTCTACTAGTTATTCTCATCAAAAAAAAAAAAAAAAAAAAAAAAAAAATGATATTAGAATTGATGAAAATCGCAAGTTTATACAACTCTTCTTTATATCAAAAATTATTGAAGAAATTACCAAAGAACACTCCATCAATCTTCTTAATTATACTTATAAGACAAATAAGTAATCTTCTTGATTCCAAAAGATAGTAATGTGCTAATTGAATTTAGTATATTATTATTCACTTTTTATTATTATTGTATTGAATAGGTACCAAATATTGTTGCTACATGAAATAGAATTTTTTGTCATTAATCAATTGTTTTTATTATTTTATTGTTTTATAAGAGGTAAAAAAGAATCAAATTATAGATGGACCTTAGAGCAAGTAAAGAAATATTTTAAAGATTACCTTCCTCAAGACCACTTGATTTTTCTCATGGATTGAAAAGTAGTCTTAATGATTGCCATTTAGATCATGTTTTTGAATGCCAAAGTGTTACTTTATATTTGGCATATGCAAAAGAATGTCCTTATAAATATGAAATCCATCATCATTGCAAATGACCAATTTGACAAGTTCATAAAGATATGGCAAGTGCTATGCTACAATAAGATAAAGTACAAATTTAAAGCTATTTGGACAGATATTAAAGCATTGATGGTGCCAATTATATAGAAATACTTGTGGCTAACTGAGAAGGTGAAATTTGTAGAGACTTGGATCAAAGATGTTCCTTATTTGGACCACATCACAACATCTTGCATTAAAGGAGGGCATGCAATAGTCAAAAAATAGATGAAAGTCTCAACAAAGGATTTTCTTGCCGTGTATAGAAAATTAGAACTTCCAAACTCTCAATACAAACATGTCATTTCCTAAGAAGAAAATCACACATCTTAACCAAGTAAAAAATGAATCTACCTTAGAATGAGGTGTTGCTTAGAATATCTCTTTTTGCATTGAATCAGGTATAATCACATCTCCTTCTTTGTTATGCATTTTTAATTAGATTATAAGATTTTAACCACCAAAATGTTCTAACAAGGACTTGAGCAATATTATAAATCTTGATTCCTTGACAATATAGATTGATGCACAAATACATTGTTAAAAATTCTTAGCATACCTTGTGCACATGCCTTCAAGTAAATTAATATAAAAAAATAGAAACTTGAGATAATGGAATTTCACTAACATTAGTGGCTCTATAAACTTTTTTTTGCTAATTCCAATTCCACCAAACAAAGACAACACAAAATAATAAATACAAACTTATAAGAGCTTTTCAACAAAATTACAAATAGGCATAAGAAATTTTTCTCCATCACTTGTATGTTAATCTAAAGTAAGCAATTACAACACTAGATTTTGATTCGTGCAAAAATCTTTGAAAATTCAATACTTAGAGATTTTTTTAGATTTGAATTGGTAGATGGGGACAATTATCTAAGGCATAGAAATTATGGAGGTTGTAACCAAGTTGCTACTAATAATGTCTATATGTGCCTTATTTATAAAACTTCTTTAGTAAGTGTATAAGATCTAATAGATGATATCAATGTGCAAAATCAAGAATCAATGGACAATATTGGCAATGATGATTGGAAATAAGAGCAGTATAGATAGGAGTAACAAATTTAGTAGATGAAATTTATATTTGATAGAAAAAAAAATTCTTTATATACTTTCATGTATAAAGGCTATTAATATTGGAGAGTAATGTCCCATTAATACAAAGGTGATGTTTGGCTATTACGTCCCTATATATATATATATATATATATATAATCATTCTAAAAAATAATTTTTATATATAAAAAAAATTTTAAATTTTTTTTAAATATTTTATAAAATTTTATTTATTCCAAAATTAAAGTAAGATTTTTAACTTATATATATATATATATATATATATATATATATATATTTTAAATAAAGTAGAATTTAGAATTATTTTATATATGATAATTAATATAAAAAAATAAAATAAATATCTTAATGGTACATCAAACACCACTAAATAGAAAATTTATATTTTTTAATTTAAATATTTTAAATTTTAGTTGTTAATAGAAAAAAGCAATTGATCAAAGATAATTGTAATATATAGAAAGGATATTTTTAAATTTAATATACATGATTCAAAACAAATAATTTATTTTGTGATTTATATTAATAATTAATGATCTAATTTTAACTTTTAAAATAATACAATAAAAAGATAAGGTATTAAATTTATTAATTTATTATTTTATAATATTATTTAGGTTCTAGAGTCAATTATTTAATTTTGAGAATCTAAAAACTAATAGACCAACATTCATACAAAGTTTTAAACTAAAGGCTTAATTTTAATTTTTCAATGCTAAAATTATTATTTATTAAAATATAATAAAATTTAATTTTGATTTTTAAAAAATTCTATAGAATTTTTTTATAAAAATCCAAAAAAATCTAACTATCAAAAATCCTTGGTACTTGCTATTATATCAAATAATAGATATTTACCAACTTTAAAAATACTTTTAAATAACATAAACTTTCAATGTTATACTTTTCATACTATATATAAGTTTAATTCTATATTTTTAAATTCTAAAATGCAACAAATTATCTCAATATAAATACATATTATAAATCTTTTTTATAATTTTAATATAAAAATTATAAATATCATCTAATTCAAAAAATTAGATTCATCTTTAGTCACCATTTTCTTAACCTTTTTTTTTAGTTTTAAAATAAGATTATTTAGACAAGAAAAAAATAAATGAATAAACACTATATCTTCTTTAATTACCACACCAACTATTCTAGATTGTAACAATATTGACATCACCTTCTTCTATAAAAAAACCTAGCAATATTATTTTTGTATTTATTTTTATATAAAGAATTATATATATTTATTTAACTTATAGAATTTTTGATTGTTAAAAATAAATATATATATATATATATATATATATATATATATATATTTCAAATAATATTTCAAATAAAATAATATTTTATGCCTTATATTTTATTGCCTTATATATATATATATAATAATATTTTATTGCCTTATATATACATAATATATATTATGTTATATATATATAAATATAATATTTTATTGCCTTTTTTATTTAATATATATATATATATATATATTAATAATGAGCTCATTATAAGCTCATTATTAAAAAGCATATTACAAATATCATTATAAAAATTTTAAGTTATTTATTTGTATATATTTTTACTTATATATATATATATATATATATATATATATATTGTAGATATAAGTTTTGTTCCTTAAGTTTAAAGTTTTTAAATTTTTTGCATTGAATTAGTTCATTAAAGTCATCAATATATTTGGAAATTTTATGCATACAACTTTTTATTTATCAAACACCAATCAATTATAATGGTATAATTTCTTAGAATTGATTTATCACAAACTTATAATGCAACCTATCTTTGAAATTAAGCACTTCAACATTAGACAATTAAATTGCACAAAAAATATTTATAAAATTATTTACTACATACAATCTTTGCATGTGTTATTTTTTAAAATTCTTAAAATGATTCTTCATACAATCTTGTAAAGCTTAAAGGTGATAAAAGTATACAATATCAATAAAAACAAATAAATAAAACACATATATGTTATATAATAATTATTTTATATTTGACTAATCTCAATTTTTTATTTTTATAAATTTGATATAATCTAAAGCTTAATTTTATTGGTTAAGTTAAATCTCAAATCCGGATTTGCATATAAAACTTATTATTTTTGGCGCAAATTTAATACTATTACAGATTGTTGATTAATAATTCAATCATTAATATTAGATTGAAATAACTAATATTAATGAGTATATATATGTGTTAATATATATACACACAAACATATAAGTATAAAATTTAGGTTTAAATTTTTTTTAAAAAAAACAGCAAATTTTAACAACCACCATCATATTTTTATTCAAACCATTGATTTAATATAATGTGTGGTTTTCATCAGTTTTAAAATACAAGATAAATTGTATCTTATGCACTTTTATTTCATGGTAATTTTTTTATCACATCCCTTTCCATATCACTTTTATAGGACTATGTAAGACTCAATCTATAGACAAATATTGTTCAATAGATTATCATCCATGGCAAGTGGAGTCTGAACAAAACTCTTCAAAAAATAAATAGTCCTACATTTTGTAATGTAAATATATGCCAGGAGGCTCTCTTAAGTGTCACAAAGGTGGTTCATAATATCTTCAAGGTCTCACATTTAAACTCAACTAACAACATTGACTTTACTTTATTTTCCATGTTTGCCTATCTTACCCACACAACATTATTTTGAAATATTGTATCTCTTCTTGGACCACTCTCATCCTTGAACTACCAATTAAAGTAGGCACATCAAAAATAATTGCACCTATCAATTTTTTTTTTTTACTTTGATAAACATATATTACAAATATTCATTCTCCTTGATATCTTTGGTATCCCTAGTACCCAATATTCTTAATATCCAATATTCTTAATATCCCCGGTATCTAGTACCCAGCATCCTTGGTATCCATCCTGGTGGTTACTAGGTGGCCCTTCCATACTACTCCCCACAGGGGCACAGATAACTCCCACAAGAGGAAAACTTGATGCCGGATCTCGAAGAGTTGATACCCGGGAAACATCCACAGCCCTGACCCAGGAGCCGATACCTGGACCGGTCGTCCAATTCCACCCCGAAAGAGGAATCCGTTGCAATGCAAACTTAACTCTCCGCCATTCCAGGGTCGTGCGATACCGCGACAAAATTCGCATGTTTTCGTGTGGATTTGATTGTGGGTTGCTGTTGCTGATCTTCCACGACGTTGATGGTTTGTTTCCTGATTCATTTCCGTCATTTCTGTCGCTTGTGACGTAAGGGAGCTTGCAGGCAATCGATCGAAGGGTTGCGATGAGAGGTATAATGAGAATCCGTCTCGGTGGGGGTGGATTCCGAGCCACGGCCACTGCTGCAGGAGCTTCTGGAGCTGCGCCCAATGTCAGTCCCTGTTTGAAGAGTGTTCTTTGTTGGTTTTCGGACGAGAGTTTCTGGTTTTCCGTGTGAATTGCTTGCGCTCGTGGTGACGAGTGTTAGGGCTGTGTTGATGGCGTGGATTTCGATTTTGAGCTCTGTGACTTCTGAAGGATAGTTTCGAATTTTTAGGAAATTCTTTGTCTGAAGGTGATGGCCATGCGAATTGAATTTGACTTGAGGTTGGTTTTTGGAGATACCAGAAAAGTGAGCTTGGGAATCAGCCATTCATGGCGCAATTTGGTCAGGGTTCAGTGGAACCATCTTCAAATTCTGCACCTGCTATGCTGGATCCCAGACATTCTGAGAGGTGCACTTCACATCTTCACGAGCTTCAAAAATTTTAGGCTTTATTGTGAGGCAATTGCATTGTCCAACTACAGCTGGTACATGTACTCCTGTTATATGAATTTGGCTTATTTCAAGTCTAGGAACCGTGTTAAATCTGCTGTACGTTTATGGACTTATTAGAAAGTTTATTTATTTTATTTATCGGAATTAACACAACCTAATGCAGTATATTATCAGGGAACTGTGTGCATTGTGGCGCCTAGGTGATTACAAAGTGCTTAGAATTTTCAGCTCTATCTGCACATTTTTGGGTGATGGTTGTAGGGGTTTGTGGTTTGCACTTTACGCTTCATCTTGGGACGAGTCCTTTCTGAAAGTAGTTGTATCTTAGAGAAAGGAAGGGCATTTTGTCATTGCCTTTCACTGCGTTATACCTGGTCACAGTACATGGATTCAGACTCATTACTGAGGCTTTTGATATGAAATTCGCGAAGATAACTTAATGTCCACGACTTAACACATTCATAGGTTCTTTTAGGCTCTTCTACTTGCTTCCGTGACTCACACTCTTGTGTTTCATTTGTGTGATGACATCTGGAATAGAAGATCATGTGTGTTGAGGAAACAAGTCTTGCTGTCAATTCTTGCCTGTGCTTTTATCATTGCTTGATCAGAATTGAGGGCTCAGGGTTTAGGATGCTTATATGAGCCCGCTTCCCCATGCAGGCTCCTTAAGAAAGTAAGCATGCTCATGCATGAGGCCGTTCACATGAGAAATTCAAGCCTACCAAACGCAACTCTGCGTCAGCTGCGGGAGGTAATTCAGAGGCATACTTTGAAGTTTGTGTGACATGAGTCATTTTGACAGTACATAACTAATGCACAAGAGCACGACTCATTTGTACGTATCGTCTGACTCCACAGGATTATTTGAGATTGAATATGGATTATCGTCAAAGAGCTTTGATTGTACTAGGGACCCAGTTTGGAGTGGATCGAGAAAGGTTGAAAGGGCTTATGCAGCACTACATGACCTTGAATTCTGGTAAGTTTCTCAAGGATTTATCTCTTGGTATTAAAATCATCAGCCTCCTTGTCTATATTAATTTGCGTTCTAGCCCAGTTCCAGTGTCACTGTATGAGAAAATCTACGCTATGATTTGTATAATGGTTCGCAGTATTACCTCTTCTCAGATGCATGCATTAGAATGCAAATTGATTGTGGTATTTGATGGTAGTTGGCAATACTGAAGAAACAAGCGAGGACAAAACAAGTGATAGCGGTATAGAAGCTGCTCATTATCGTACTGAGCGAGATTTACGAGCTGCTCTTGTGCCATTATCGTCACGATTGTTTGAGCAGATGAATAGTCTAGTTGGTGGCCTCAAGTTTCTAGTGGATCTTCGTGCGGACCTGAAGACCGCGCTGCTGTATGGTTTATTCTACGGCATTATACCATCAGTAATGTTCATCTTGTTTTATTGAAGGTTGCACTGGTCTCTACAAGCTGCACAATAACGAACATCTGTTGGTTGTGATTTGCATTCAAAACAGGAAGAACAACCTCGCATCACTTAGAGCACTGGACAGTGACTTGCAGGGCCTCTTTGCAACATGGCTTAGTCCAGCATGCCTTGAGTTGCATCGCATCACTTGGAATGACGCTGCCTGTCTGCTAGAGAAGATAGTCACTTACGAGGTTCTTATTAAATCCTGAATCTTTGTCTAAGACTCAGTCATAGTGTTCGGACAAGTTATCTGCTCGACACTCAAAATGTTTCTGTAGATTATGTAGGACGAATAAATTCAAAGATCTTCTTGAATGGTCAAAGCGAAATTATTGCGGTATCTCATCTTTGAATGAAAAGCTTTTGATGTTTGAATTTTGGTTTGAAGGCTGTACATCCTATTACCAATCTCTACGATTTGAAGCGGCGTCTAGGAACTGGGAGGAGATGTTTTGGCTACTTCCATCCTGCCATGCCTGGTAGACATATCTGACGGTTCACCCGTACTATTTTCTGCAGGTGTTTTTACTGGCATGGTTATAGATGCAGTGACAGCATCTCGGTAATTGATCCCTCTTATTGGCTGATATTTAGTATTTTCCACAGGTGAACCGCTGGTCTTTATTGAAGGTGCTCTGACGAAGGGTATTGAAGGGTCAGCTCAGGTATACATCCGTGATCCTAAGAGAAATCGTGGCTTTTCACATTATCCTCGTGGAAAATTTCGTGAAACTGATCAATGTGATGTTTGAATCTGTTAAATGTGATGTTGGACGTTGTTGCTGTGCAGAAAGTTCTTTTTGGAGAACCTCCTTGTGATGAAGCTGTGGCAGATTGTGCACTCTTTTATTCAATAACTAGTACCCAGGTGCTGCTCTACTTCATCGTGTCAGAAGCACCTTCAATTTCATCTGAAGAGTATTATGAATTGATAGCATTCAAAGGTTGTGGCGCTTCTATAGTCCAGAAGCATGGTATCTTTAAATGTTAGCTTATGTTTAAAGAGTGAACGTAATAGAACTACGTGTTTACCCAGGGCAGCCAGGACTAAAAGGCATTGAGCTGGGAAACTTTCTGATAAAGCGTGTTGTACATCTACTTCGGCAAGAAATGCCTGAAGTTCAGGTATTCATCAGTTTTACTCGATGGTTGCGCTACTCGTATCGTGCAAAATCATCAGAATTGTACATTTGAAAATGCAAGCAATAGAGCTTAAGATTGATAGGAAGTGAGGGTCGTGATGGCCATCAGAACTAAGCCATTATCTTAAATTATAGCTAGCGATTCTCAACTGAATTAACAGTTTGGCGTTTTCATGTTATTGAACTTCAGTTGAAACCTTACGACTTCTGATGCACAATCACCTTTTCTGCAGAATTTTGTAACTCTTAGTCCTATTCCAGGCTTCATGCCTTGGTTGCTTGCAAAATTGGCAACTCAGTGTAATGTTCAGAAATCTGGGGATAAGTCTGCAAATAGCAAACTGAGTGAGAAATTGCTTTTTCCAGAAGAAGAAGAAAAGCTGGAGACTTGCAGGTTTGTTTTACCATGAACCCAGTCTCAATAATTCATCTATTTGGAATATTTCCTTTAGACCTTGCCGGGTGTATGGTTTGTTTAATATGACAGCAAACTACGAAGACATGTCATTCTTGCAGCAGAAGTTAATGAAGTTGAACCTCACAGGGATGAGGGAAACTCGAAAGGTGCAGTGGAATTTATGTATGATGTTCTGTCGTCTCCGGAACATGAATGGGCCAGCTCAGAGAAGCTGTTAGAAGCTCTGCGTCGTCCTCTTTTGCGATTGTGTGCTCGGTAAGACTTCAGCATCTTTCACTTTTGAATTCTAAAAAAAATTACAATTAATTACACACTTCCGTTTTGAACATGGTTTGTTTCAATGATGTCTCAGGTACATACTTCAGGAAAAGAAGCGGGGTGCTGCATTAGATCCTGTAACTAATTTTCATGTCCGAAATGGAGCAGTAAGTTCTATGCTGACTCCATCATATTGATGCTGTTCTTCTAAAGTAATAGTTATTTCAGGATGGTTTGATTTTGTTCTCACATGTTGCCCTTCTTGAGATGGAGCTTCAACTAATTGTCTGGAATTTGTGCTGTAGAGTGTGGAACAACTTAACTGGATGGGAGACACTTCATCCAAAGGACTTGCTGCGAGTGCTGGTCTCATGGTTAATTACCGATACAGGTATTGATCAATTCTCAAATACCAGATGGACGTTGAAACTCATGCAGTTTATAATGTATTCATCACTTGAAAAACTTTCAGTGTGATTCTTGGTAAATTTCCCTTTACTACCATTTGGTTTCCTTTCTACTCATCACTTCCAATATTCCTGCACAGGCTTGAGGACATTGAAGCCAACAATCAAGCATATCTTAACCGGCGTGTGATTGCTGCGTCTCCTGCTATGCTGGCATGTTTGCAGCAATCAAGATCAGATATCCAGCAGGGGAAGCTTTAGATTATGTTGTTCCAAGGTAGAGGTTCACCTTCTGCGTTGATGTTCGAACTTGTATAGTTTTACAAATTCAATGTATAGAAGAACTTGTAATTTAATTAAAGCATTGTCCCACTGCAGATATAAGCAGTACTGCGTTCACCTCAACATTTACGAAAGGTCATTGTAATATTAATTTTCCACCTTTAGAATATTAAAACTTTAACATGTAGGAATGTTCATTTTAATGATTCAACCAGTTAATTTACAATAAAATTATATAATAAAATTTTAGTTTTTACACATTCAATTTTGAGTTCACTTTAACAGCATGCATTCAATTTTGATATTCACTCAATTCTTCTCTTTTAATAAAATGATTATAACATGCTTTTTTAACTCGTTTTCTCATTAAAAGATTTTAGATGTTTGTAGCGAAACTATACAACATTGGTATGAAGAGATTTCATCAAATCTTTTGGCACTTGTTACATGCTTAAAAGGATTCAGGAAATTGAAAATATGAAACATGATCTCTTCGATAAATTCATTTATTCAACCTACTTCAATCATAAAGTTTCAATAGCAGTTTGGAGGCTGAGTTGGGTTCAGTTACAACATATGCGTCCATGCTTCAATGCTGTGGACAAAACAAACGATGGATTGATACAAGTGTTGTGTGCTCGAGATGGCTTCAAATTCAAATAATAAGCTGATGTAATGGATCAGCTCAGGCATGAGCCAAGTCCAACCATAAATTGATCAACTCAGATAAGCCAACGTTGACATGGAGAAATTAGCATCTACTCTCTGTGCTCGTCATACCCTTGCTAATATGAACCAACACACTGGAGAAGTAAAACGCCAGTCTTGACGACTAAGAGGTTCCTAAACTGGGATTCGAAATGCATGTCTATGGCAACCCCCTGAGAATTGAAGTCCTCAAGTCTTTCTTGTTTACCTGCACAATAAACAGCACAGTGGATTATAGATGATTCACAATTCACAGCTAGCACAGGTAGAGTTACGGTGGTAATGTTTGTAACAACTGATGCAACAGAGACTAAGGTACGAAGTTCATGTCTGGTGATCCTCCAAGTCAGAAACCTTCTGGCATAACGATGGTTAGTGATCTCACTCTTCTTTCCCCGATCTCGAAAAACAGTGAAAAAGGAAAGATGAAAAAAATGAAAACTTGGCAATATTTAAGGTTTTGAAACAAGATGAGCATTATCAAGCTCCAAGGACGGAAGTGAGACGCACCTTGCCCATGGCATTGCGTGGAAGGGATTTCCAAACTAGCAAATGCTGAGGGATCTGCATCATGAGGCCACAGAAAAGTACTTGAGTGTTGAAATATATGCTAAATACATGATCTTCAAGATATCAGTAGAAATGATGCACTCATAAAAGTGTCCAAGAAGCAAAGTCGTAAAAATGCTTATTAAGAAAGTAAAGATGACTTCGAGAATATTCTTCTTGGGTTGAAATTACTATAATTACTTGTGTAATGCAGATCAAAACATTAAGGATATATTCGGGTCTTCCCAAGAAGTTCCACACGGAGATTTTGCAAAACGCATACTAACACTGGTGAGTGAATTAGCACAAGCGGCTATTCAACTTGCAATCAAACACGAACTGCAAAGAAAGCAAAAAAAAAAAAAAAATGGTTTACCTTATAGGGAGCTAGCAGAGGGCGTGCCCATTCACGCAAGGCTTGCAAAGTAAGAACAGGCTCCCATTTGGCAGCAGCTGCTTCAGCTGCTGCTTCGTGTGGAACAATTATAGCCGAAATAATTTCTCCATAGTCATTGTCAGGCACACCTAGAATTGCACACTCTGCGATTACGGGATGCTGCGCAAAAACCACAAAGGTCTGTCTCAGATCCTTACAAACCTATTCAAACTGCCACCAAGGAGGGTGAGATTAAACAAGTAAATGAATTATCTGCTTCAAAATCAGCTTATTTGTCCAAGGATAGGATCAACAATGCCAGACAATTCTTGACGAAAAGTCAGTTAACCATCGAAAACGACGAGAATTCCTCGGCTTAAGAAAACTTTCAAGAAATGCTTGAGAGAACCATCAAGGAGTTAACCACGGACAAACAAGGAATCTGTGTGATAGCATGGATCAAAACTGAATGGTGCTCATCACACCAGAACAGTTGAAGCAACCTGACTGAATAGAGTTATGATACCTGAAGGAGTACAGCTTCAATTTCAAGTGAGGAGATTTTATAGCCTCCCGACTTGATAATATCCACGCTTGTCCCTGCCACAACCCAATTCCACTTGTCACAACTACAACAACAATGATTGATAGTAAGAGGCTGAAGCAAGATGAACTATTCCAAAATGTTTTCAAAACGAACAGGGTCAGACCAGAGAAGAAAGAGTACAGAAATTTACGTACGTCCAAGAATTTTGTAATAGCCACCTTCTTTTGTAACCGTGTCTCCAGTTTCGAAGAAGCCATCCTCCGTGAAAGACTTCTCAGTAACCTGCAAAACAAGAGCAACTTTCAAGCCCACCAAACCAAACAAACCTTACTAAAACAAGGAGCCCAACTAGTACTCTCCACCTGAACTGTCATACTGCTAAGGCCCTGATTACAGGTATGTGTACCTGCGGCAAATTCCAATATTCACTGAACATTCCTGGACTTCTGATGCATAGATTCCCTACACCTGTCGCAGTGCCTTCGTCTTCAACAATCAATACCTGGAGTGAAAATCACCACATTATGAGTTCTGTTATCATCAAATTACACCATACTTGGAGCATTGCACACTTTCTGAAATTTTACACATTACATACAAGAAATACTCAACCTGTTTCAAAAATCCATTGATGGATAAACCACAGTGGCTAGAAGTATCTGACAGTATTTCAGCAGTTTTAAATGTGATACTTCAAGGGTATGATCTAAAAGAAATGACTGACCTCTACACCAGGCAAAGGCTCACCAACGAAACCTGGCTTTCTGTCACCATGGAGAGGGTTGGACAGTCCCATACCAAACTGGAAATCAAGTACACCAATAAACTTCAATAAGTTATTACACTGATGCAAGCCCAAGTGAAACATGTCAAACGTTTGTTGCGTTGTGAAACGCACAGGAAGCAACATCGACCAAGTGAAATGTTATAAACATAACAAAAAATCCAGTCAAAATGTATCCACACCTCTGTCATCCCGTATCTTTCAAGAAGACGATGGCCTGTAACCTTTTCCCACTTCTCCATCACTGGTTGCGGCAGGGCCGACGATCCACACATCTGATACCCATCAGCCAACGTGACCATAACGAAGCATGAGAACGTGTTATCCACAACGTTCTTAGTCTGCCTGTTACGAACCTCAAATTCCAAAGAAGAAGAAGAAGAAGAAGAAGAAGAAGCAGAAGAAAAAGAGGTGTACGTGTGTGTGAGTGTGCGTATGGAGGAAGAGGGAGGAGAGGGAGGAAGTGAGCGAGGTTGTTTGCGGAGAGGGAGAAGACTTTTTATGAGTTTTGCAAAGAAATACCATGAGGCGCAAATTCTTTGCAGCCAAGGAGCATGACTTCTGATAGTCTCCATCCATAAGTTCATAGGCTTGCAGAAGACGTGCATATATAGTTGGCACCTGATTTCAAATAAAAATTTGAGAAGGTATGTCATCTCTTACCTTTGACTTGCTATACACCACAACTGATCAACCACAGCCACTGGCAAATTTGACAAAAGCGATTAACAGATCAACGGACTGTTTCTATACAATTGGCTGTCTGTTGATGAGGTACATCAGCAGTATATGCTAACAAGCTGATTACGAGAACTTTGAAGCAACTATTATGCCAAAGAGGAAGGAAAAGAAAAAAGCCAACCCCGCTGAAAACAGTTACAGCATCATTAGCTGGCGTGTCTGGGTTCGAATACGATTCTTGCCACCTGCGCCACACTTGCCGTGTGCTAAACTTGGGCGAAAATTCAACCTGCAGGTATTGAAATACGTGATAAGGATTATCAACTTGAAATCAGGAGTCTAACGTGGAGCTCACAAAACCATGGGTAGCAGATTTGTTATGCCTGTCAAGTAACCATTTGAAATAACAAAGTTTTAATTGAAAAGGAGTAAGAAGATTACCGTAGCACCTACGAACAAAGGCGCAAGCAAAATGTTGACCAACCCATGCACATGTAAACTGAAGGGTGTCAAGGATCACTTTAAAGCAGGAGGTTTGGTACTTCCAGCTTGATAGCAATCAGTAAAGCATGAAAAGAAAGTAAGAAACTCTTTACCCATCATTTAGGTCCCAAAAATTGCTCTGTGACTACCTGTAATCATTTTAGGTGCAAGAATTCTCATTACATTCTATTTACGAAAATTCCCTTGCAAAACCATTGCATAATATTTGGAGAATAGAGGCTCGTTGCAAAATACTGAAATAGATTCAGAACTTTAAAAGCAAGACAAGATCTCTAAAATCCCAAGCTGATGTATGACACCTTGGAGGCTTGAATTCAAAGAGAAATATACAAATGAATATTTTTGTATAATGAAATTGTAGAGGATATGATGCAAAGGAAGACAATGAAGAAACCGATCCTTGGGAGAATATTCCCACGCTTTTGCCAGCATTTTCACCTGCATCCACCGGGATGTTTCAATGCATTTCCACAGAAACAAGAGGTGGATGATTAGCCTATTTACAAGTGTACTAAACCATAATAAGACTTATGGTATACTTGATCTCCTTCAATCCTAATATCTGTTGACATCCTAGCACACCAGAACTAAATCCACCTTGTAAAAATAAATATAACAATGACTGATGAAACTAAGAATGCAGCTCGAACCATCATGAAGCAGGAGCCATAATATTGCAAGCAAGTGGACTCTGATTACCTGAGCTCCAATACTGGCATGTGTATGAACAACTCCTTTCGGCTTTCCAGTAGTCCCACTCGTATAAATGATAAGTGCTGCCTGCTCCCCTGCTCATACACGAAACCAGGTCAATCTTAGCCCAGAGGAATCATATTTTCACACAAAATTGAGTCGGTACTCAGAAACAAAGCAACAAGTGTTTGCGTGAATTGTGATAACAGCTTATGCAACCCATTAGCATAACCAAAACGTAGTATTGCCTCCTAACACAATCTGATCCATAGAGCACTATTTGACAACTAAGTTGAAACGTTTAAGACCTGTCGACACAGATTTCCCACTCTTATGAAACCTCAACTAATGACATTATCGTACACATCTAAAAACATATTAGATAGTGTGGTCCAAGTAACACTGTCTCAAGCCAGTTCACAGCAACGAACTTACACATTCTTATCGAGGGAAATTGTAGATTTCTGGATCTATACCACAATACACCCAACAATTATGGTGGATCACGTAAAAAATCTTAAGTTGCAAATCAGGCGTATATTCTGAAGTACCTCGAATCATAGAAGACACCTTTTGAATCTCTCGCTCCATTTGCTCAATAGATGGAAGCCCATGCTCTTGTGTATAAGATAGGTCGTTGGGAAATCTAGTTGCTGACGGGAGCAAGTACAAACGAGCACAACACTTTTTGACCACCGGTTCAAGGAGGTCTCGATAATCCTCGGTGGCAAAGACGATAGAGACACCCTATGTGGCCACCCACGAAAATGTTGATGATTCCAAAGACTGCTAAAAGAAGGCAGTAGCAGGGCATGACAATGTGCGAAGAAATTCCGAGATTCAATGTTGTCCACAAAAACTAAAATAAAAATAAATAAAAAATAACTTGATGAAAAAGCATGTGCGTGATTATGTGATGCTTGAACGGAGAGACATAGGGTGTTGTGTGTACCGCATCAGAAAGGACATGAAGTAACTCAGCTTCTGGGTGGTTTAGTGCCAGAGGTACCGCCACAGCTCCACTAAGCCAGGTACCCCACATCCCAGCTACAAATTCAGCACAGGGTTTTCCCATGATGCCTACACGAGCACCCTCCAAGATGTTCACATTCTTGGCTCTCTCAGTGGCCACCACCACTTCATTCTCAGCAGCAATTTTCTTGTACACCTGATCAGTCAGCCCATAAGTTGCTAGCGGTATGAGATCAACCACCAACTTTGATTGCTAAATCAACGTATTGTGGCTAAATCAGAGGGTAATGCACTGAAGGCTTCTATACACAGCTGCAAGAACGATGCTGGAAAACATAGAACCGTAAAGATTCTAACATAGCATTAAGTAAGACCTAAAAAGTTGATCAGTTCAGGAAGAAGAAAACATACTACAAGAGTTTTAGATGCTTCTTGCTGTGCATCGTTACCCCCAGCTCCATCGGCTTCGTTAGACGCACTTGAAACTGACAGCAGCCTCTCTTCACGGAGCAGTGACCGTAGCAGTAAAGAGAGCTGAAAACTGGAGTGCAAAATCTCTCCATAGGTGTGATTTTTCCGCTCATCAGCTATGGCTATTGCTTCGTGCGACCTGGTAATACTGAAGCCCACCTTCAGCACATCTAACGCATTTTCTGCACATTTCCTCGTCGATTCACGTCCTGTGTAGAAACACTTTATCAGAACCCTAGCAATCTGGAGCATAATCATCACCAGGAGACACTCAAGATTGCTCACACAATGACGTGCAAATGAATGATGACATTGACAGCGTCTGTGATGTTAAACAGCGAATGATCGGAATAAAGGTTCTTGCTCATTGTGTAGCTTGCAGATGGTAGATTAATATCATTTGCACAGAGAAACCATTAAACTTTGAGTTATCAAAGTCGAGCTGTAATCTACACTTCGAACTGTTAAGAAGTGATCGTTTGAAAGTGGAAATTAGTTCGGGAGAAAGATAGTGTACCAGATACAGAGGCCAAATGTCTCGCATGAACGGCTACATGGTGAGCATTGAGATTCGACGGAGAATTCGCGAACAGAGATTTCTGGTGGACATGGAAGAGGGTTAACCAAAATCGGCATCGTCCTGACACTGGGAGCATCCCAGCTCACAAGGATTGGCCCGGCACTAAGCCTAGCCACAGTTTGCTCCCGCCAGAAGAGAGTACTGCCGTGTCTGCGGTGGACCCAAGGGCAGAATTCAGCTTCCCCAACAAGAAACCGTAATAGAATTTTCGGCAGAAAGAAGTGAATTCATTGGAATGTTGAAGTAGCCTCTGGATCATAGACTTCGAGAATCAATATATAAAGTACTCTTGCTTACGACACACTAAAAGCTCCTCAGAAGAAGAATTCCTCCATCCACGAATCTCTTACAAAGATTACAACGACCACTAGATATTAAAACCTGGCTTCATCACAAGAATTTCGAAAAATTCACAGAATGCTCTCCTCTTTGAAAGAAATTGCAAAAATTTGCCTGTAATGTCTGGTCAGCGTGATCTAATGTATGAAACGGTGATTGGATCACCTTCGTAACAACCCAATCATCATCTCGATTAATCGCCACATGGTAGCACACAACGGGCGTGCTCTGCCATTTTCTCGGAAAGAAAACACTCGACCTTCTTAATTCTCAAAGTTTCATGAAATTCCACATCAAAGAACGACAATCATCCCATATGGCAAGACTATGAAGAAAATGATAGAAGATATTGGTTTTTTCATATTTTCTACTACAACACGTCATTAATACAAGGGTCAGTGGCACATCATCTTGCTGCTTGTTATCTCAATCATTGCCAGAGCGTGGAAGTGGCGACGGCGGAAGGACATCTGGTTTAAAAGGCGACAGACGAAACTGGTGATCTGTTCTCAAATGGTCCATTCTAGGGTTTAGGGTTTAAGCCTATTGGCCACCTGCCCCAATTCGTTGACTCCTAAACACAAGGGACAGTACAGATTTCCCGGAAGGTGTTTAATGAATTTAGATCAGGAACATTACGTTGCAATAGGAGGGATATCACCTTATGCTAGTTTCAAGAGAGAGTTCTGACGATAGTAGTGAAAGAAACTGAAACCATAGGCACGTTTATGTGCTCATTGTGCGCAGATTTATACTGTCTTTAATGTTTTGAGACGCATGTTGGTCGTCTCATGAGATTCGGAGGTTGGGTTATGTCCGATCTCAAGGTTGGACAATTTCGAAGGCAGCGAACGGAAATTAATGTTGTAGAATTCTTGCACGCATGGACGCCTAAAATATCTTAGTAGAATGGCAGCGCGTGGTGTTGCATCCTTGAGGCGCATTTTTGCCTGTGCTCCCCGAACGACATTTGACAATGGTGCTCTGGATTGGTGGGGTTTTGTGAGGCAAGCGCATTTGTGTTCCTTCGTTGGGGATGTAAGTGAGATTGACGCAACTGGAAAACATGAGGATGTCAAGGCTCCGAGACAGCAATGGAAAGAGCTACCTCCGGTTCCATTGGAATCAGCAGTCCGTGCTTTAGAAAAGATTGGAAGTACGCAATCATTTCCTTGCTTTTGATCATGTGCTGAATTAACTGTGATCAGCTGCGAATTGCTCGTTGGTCCTTGCTCCCCTTTGTATTTGCCTTACAGGAAGATGAATAGGAAAATTGATGCTTGCATCTGACGCCGAAGGAAGAGCCATTGTCGCAGTTTGAGAACTTCATCTTCACAGGATCTGTTTCGCCTCTCTCTAACAGTAATTGCAAGAACCGTGGGGGCTTCTAAAATTTGACACTAGGCACTTTCGTTCGGCAGGTTACAATGAAGGATCCGAGAGCGGTCACAATAAATTGAAGCGGCTAACGGCGCTACGATGGGTTGCCAAGTGCTGTCCCAACGTCCCTCACAGCTTAATCAACAAGCTCTTTCGTTTGCGGCAGGTATGGTCCTCATCTTTCAAGCTTTCTGATAGCATATTTATCGAAATACAGTACCCACTTTAAAAATTCTGAGACATTGGGATTTATATAGTAGATTATCTTGTAAACAATGCTGGATCCTAGAAGTCCTTGTGAAAGTCATTTGGAAAAGCTATCAGCAGGGAGGGAAAGGAATACACGAAGAGGTCAAAATTGGTGTTACTTGTGAAGCTTTATGACACGATTATTTTGCGCTGAATAGCTATGCTGTAATCTAAAGCATGAAAAAGAGGTTTGTGCGTGGTGCGAATGATATGCTTAGAAAACAGGTTGCCTGTCTACCTTCTCTACCAGATTCGAATACAGGTACCTCAAGAGATTTCTTCCAGTGACGGAGTTGAGAAACCTAAGGATACACGGCTTAGAAAGGTAATTAATAATCTTGTTTTGAGTACCACAACGGTGCCTTGATTGGTTGCTAAGGATTTCTCTAGCGTCATGGGTGCCTGTTCCTCTCACGTTGACGAATCATTCCTTGAAGTTTCATTTCGGCTGAGGTGAACAATCAAAACCTAGCCTTTGCTAGAGTTGGTATATATTTATATCGAATTGCCCTTTGGCAGATTTCAGCAAAAGATACACTTCAAGAGGGCGCAGTGCTCTGTATACCGGCAGCCGTTTCTGAAAGTTTATATGAAGCAAATTCAGCAACGAATGTTCCAAAAATAGCTCTTCATGATATAAAGTGGTTGCGCAGTACAATTCTTCACAAGGCATGACCCTCCACAGAATATTTAGTTTTCTTCCTCTATGTTTGTCCCCTAACATGTCCTTTGAGTGGCTCTTTCCTGATAGCACTTCTTGCGAACCTCCAACAATTTTAACGGCGTAAAGCATTGAGTACACCGCATTGAATAAATATTCCAGACTGTCTCATCTTTGTTATCAATAAATCTTAGTCGCTCAACAACTCAATATGTTACAGACCAGTAACAAAATTATGGCGTATACTGATTGCAATATCCGTGGCTCAAAAGTGAACAGGATGCCGAGATAATAGTCATTAACAAGCCAAGTGGACTAGCTGTTCAGGTGAGTCTTTTTGCATGAAGTTTGAGAGAGTGGGAACCTTAGAGGAATTCTCGCTGATTTTTGGTGATAGATAGATAAAAGGAAAATTTTGACTAATAGGAGTATGAAGCATCCCAGACAATCACTGAATTGGCTTTTGTTAGGCTTGTGGTTATGTCTGTATTTGTTTAATAAGACCCTTGGTGTCCATGTGAAAAGGGTGGCAGTGATGTGGTGAAAAGTCTGGACTCTATGATGGAAGCTGCTCTTTCTTACAACTACAACGAAGGACCTCGGCTGGTATATATGCACCAACTTATTCTTTGCTTGTGGAACAACATGCGAGAGTTTTAATTAACATTTTCCACAACAGTTCAATTGCCCCTCTCTTTATACTGCAACCATTCGGGCTTTAAGTCAAGTTAATAGTCTTTTTATTAGATGTGTTATGAACATACCATACTTGTGTTGACTGCAGGTTCATAGGCTGGATAAAGAAACCAGTGGAGCATTGGTCGTTGGACGTACCCACCAAAGTACCGTATTTTTGCAAGCTTTGTTACGGAACAAAACAGAAAAGCTATCTCAAGCTCCTGGGGTATCTCAAGCATTTTCCATTCTTGTTCCGACTAGTCTCTCTTGCTCTTGTGTGATGATTATATTTTTGGAGTACCTCATTCATTGTGATGCTGACACTGTACATAGTCACTGTGAAAATTAGTCTTGACGAACGATATTGTCTTGAACGGTTGTGTAGGGCAAAGTAGTTAGTGTGGAGCGATGTTATTGGGCTTTAGTGATCGGAGTTCCTGAGAAAAAGGAAGGCCGAATATCAGCACCACTTGCAAAGGTTTGGTGTGTGTTTGGGATTCTTTGTGCAACTTTCTGTCACCTTTGAATTTTGGATGCTGGGAACATCCTTGATGATATTTTTTGTATAGGTCAAAATTCTCCGGCTCCCATTCTTTGGTTGTTTCAATAGCATTGAATACAAGCTGTGACTGAACAAAACTCATTGTTCCTACGCTCAGGTAGTCTCGGACAGTGGCAAACTTGATAAAATGCGGGTAGTCCATGGAAGTCACCCAAACGCTCAAGAAGCCATTACAGACTACAAAGTTTTGGGATCTTCTGTTCTTGGTAAGCTACACTACTGCTCTACCTTTTATGGAATCTCTTTGCGACTTGCCCGCATTCGTCTGGTTCTGATTTTGTTCTAAGGCTTCTAGAATTCACGTGATCTCAAGCTTGATACTTGCGACTTCGCAGGCTGTTCATGGTTGGAGCTTCGTCCTTTGACTGGGCGCAAACACCAGGTAAACCTTACTTCTCTTGACTCTTTCACTAAATACTACAACCTTCTATCCTCTTGAGCTTTATAATTGCACCCTGTTCATATGGATCATTCTCGACAGTCCAATAGTTCCAACCTGAGATCTAAGATGTTCAGCTGCTGCGTGCAATTACTGACAAGAGATACCCCTGCAGAGCCTCGCTGTGTAGCTCAGAGATGTCTCATCCTGTTTGCTGGCATTGGACAGAACTCTCCATCCTAATGCTACAATTCTGTTACCCTGTATTCTTGGTTGAATAGTAAGTAAGCACTTTTGACTCCGTTCTAATGAAAATCTATTTGTTCTATCCAGATTCGCGTCCACTGCGCGGAAGTGCTGGGTATGCCAATAGTAGGCGACTATAAGTATGGTTGGCGGGCTCTTCGAATGTGGCCTCCAACCGATCGTACTGAGGATACCAAGTCTTCTGTCTTGGGATTAAGAGAAAGTGGTCATGTCTGGTCAAATAAGCCTTATTTACATCTCCACTGCCGTCAGCTAACACTTCCAGATGTTGCACTAGCGTTTAAAAGCCAATCTAGAGAACGGTCATCTGCCCAGGCAGGTACTAGAGTCAGTGGAAGCCAGTTTGCAGAACCATTAGAAATTATTGCCCCTTTACCTCCTCACATGGTAGTAAGCTGGAACATGAAACCACTTAATGACTTCCCAATGATTTGATGTCCCCCTGCAGCAACATGCTGACAGATAGAGTGTACTTACTTAAGAGCCAAAGATGTATTGGGTTGTTAGAAATTACAACAGCTCTAAGTTTTTGGAAACACTTAGTACTGAAGAAATCATTATATCGACTTTGGATTCTGACGAACAAAGGTTCCCCTTCTCTCTGACATAGATGCACAAACTGAAATTTTCGTGTGAACAAGTCCGTGCTATGTCTTACTCGGCCTGAACAGTGTACACTGTGAAGGAGGGTCTAGCAGGACAGATCTGCACTGACGATGTAATGTGTCAGCCTGCGTATCTGTGCTGTTCAAGACTTACAACCCGCAGTTTCTGCTTTTCCGGGAAACCCCAAATTGCGAATTCATAAAAGTTTCTACTGCATCGTTGACAATTGTGGATCAAACCCCCAAACAAATGCACGAGCACTGCAATGAATGTCAACAACGAAGTTCCATGCTTCAGGTCAATATTGGTAAAGATGGTAGCGACAAACAATAAATCACTGCTACTCATGATTTTTCGCCAATCCTGAAAGTAGGGAGGAAACATTTCCATCAACGATCGATGTCTTCTCTCCTGCTTGATTTCTCCTCTTGCTCCAATTTTCTTTTGTCAAAGTTGTCAGTCATGTATTGGTGTCATGTCTCGAGAAGTTGAAATCATAATAATTGGATGCTACACTGTAGATGGATGGCGTAAGCGAGTTCTCTTTCACACTAACTGGTTTTTTTAAACTGATTTTGGATCCATTCACCTTCCATGTTGCTGGAAAAATAGGCCCCATGCAGAAGTCCTCACCTAACTTGATTTAGACAAAATTTGGATGAATCAAAAAGCATACTATACATAGGAAACTCAGTCCACTTGAACAGGAATGCAGGGCTAGTGGGTAACCCATCAAAACTCTACACATGCCTGAAAGCCTGTGCTTGCTTTTGGAAAACCTAAAGTGGGCAACTTCCGATGTAAAATGATTCAAAATTTTCCTTGAAACCACCACCATAATGTGAAGCCATGAGCAAAGTGGGCTTGGTTTTCTGCCACTGAGCTCACAAGGGCTTTGTCTTTGGCTGCAGCTTCAATAAAGCAACTTTCTGTTTCTTTAGACAGGTGAAATAACACATGAGAGAGAGACCTCTAGGTTTCTAGGTGTGCCCAGCTTTGGATATTGAAACATCATCTTCTACACTATCTTATGTTTTCTTTCAGTCACCATTTGCACAAAACCACAAGAGGACTGCATTGATTGTACCAATACATGTGCAACAAATTTATATTGTTTTTTCCCCCACTTGAGATAGTTGTGTTTTGGAACTTTGTGAACATATTTATTGCTGTGATAGATGAATTATGTTATATTAATTATCAGTTGTATTATTTTAGCATAATTACACAAGATATAGTTTTTTATATAAATTATAATTTTTTGAATACTCGAATTTTATATCATGATTGCTACATTATATATTAGATTAATGTTTTGTATATTATATGTCAAAGTATTTGCAAGGCTAAATTTGAACTGCTTATAAAAATAAAACAAAATATTTTTTTCAATGATATTTCATTTTTTACTTTTAAAATGTAATAAAATAGAAAGTAAATCACTAAGTTAATAATATTGGTATGCTCTAAATTCTGAAGAAGAGAATGGTGATGACGATGATCATTATTATTATAACAATAATAATTTTAAAACATATATTGGCAGAAATCAAACAATTGGGTCCATGGACTATAAAACCTGGAATCATGAAAGGATGCCGGTGTGAACAGAGCTCCTTCACAAACCACACAGCCAGAATCGCAGCACTTCTGAAGGCTTCATGCTCGCACCACCCCAAATTCAAGAATGCGTAAAGCTCCGCAACAGATTTATGGCGACATCGCCACACATTCCAACTCCGACTGCGGCGATCCTCCACCCCATCTCGCAAGCTCTCGAACGAGGGGTCACGAGAAGTACTTCGGTTGCGTTTCGAAGAGGTACTTGGAACCATTCCCAGTTTCCTACTTCGGTGTCAACGATGAGCGAGGGGGAACTCCTCGATCTGCACAGCTAGAGAGTTAATTCTCTCAACGTATCGCATCAGCTTTGCAGTCTAGGAAGGGACCCAAACCCGAGGCCGGTCCCAGCAACATCGTCTGCAACTTGCGTCGCGCCCGCTCCTCTGGAAGCAGCTTTATTCTCCACCAAGATCTCGTCGTGGTGATTGTGCTCAGCATAGTGAGATGGCGCCGATGCAAACCAATACCTTAGAGCGTCCATGAAGCTCCAATGTCGGTGATGTGTACGCTCTAGACTCTCTCAACGTTCCAGGCAACTCTGGAACTGTGCCTCTCCTTACATGAAGGATTTAAAGCTTCGGAGATAGAGAGCTCGGCCTGACGCAGTGAATCGTCGCTGCGCTCACGACACCAGATTGATAGTGCATGAGCGCTGAAGCCTTAGGATTCAACGCCGCAATCAAACCGATCTGGTGGTATATTATGGTTTCATCAATTCATGGGGCAGTATTTTTTTAATGTTTGATTATTAGTGTGTATTGTGGTTTGGTTGTTTACATGGACACTCAAGATAAATTACAATAACATTGTTCGTCAAATTCTATGAGTCGTTGAAATAGTCTGTGAGGATTACTTGTTATTTTGATTAAATTTTATTATGTCAGACAGGAATGTCAAAGTTGAGTTATTGAATGTCAAAATAAGTCATTTCTTTCAGGGTGCAACTGTTGCTATCTTCTTGTAATTTATAGTCATCTAAGACTGAGATACATTTAAGTCTTTTAAACTATTGAGTAAACATTTTTATTTTCTCTAAACACATGAATTTTTAAAAGCTCTGATATAATACTATTTAAATAAGATAACTGGTAATTAGTAAGATTACTAATGAATTTAGAATTATAGTATTCAAACACAACTTTAAGATTGTGTTTCATTGACTGTGCTCACAAGTAGCTTATGAGAATTTAAATGTAAATGTAAATGCAAGGTTTAAAGTGTAATTTTTACATTTACATTGTCATTTGTAATTTTTTTAAAATAAAATAATATCATACTGCTTGATTGAACAGAAAAATAATAAACATTTCATACATGGGTAAATCAAACAGTTGGTTTCTTGCAAAAAAAACATAAATCCTATCCTTAATTTTGCAAAACTATGCAGCTACAATACTATGTGAAAAAAAATTAGAATATACTTTTGAATTTAAATTATTACTCTTATTATTATGAAAAAAAATTACACACGTTTACAGAATATTACAAAGTTGGTAGGTAAATTTTCTATGAATGAATATCATTACTAGTTTTATTCAAAATAATAAATATCATTGAATTAATAGAAGAAATTACAGAAGAACCCAAAGTTTTAAGACCTCCCACTCACTACACATAAAGCATTTAAACAAAATATACTCACTTGCCACTTAAAGCATGATAGCTTAAGCAACTCATGAATTATCACCTTGAGAAATTATAGTATTCTACATAATTGTGATCCTTATTTTTTTAGTCTTTAATATTAATGGTCATTTACATTTTATGCCAGTGTATATATACAGTGCTTAGGTATAGATTACTTATTTATTTTTGCATGAGTTTTCCCCTATGTAATTCTACCATGATCAAGGATTTTAATCATAAAAATCGTCATGTCTTTTCACAACACCATGTTTCTCCATCAAAGACTTTTGTATTAGATTGAATCCACATGGTCTACAAACATATACCTCTGAGAAATTACTAAATTAAATTAAACCTTTTAAGCTCTAATACTTTGACATCTGTTTTGATTGATTTATAACTTTCAAGATCAATTTTACTTTACAGAAGTATTTATGATAACTTTATTGAGAAAATAGTTCCAACTCCTGGTCTCCACATGCACAAGAATCAAGCACTTGGGGAACACAGGAAGGGGAACAACTACATTTTATCAATTCCCCGAGTTCGCCTTGTCGTTCCCCAAGCCAAGTGCCCGCTGCAGGTAGGGAATCAAAGCAGGGTCCAATGTAGCAACAAAAACCCGCTTTCCCACATGCTTTTTTTGCTAATAAGAAGACTGGTGGAGGTAGTGTGTGAATCAGAATGATTTGACTGGCAGGCAGCAACTTTGCGTATTGAGTAATTAACTTGCTAAATAAAGCCATCCGATGGATCTCATAGATTGCTCCATGGCACATTCCAGACGAAAACCGTCTTCTGCCCTTCATATCTCGGGCAGATGTTGCCTTTGATTGCTTTAAAACATATTTACTAATCCTTGCCCGTGGTTCCTTGCCCGGATAGTGGTAATAAAACAACCAACAAATCAAAAGGCTCTAATTGGTCTGAAAAGACAAGGCCATCTCATTGGTTGCTTCGTTAGGAACAATCCACCAACGTAGCTGACCATTTCGATGAACAAGCTTTCGAATGCATTCTTCTTCATTCAGTATGGATTATGCTCAGGAGAGAACAAATGAGAGCATGATGCTTTTTATCATTTACGTTAAGTTACGTTACGTTACGTTACGTTAAGTTACGTTACGTTAGATATATATATATATATATATATCTATCTGTAGTTATTTATATAAAAATCTTAAATAAAACTACAAACTAAACAAAGTGAAGTTATGTATTTATGATCACACTGTATTTATGATCAGTGTAGGATGTGGAAGAGCCCTTAGGTGTTTCAGCACATTCAGTGATTCATGCTCCATACTCTTGCCACGTCGACGCCACCTGTCATGATCTAATATTGGGAGGAAAGTGCTAATTTCATCTGAACTTCATTGGTTTTAATGAGATATCCCTTTCGATTCTTTGGTGGACAACAAACTCATTCTTTCATTCCTTCCCATTAGTCGTGGCTTCCAGGTTGATATTAATTGAAACTACTCTCATAATAATCCTTATGTCCATGAAACAAAAAGCTACGAAAAAAATCAGCTTAATCATAATAATACTAACAACAATGTATATACAGGGGGAATTAAATTATCACGTTTCAATCATATTTATTCACGACACTATCTAGGATGATTTAATTTCTGTTTTGTATGTTATTCATAAACGCTTCAATTAATTGGGAAATAAAGAAAACTCATGCCAACTATGTTCAGCATAAGAAAATTCCACTTTATACATCATTTGAGTCTTCCCCTTGTACTTGCTTTATTGTGGAACGACAACAAAACACACATGTATTGAAATACGCAGAGAACAACATTGTTTGGTACAAATACGTGCTCTCAATCTTATAATACAATACATGTCACATTGTAAACATGGGAAGATTTTTTTATAGAAACAAAAAAAAAAAAAAAAAAAAAAAAAAAAAACTAATTTTTAAACCTCACTAAATATATGTAAAGTACTAAACATGAATTGATACAAACTTAGTACATAACTTTAAGATTTAGATGCTTTGCAAAAGAGTGCCACAAGTATAACCAAGAGGCTCGATCTAAAAACTGAATAGTCAAGACACTAGGAATATAAAGGTGATAAATAGAGAATATTCAATTCCAGATTCAATGCCGTTCTCACTTTTCTGGAAATAGGTCAACAGTATCGTAGTCCACCCCTATAACCAATAATAGAAACACGACAAGGAATGGAAGCCTGCTAAATCGCCTCCGAGCGGGAATAATGATAACCTACGGAATTAGAGCCCCCATTCAAGGTCCAATTATGGGGCTTCGTGCGGGGGCTGACCATCAGGTAAGCGCTGACGATGAACAGAGGCACCAAAACCCAGCTTCGGCACCCGAGAGTGGCAGCCTTGGATGATTAATTGCTCCCTCACGATTTCGGATGAAAAAACTATGTTCGTTTTTATTTTTCTGTGCTGTGGGCCCTCATAATTGTGAGGCTGGAGATGGGGATGCTAATTCCAGTTCCACCTGATTCCTTTATAAAGAATGGGGGGGGGGGGGGGGTGGGAGAGAGAGTAGGGGGAGAGGCTTTGTCTATTATATACTCTAGGGTTCGATGTTATCTCCTTTGCTTTTGATGCTTCCCCTACCTATACCTATTCCTACTTCGCCGTCTAGGATTAGGAGGGCAGTTGGGGGGCATGAGAGTTGATGCCAAATGTGATACTATACTGTACTACACTATATCCCATTATATCATACTATATTGTATTACATTGTGTTATATTGTACTATATTATACAGTTGTAATATGTGCTGTAGGAATGTGTGTGGTTGATGGCCCAGTGAATTTGACAGTAATTCAAACATGCATAGGGGGCCAATTCTGAAGCCAGGTGATGCATAGTGGGGAAGAGAACAGAGAATTGTTTGTCTATTTTGTGTTTTTCTCTCCAAATGTTGCATGTTTGTCATGTAGAAGCAAGAGCTATTGTGGATGCTTCTTTAGCTGCCTTCAACCATCTTTTTGCAATTGCAGCTGCTGACAAAAGAGAACAGCATCTGCTGGTGATTTTTAAGAAGAGAAAAATGATGGCATTTGCTGTGGCATATTCCTCCCAAGAGTACGCCACAGCATATGGTGCCTGAAGTGAATCCAACTTTTTCCTTTATTCATGTGTGGTAATCAAATGGTCTGATAGCTTGGATGAGCAAGGTATTTGTATTGGTTGGTTAAAAAATAAATTTCATCCATTTCATGGAAAATGTGAACACAGATGCTTCTAATTTGTTTATATTTCCATTTATAGCAATGGTTGAAAGAAAAGGGTGCCAAGTCGAAATCTGAATCTTGCACTGTTTCTGACTTCTTTCCATGCCATTCAGTCATTGATACTTTCAGAAAAAAATTATGTGAGATTTAACCAGTTTGAATTTTTTTAAGGTTGCCCCTTTTTGCAAAGGGAAGTAAATGTTTGATGAATTTTCAGTAATGTGGGGTTTTTCTAATTTCTTGTTGTTGAAGGTAAAGATGTAAAAAATAGGTTATGAAATTCTCAATGTAATCATTCTGTTCAATTAATTGTGCAATTTCAAACCTTACAAATAAAATGAATGAATATTGACACCACTAGTGTACATACATGTCATGTTTTCTGATGGATAATGCAAATTTAATTTGTAATATTTGAGATTTTGATGTGTAACTTGGCTATACTATGACTATAGTTTTTCACAGTCATAAAACACCATAATTTCTGTTATTGTTACAATGGTTTGAAGTTTCAGAGTATTTTGTAGAGATAATAATGTGTTTGAAAATTTTAGTATGTATGTATGTATATATATATATATATATATATATAACCAAAGGAAATTTTTCATTTTTTCAGAGATTTATTTCAGAATTGTTCATTTGCATCTAGAGTGTTGATGATAATTTAAACATCAACTTTACGGATGTATTTAATGCTTCTCTGTATTTATAACATAATTCTCAGTGAGTTATCATACTAAAACAGAAGGCTATAATTTATTTAACAAGCATTCATTCTACTTTTTTGAGAAAAACATTATTAAATGTACAGTTTATAACTATTGTGTATTTCATCTTTTTTATTTTAAAGACAACTTCACACTTCTGGAACTTACATAGTATGGCACATATAAACTTGGGCAAAGCATATCAATTCTCTCTCATGAAATGTTCTACAAGATGGATGTCCTCCATCTGTTTGAATATTGGTCAGCTTCTTGTTGACTAAGGTCTATGAAATATATATATATATACACACACACACTGCATTTGTGGTCAGGGTTCATGGGCCAAGTTTTAAGGTTAGGGGTTAATATTTATTGGGATCAAGAATTAGGATTTAGAATTAGGATTTTAAATTAAGGGGTTATGATTTAAGAGGACAAACAATTACCCCACACAACTAGTAGAACTGCTGCCCATCCTTTGCCTCAAAACATCCTTAAATGCCCATTTGGAGAAGACATCCCTTGTAAGAGAATTGCAATATATGTCCTGCCCCACTGGGCACAACTGTGGTTCATAAATCACACATAGTTTCTTAAAAGTTCAATCATTCACCAATATGAACCACATCACAAAACATGTAGTTTTCTTCTCACTTTGAGTAGCTTCAGGCTGATCCTTACAACACCATCATACAAATATTTGTGAAAACCCAATCCTTTGTTTAGCCTCTTACATAGTGGTGGGTTTAGGGTTTACCAACAGAGTTGGAACTGGTTTTCTTCCTTGCAAATAGAGCTGTCCATGGGGATCCTCTTCTGCTGTTGATGAGGAGTCTTGGAATCACATACAAACCTGGGAGGATTGGAATCCAGTCCTAGATCCTTTTAGCACAAGGAAACTTGGTTTTTAACAGGTCCTTCTGGAGGTGGGAACATAGATGGCCTGCCACCCAAATTCCAATGCATTCCATAGTTGTGGGAAAGAATAAATTGGGGTCCTGTACCTCAAATCAGCCACCAAGCACAATGTAGAGTCTTTATAAAATAATATGTATAAAAGTTTGAATAAATGGATTTGCTAAGTCCACTGTGGTCCCATGGGTTTAAATGTAACTAAATTCTGTGGCTGCAGCTGCTGCAGGTGAGTGGGGGGCTGGTGTCCTTTTTGTGTTTGGCAGAGGGCACTGTTAATAATTCTACATAGAAATGTGGCCCTTCCATAAGCTGATTGATCTGAATATACACATCAATTTCATTAGTTTAAGAGGCTGAGGTTAATGGATATCCTGTGTGGGCAAGCAAATTGAATTCTTCTTCTCCTCTTCCTCCTGCTGCTATAAGAAACCTACAAAGGGAACAATGATTTAGCATGGTTCCCAGTGTAAATGACACAACCAGATTGCCATTCTCATCCTCAGGAGCTGCTCCCTGTTGCTCCAGCTGCTGCAGCCTCCATTCTACAGAGACTCTATTTATAGTTCATTGAAGAGGAGGAGAAGCATCCAGCAACTGGTCGTCAGCATCTGGATGTTTCACATTGAGGTTGCATCAGAACAGTAAGTTGACACCCCCTTTTTTAACATTCTGATGACTGCTGGGATGCTTCATAGAAACCCATGTCTGTGCAGTGAAACATTTCTTATCTATTCATCTTGCTTAGTGCTGAATTGTTTACTGTAGAGACAGCTGGTTATTCTTAATCTGGACATGTCCCATGGCCTGGCTTCCCAACCTCCAGCATCACTGTCACTAAAGTTGGATCTCCAAAAAGCTGAATACAATTCCAGCTTGAAAACCCACATGTCTAAGTCCATGGATGAAAAGTTAACCAATATTGTAAGTATATGGATGAATTGAGGATGATTTACTGAGTTGTGTTGCCAACTGCATCAAATCTAGATGTAAGATTCAATTCATGGATGAATGGTACATATTTTATTTTATTTTATTTTATAATATTTGGGTGCAATGGCTTCCTTGCTTGTATCAATTTAATTGATTCTGTGACCTGGCAATTTTAGATGCAGAAGCTCACTATGCAAATGGGGCCAAGGTAGATGTCATATCTGACCATCAATCATGAAAGATAAACTTGTGTGATGATGAAAATCAGTTCTTTATACATGCACAAAAATACTTACATACACATACACAGCACAATAATTTTCATTCTTTTCAAAATTATGTTGCAAAAACAGGAATTAAATGAAAACATGTTTACGATCAACTAGAGTAACTAATGTAATCCATTAAAGACTATAAGCCTCGACTTGATAACAAAACAGCTTTGCATATAATTTAATAAGCATATGATAGTAAGAACAAAATATACATATGTGTATGTGTGTGCAAATAAATAAATACAAGGGGCTTGCTTTATTCACAAACTCTTGGATTGGCATCCCGAAAGAACTTTGAAATCAATCCATAAGACAAAATTGTTTATTCCATTTTATCCATTTTCATTGTTTTTGTGATTGTCTTTTGCAACCATGTGAATTTGGCATCCATCTTTTTGCTCCAAGCATGATATGCATCTCTCTGCACGACACCTTTATAACTCCCAATAAAATGTATTGCTACATTTGGATATTTCATGTCCTTTTTGTCTCGATGTTAAACGCGAAATTCCAGCGTCAGAAGGGAGACCGACACCAGACATATTCATCCATCCGGAATGAAAGTTCAGTGGTCCCAAGGACCAGTTTCCATCCCAACAAGCTCGGGAGAATTGTGTCGGATGAACGGTTGGAAGGCAGGACCCGATGACTCGGGAACCTGGGCCAGCCAGGTCTGGTGCCGGGCTCGTGCAGAGGGAGGCAGGGCGGACCCAGGACCCCGACAAGGCTATTCTAGCGCAGCCCCAATAAGTTAAACAACGAAACCCGTTGTCCTTCCTTCCTTCCTTGCTTCGCTTCCGTCGGTCGTCACCCGTCATCCTCATCTTGGATAGCCCGTGCGGTGGGCCGTGCGCAGTTCCACCAAATCAGTCGTCCCCATTCACCAACTAAACATTTCGATATTTTGCGGAAAATCGCGGTCAGGGCTCGTTTCGGAGCGCAGACGAAGAAGCAATAGCAGCGGACGAGCGCCTCTTACCGCCCCCTCAGTCTCCGCTTGGGTGTTCGTGCTGTCCTTCCAATCGCGGCGTATTGGCTTGTCTGTACCTTCTACGAATCAATCATGTTGTGTCGAGTGCAGAGGGGGGGGGGGGGGGAGGCGGATCCTGTTGTTCCTTTTCGTGCCAGGGTTTTATTGAAGGACTGAAGGAGCTGTGTTGACAGAGTGAGTGTGTGTGTGTGTGAGAGAGAGCGAGAGAGAGAGAGAGAGAGAGGTGAGGGAACTAGTATTGAAGAGTATTTTCATTTGGAAAGATAAATGAGAATCTAGCCATTACTGACTGACAAGCACTCTGCGGCTCTGTGAAACTGGACGTGATGTCTGGGAGCTGCTGCGTTGACGCCACAAGGGTGTGATGATGTAAGTGCCAGTGCTTTTTTATTTTGTTTGTTTTGGTTCCTGCGTTCGCAGCGTTTAATTGAAGGATTGCAGTTGCGGTTGTGGCAGGGGGCGCTTGATGAGTGAGCCATGGGAGGGGGCTTCATGAGAGAGGAGGAGAGATTCAGGTGGGATTAGATTGTGATTTTCTGCACGAAATAGGACGGAACCACGCTTTAGCATCTGTGGAAGCTCTTTGCTGCACCATGGATTATTTCGTGTAGGTAGGTTGAAGTCCCGGTATAGGAAGATTCGGCGAGTTTGTGTTTAGACACGACGATCGACATATTGTGTTTTTAAGTGTGTACGAAAGTTGATTTCGGAATCTCTAGTTCGAGGCTCGAGGGTTGTACTGTGCGGAGTTGAGGAATTTTGTTAGTCACCGCGACTGTGGTGCAATGGAGGTGTTGTCTGTGTAGAATTGGCTGTTCTTGCGTTGACAACACTGTTCAGGTCCCGATCTGTATTAAAAGAATCTTCTGCTGTAGCGATGCCGGTGTACGTGAATGAGCGTTAGTTTCAGCTTTGTCATTGACAGTTGAGAATGGGGTAGGTTTTGGCACGAGGACAGATCATTATGTTTGTGTACTCGAAGGCAAGAATGAATCAGTGACCATCTAACAGTGAAAGAATTTCTCTGGAATCTGTTGTGTATTTCAAGGTTTGATTATTTGTTGTGTAATGAAATCTGTGAGGTATTGATTACGCTCTACAATTGAAATAGCAGGTTGCTGGAGAAATCGGCGTGTGGGGGATACTAGTGTAGTTCCTTGGGTCCGCAGATTCCAAAAAGTCTACAAACTGACTCTGTATACTCTATTACTTCGTTCTTGCTGTCTGATATTTTGTTCACTCGAAACTGCGGGTAAAAAGCATTTGGCTTCTGTACTGGAAGAGGGTGATCTTCTGATGCTCAAGAGCGGATTAAGTGGCTACTACATCGAAAACAAGGGTTCGGGGATACGACATGTTCCATGATAAAAGAAATCTTCTTACGGTAAGAGTTTACATCATGGTAAAATCGTTTCAGTATTCTGAGGCATTATCCGGACGGACTTTTTGGTGCGGATCCCTGTAGTAGTATCAAAGAGGTGATGCAAGACAGCCGTGGAAAGTTACATCGAAAATCTAGGCCTCGGAGGGCACACATAATTGACGGAAAGGGCTCAAAGTTGTCTCGGAAACGGAGAAAGCCACTCACACGCAGTCGGAGGTTCTACCTCAGTGACCATGCGTGGCAAAAGAGGCCGGCCCAGGAAAGACCAGATTATTATTGTGTGAGAGACGCACTTTTCCTTGAAGTTAAAACTGAACATTGGATCAGTTTTTTAACCCATCCATGGGTATAGCTCCCGAGTCGAGCGGCTATTCACAACCTCCAGACATGGTGGATTTTCAGCAAAGGTCCATGTGGCCTGCTACAACGCAAGCTTTGATGAAGACAGATAAGCGGAGGGAGCTGCTGCAACCTACGATAGATCTGGAGCAGCTTCTTGAAAGAGACAACACATTTGCTGATGAGCAGAGGTTTGAGGATTTAATGAGATCCAGCAAAGCAGCAATAAGCCATAGAGATTCACTTGTGAGGATGTGGAAAAACCACCAAGCCAATGCGGTCGGTCTGCTGAAGGAGCAACTGGATGCTTTACAGCAGAGAAGGATTGAATCTGAAAGAAAAAAGAAGGAGATAATTGACGAACATGCTGCAGAATTTGATTTCAGCTGTCCAGATGGCGACGAAGTAATGCTGGACCCCGTTAGCATTGGCGAGGGTTTTATGTGCAATTCTGACGCAGCGAGTCCCTGGAGTTCTATTCCTGATAGTGCTAGCTCGTTGTCAGAATACGAGGGAGAGAACTCCTCGGTTTACTGGCGAGAAAAGGCCAAAACTCTGGATACTCTTTTATCCGAAAGTCTTAAACGGGAGGAGTTGCTAACTACGAAATTACAGGATGCTGTAGCAGAATTCCCTTCTAGATTGATGGGCGAACTCCAGCAGCAGTTTGAGCGATTTGACAACTTTCTGCGGTTCACTGTGAGGAAAGCGCCTGTAGTATTTGGCCACCAGGTAGTAGGAGTATACTTGATCTGTCTCTTAATCTCTGGTAGACGCCTTCTTCTCCGATCTTCTAACGATATTTGAAGGTGTTTTGCTCGCTGTATATTGTTCCATATTTTCAGAAATTTAACTTGGTTGATTGGTTTTTTGGTCTTTTATTCTCTGACTTGGTTTCCTCACATGAGGTAGTTCTCTTTTGGCACACAGGACACCGAGTTGCGTTATTGGTTCATTCATAATGCTTTTCCAACACTCACCGAAGAGGTTAGTAACTAATCACGTCATGCTCCTTCACAATCAAACCCTTGAGATTGAGCGCTGTAAATGCGTAGATAGTTTGTACGGATCGTATGTTTGGCAATTCCAGCCCTTGCCGCGAACTTTTCTCTGTTCCCAAAAAATTACTTGTAGCTATTGGCGGTACACCTGTCGTGCTCCGAGTGATAGAATGGACCTGTGAAAATTTCGAGGCAAAACTATCAGCTTCCGTACTGGTGTTATTGGTGGTTTTTTTTTCATTACCATCCTCTGCGGCGATGTTGCTGGGATCCATATGTTCGGATAATCAATACGAAAAGAGTTAGGGTTTACAATGCTTAGATTGTTTGTAATATCGACTGGCGAGATCTATGATTGCTTCATTTTGAAAGTGGTATCTCATGGTTAGGATTTGTTGGATACTGTTTAACGATGATGAATTGTAAGGGCATTTTGGTATTCTTTTTGCGAGCCTGAAGTTCTTGACGAGTCGGATGCTTTTCCATCTAGCTCATAGTACGTGATTTTGTTTGCATTTTTCACCATTGTCTCACTGTAGTATTCAAATTTGATCTAATACTCGCCCATTGAACGTGAATTTGTGATTTGGATTACCACTGATGACAAAACATAGAGCTCGTATGCGTGCTGGGCTTTTAGTGTCATTTGGAATAGGGTGTCCTGTACCGCATATTGGTACCGCATCATAACGTAGTTTAAGCAATTTAAGTTCAGGAAATCTATCGTTCAGAGATGTTTTTCATCCATCAATGAAACTCAAGATGTCTGAGTTACTCCTTCTGTTGGTTTTGAAATTTTCCCATGCCTGTATTCCTACTCTCTGTATTTGTCCAAGCCGAAGGAGGATGCCTATACTTTCAAAAACTTTGACAAATTGTTTCATCTGGCAGGAAGTTATAGGAAAGACGGACGAAGAGATTTATCAGGGGATGGGGGTTTCAGAGCTCATGGAATTCAAACGCGAAGTTATTCGAACCAAAGTTCCTGACAAGCAAGAGATAAAGTTCAATACGAACCTGTTTGGCTACAAGACGTTCATGATTGCTGTGGAGCCTGTACTGGACATGAACGATGTCTGTGTCGGTGTGAACTATGTTGCCATGGACGTGACTTTGCAGGTATAGTTTTCTGTATTCTTCCTTAAGATGAGTGTTGAGAACCCTTGTTTAAAGAAATGTGCACGAGCTTGTAACTGCATGATTTCAGATAGGCTTCAGGCTGATATATGTCACATTTTAGGTGGCCAAGAGGGAGAAGCTCGCCAAGATTCAAGCCGAAGATGCAGTCCAAGTTGCAATGGAGTCTGAACTTAACAAAACCATCTTCATAACAGGTACGAAAGAGGCCGAAACACGTTGAATTAGTCACACCTCTTTCCTGTTGCATTTGGGAGCTATAATCTATCATCCTCTTAACTTATCCTATTTGTCGGAATTTCACGTGTGTTCAAATGAGCCTCTTTCATTTCTTTGTCTCTGTTGGGGGTGTTCTTCCTTGTTGATATCAATAATTATCCGTTTTACTTGGTCACAGAGGAGTCAATGAGAGCCAAGCAAATGCTGGCAACGATGGCGCATGAGATTCGGTCTCCGTTGTCGGGAGTGATAAGCACGGCTTCAGTTTTGGCTCGAACTTCATTGAACCAAGAACAAAAGCGTTACGTTGAGTTTATGACATCTTCAGGCAATGTTGTGTTGAAGCTCATTAATGACATTCTTGACCTTTCTAAGGTTGAAGCGGGTATATTTTCAAGTCTTTCCAGTGCTAGTGCATTCACATAGAAAACTTGCCACAACGTTGTTTGTGAAAATGGATTTTTATGCAATTCGTAATGTGAAATTAGGCTTGTACTTTTGAAACCTTGGTGAGCATTTGATTAGCTTAGAGCGACATTTATTTTTTCCTAGGATTGTTTTGAACAGTGTTCAGAAATAGGAATAACTTGGGGAATTTTTTAAGGATCTAACTGCTTCTTGTGCGTCATATTTCTTTGCAGGAGCAATGACATTTGAAGAAAAGAAGTTCCGACCAAGAGAGGTTGTGAAACATGTGCTGCAGATGGCATCCGCTTCTGTAGCTGCAGACAACAAGACCATTCATCTTGAAACGGACGTATCCGAAGATGTTCCTCTTGAGGTGAGTACTTATTTTTAACTTCTTTCAGTTTGTATTTCAAGCCATCATACGTTGGGATCACGAAAAGCTTTACTTGAATGTCGCTTTGTTGAAGTTCGCATCATTATTGCTATGGATTATTTTCGTAAGAAATTTGTACTTAAAGTTTCGATGTTTTTACAGGTCGTCGGCGATGTACTCAGAATTCGTCAAATGCTTACCAATTTAGTCAGGTATCAGATACTTCAAATTCATAGATGAATCTAATGCAGTTTTTGTGGCCGTAGTTTTATTTATTTCTTGAAGTTGACGCCGTTTGTTTTCCAACTCTCAGCTCCAATTACATAAGTTTTTTCCTTTTGGTGCTCTGGAGTGGGTTTGACTTGGTATTTTGTTTTGTTATTATATGACTTCCTACAACTGAAACTCTTGATTTGACGATAACTACCGATTCTCGCAGCAACGCGGTCAAGTTTACTCATGAAGGCAAGGTTTCTATTGTTGTGCGTGTTGTTGGGCCGCCGTCTCACACCGCTCGGGACCATACGAAGTCCAAACGAAAATTTGAATTTGATTGTTGTGAAACTTCACAACGATCAATTGAACTTTCGGCATTTCCTAATCCTATGCCTGTATCCTCTTCTTCAGAAGCTTCCAATATATTTCAAAGGAAGGGGCTGATTGCACCCATGTCAATTCCTGTTAGCGACAATGCTACTCATTTTTCAGAAGCAAACCAAAGAACACTCGTACGGAACGAAAGTGAATTTTCTTCTGATTCAATAGCGTGCCAGTGTTGTGGCACCCGAAACACTGGAACTGTCAAGCTTTCAAATAAGTGTCAGAGAAGTGAGCTGGCTGGTGATGTGCTCAGTTCTTTGGAGAAGCAGCGGACAGGAGAACAGATTTGTGCGATACCTTCATCGAATGGAAATGCTGGTGGTCAGGAAGCTCTAGTAAAGGATGAGGATACGAAGGATATGATGTGGATAGAATTTTACATTGTAGATACTGGGATTGGTATTTCAGGTGCTTTCATCTTCGATATTTTCATAACTGCACCTTTTTCTGTGTTTCATATGATACCTGTAAACTAGGTTTCTCGGATTCGTGTCACACGTCTTAATGGCTTATGTTGAATTTTTTATGATGTGGTTGTTAGTGGTTCGATGCAAGGATATCATAGGTACTCGTATTATTGTTGTGCAATTTTTGGAAAGGGTGAAAGTCACTCTACTGACCATCTCGTTTCATTTATTGCAGAAGGAGCAATTCCAACGCTGTTCAAGAGATACGCCCAAGCAAGCAGCACGCATGCTCGGAAGTATGGAGGCACTGGTCTCGGGTTACACATTTGCAAACAGCTGGTATGAAATGGTTTTTATTTATCTTGTGGTTAAATAGTGTTTGAATGCTAATGTGCGTCTTATTCCTAAAAATTTCTTTGACAAGGCACTTACCAGGTTCTTATTTTTTGAAGGTTGAGTTGATGGGGGGAAGTATTAGTGTCCTCAGCAAAGAGAAGGAGGGATCTACGTTTTCTTTCAAGTTGCCACTTCGAACTGTTCAGCACTTGCCAAGTAGTCCTGTTTCTAGTGATGAGCCTGAGTGCGTGACGGAGAAGGACCATAAAGAAAATATGTGCACGGATGCGCCTGGGATTTCGCGATTGAGCTCTAAAAAACCTGCACACAAAAGCTTACTAAATCCCTCAACCAGAGACCGCGGTCGTCGTCGATCTAAGCAGTCTCTTAAACCTGCATTTAATACCCCGAGCCCTACGAATTCTGATCAACTGAAGTATTTTACTGCGTTTCGTTCCCAGAAGCGAGAGCTACATCCAACAACAGTACCTACTTCAGCTGTTGTCACCAAGCCTGTACAATCTGAGGAACATGGACATTGTCTTGGACCTAATAGTTTTAGGCTTCTCGACAGTCAGGGACCACCTTTACATGCTTGTTTCGAGTCTATAAAAGGCTTTGATAGAGAGGACCCTGCGAAATCAGATCGCCGTTCTAATACTTCTTCGACCAAAAATTTTCAAGGAGGATCTGTACGTTACAAAACGCGATCTACACCACAGCAAAGCAATGCTAAGAAGTTGGGGAAGACGCATTCCGACAAGAGGATTTCTCGCGAATCCTCACCAGTTATTTCTAAAGTAGTAAAAAACTCTAGGCGGTTTAAAATTTTGGTGGCTGAGGATGATCCAGTGAATGTGAAAGTCGCCACCCAAATGATGGTTGCTTTAGGACATGAATTGAAGGTGGTGAACAACGGGGCAGATGCAGTACAAGCAGTGAAACAAGAATTGTACGATGTCGTGCTCATGGTAAGCAAACGCCTTCATACATATTCGACTCATCAAATCAGTTTTTCTGAAGGACGGTATCTTTTTTAAAATCTTAGCCATTGTGACTAAGCCTTGATCTTTTTCAACCTAATGACGAAGTATGAACGTACGTTCAAGAATCTTTCCAAGTTCAAATTGGTAGCGAGGTCTCTGTATATACTTGTATGCTTGCATCCTATGTTTTTAAACTGAACTGAAGATGTGTTATCAATTCAGGATGTTCACATGCCAGTTATGGATGGTCTTGAGGCAACTCGACACATAAGGATGTACGAGGAATCTTGTTTTCCTGCTCCAATCAATGATACTGTACGAACCCATCAAGGAGCAACAGCTGCAAGTGGTATGAGTCTCCACAGTATAAGAAGAATACCAATCATTGCGGTATGATCACTGTAGCGCAACTGCTTTAGTCCTCCTTTGTAAACTCCCTAGCATGTAGATTTCTACTGATCTTAATATCATCGCCCCTATTGTCGCTGATTTTCTTTCGAATGGCTTGGCAGATGACAGCAGATGCATTGACAGACAATATTCAGGAATGTGCCAAGAATGGAATGGACAACTTCATTGCTAAGCCCGTAAATATAGAGAAGCTTGAGGAGCTGCTTAACGAGTACGTGCCTAGTATGGACCAAGAAATTTAACGGCGCGGGGCGAGCAAGCGTCCTAGGGCTGTAGGCGCTGCTCGCCCGTCTTTGTAAGGATGAGACAGGAAAGAGACTGAGAATTTGCGAGCATTTCAGGTGGAGCTCTACACTCGGCTGGTCAATAGCTATGATCTCCTGGTATTAATGACTCAATCCAGTACAGATGATGCTCTTAGTTCTCTCAATGTATTTCGACAACTTTTTCTCTCATTCTGTGGATAGTAGGATATGACAGATAGTGTCGTGAGACAGGAGGTGGTGGCTTGGCCCAGTTCCCACTTCATTTGACGAGCCGTTTAGGCACCCATTTATTCTCCCTTGGCGAGGTTGAGACTGACTCTCATTAGAGTAAGACCCTCAAATCATGTGGGTCTCGTAAGATTGTGTGTTACACGGACTTGTACACAATTTCAGCTCAAAGGTAGACTACTAGGTAGTGGAAGAAGAGATGCTGAATTTTCGGCTCCGGCAAGTGGCGGAACGTTTTGCACCGCTTCACTGGCTCTTTTGTACATCAGTTTCCAGCTACAATGTCCCAGCTACCATGTGCCAGCCACTTGGCAAAATGTCCAAGGGTGTGTAATAGCTATGTACCATAAGCTTAAATTCCTCTTTTTCCCAGAAAACGCGATCAGATTCATGGATCCTGTTCCAACGTTTGGGTACTTTCAGCAGCTTATTCGTCGTGACTTCTGAAGAGTGATGAAATTTGCATCTGCATAAGAGTAACGGATTCTTCTATCGTCCTTTCCATCTTCCATTCCGAAGTGCGGTAGTCTTCTTCCTCCACATTAGCTATCCAGTGAGCAGCTGGTAGATTGATGAAACCTGTGATTGTATCTTGCATCTTGCAGTACAAAATGCAAGTTCTTTCAAGAAGGTGATGCATGGCTGCATTGGAAGGGAGGATCCGGAAGAGAATTTGTAATATTCTTTATTGCTCTTTTCCATTTATTGCTTTGAAGTTGGGAATTGCAATTTTTTCTCTCTATTGCCGCTTCTTTGTATAAAATTTTAACACCCACTCTTGAAATTTGGGCCTAACTAAATTAAACCCTTAACAAATGTTGAAGAAGATATCTATTACTTAATCAATAATATATATATTTTTTATTTATTCTACTTAAAATAGATATATGTGGGCCAATTCATTCAAAGGAGATTGGATCACACTTATCATATGTTGAGTTTTTTTTCTTCATTCTCTTTTCTTTTGCTTTTTTTCTTTTTTATCTTTTATTATTTTAATGCCTCTTATTTTGTTGATTTAAAGATGGATGCAAATTGTTTTTATGATCTTACAATTTAAATATGGTTATTGGTTAAAAGTTTTAATAAGAATTTTATCAAAAATAAGTTTATATTTTATTATTTGCATTATGATTTAATACTTTAGATTTGCCATCATATTAGTGTTTTGATGATAGATATTTAATTACTACTAAATGCTTTTATTTAAAAGATAAGAATTTGTTTAGAAACAATAATCTTATATTACAACGTTTTAAAGAAAATCAAGTTTTTTAATTTTTTTATAAAATAATTAATATAAAAAATATATTCTATTTTTTTTAAATAAGTAATTTAAGACATTGATTTGTGCAATGGTCATGTACTATACAATTGTTTTAATTGTAGTTGAATTTTGAGGTTTTCTTGCTTTGTTTTATTTTTTATTTTTTATATTTTTTTCTCTCGAATCTAATTTCTTTTCTAATTATTATGTCTTTTTTATTTATTTTGCTTAAGAATAGACACTAATACTTTTATAAATTCTTTGGACTTAGATCTTTTAAGAAATTTATTTTTAAAAAAATGGTAGATATATTATTAGAAGTAGGTGAATTTGAAATAGAAATTGAAGAAGGAATATTAAGTGGTTGGGATCCTAATAGCTCTTTTATATTATTCAATAATACATAAAAATTGTGTAAAGTACAAGATGATACAAATAGAGTTATAGACATTGATTACTAATTAGATTGAATATAATGGAACAATGTGTTTTGGATTATATCCTTTAAATTTGCCATATATAAAAGATGAATTAAAATCCTATCCAATATAATTAATTATAATCTATAATATTAAGGACATAGTAAAAGTAACTTGTTTCTAATTGCTAATATGCCAATTCTTTTGTCAATAGAATCCAATCTAACTCTTATTAATTTTAAATAATTTGATTTTTTTATTTTTTATTTTTTACAAATTTACTTTAAATATTTATTTTTATTTAGTATGTGAGAAATAAATTAAAAAATAAGATGTAATCATATATATTTAATAATATTTTAAACCACCTACAAAATTAAATAATAAATAATAAAAAGTTGAGGTTGAAAAATTCTATTCTTATTACTATTTCTAACATTTGATATTATAAAATTATTTAGGTGATTGTTGAAGCACTAGTTTGTAATAAAAAAAATTTAATGTAAACATGATTTAGTTATATTAAACTTCATATCATGGATGGAATATATAGAACTATATGTAACTAATATAACTTACAACAAAATGATTTATGTTCCATATAATATTAAATATATACATACACATATACACATACATGTGTGTGTATATATATATATATATATATATATACAAACCATTTTATATTAATCACATAGCAATTTAAAATATACTATTATTTTATATTAATCACATAATATAAAAATTCACACTTTTGTATACTATCATTTTATATTAATCATATTTTTTGTTAATCACACATTAATATCATGATTTACTTATAATAATTATTATTATAAAATTAAAAAAATCTAAAAAAATCTATTATAATAAAAGTGGAGTATAAAGAATTCAAGACTACCAAAAAAAAAAAATTTAATTTAGATTTTTTTGAAAGGATCTCAACTATTGCAAAAATGCTAGACTTATCATTTTTCATATATAAAATCTTATGTTTGTATATGTGATTTTGCTAAAAATTTATTATTGTGTGTTTAGCTTTAGCAACCAAATCTTTTAGTTATGTGTATGATTTTTGTAAGAAATTTGGTTCTAAGAAATCATGGTAATAAACTCAAACAATCTTATTGAAAAAACCTTATTTATTAAAGATCACACTACTTATAGATGCAAGTGTACATATTCGCTCTCAAGAAATGTCTTAGCATTATATAAATCTCTATCTAATATTGCCACTCAATTATATGATTATAATTTTTTCATCGACAACAATCTTTTCCACCATTTCAAAACCTTTCATGTACTCCACAACTTGCAAAACAACCATATTGTTGTTTTAGTTTTTAGTTTGCCTTCAAGTTTGAATAAAATGTCTTAGACAATATAATAAACTTTGCATCTGTCTATAGATCAAGGATCCATTCTATCTTATGATACAATTGCAAGAAGACAAATTACAATATATGTTTCTACTTTTTATAACATAACCTATACTACAACCTACTTTCTTTTTTATATTGTGTTGTAATTGAACATGACTTCTTACCAATTAAAAAAACCAATTGACATCAATATAAACAATTATATATAATATTACTATTGATAATTTTATTCACCATAAAAATAGCATAGTAGAGACATAGTAGACAGTGCATAGGCAAAGCATAACAAAAATCATAACAAAGATAACAATAAATGCACATACATTGGAGTAGGATCAAAGATACAAGCAACATGAATAAAACTCATTAGACAAGCAAACCAAAATAATAAGGAATGCATCAAAGCAAAAAAGCACAACAAAGTGATGTAAGAGACTAAAGCATATAAATTGATACCAAAGAACCAAACAATAAATAATAAACAAAATTCACTTAAAAGAATTTAGGATTTTAATGAAGTAAAAATGATCCCTTTTCACCTTAGTGACCTTGGTGACCTTGGTGACCTTTTATTAGCAATTGCCTTGTTCTAAAATAAAAAGAAGACAATTTTAGACAACAATTTTAGATAAAACCTAAAACTTTTAGCTTCACCCTTTTATGCTTCCAATTGATACTCCCCAAAAATTATGCTCCATCTTCCTCCTAATCCACTAAAAAATTGTATTTTCTAATAATTTCAAAGTTGAAACTCTCTCATTTGATACTCTCATTGGCTTCTGTATTTTCTGATCAATTGCTGCTCATCCATTACGTCAATGTCTCACTAATGACACAACTCTAACAAATGGCATAGCAAAGACAACAAAGAAGACAACAAGGACGAAGATGGCTATGATAACAATGGGGGAGAAAGTGAGTATGTGGGACATGGTGCCAGGAATGGAGAATGAGGCTCTGAGCACACTGAAAGTGGCTGTTCGTTCCGGTACTTCGCTGCGACCTTATCCTGCAGTGTACCAATCAAGCTGGCATCCAAGTTGATGGAGATCCCATGAGGCGTTGCAACTGGGTGATGACCATCAAGCATGAGGGATGGCTTGTAGTAGAAGGAAAAAAAAAGGTCCTCAGATCTCCGAGTGCAGCCAGCATTCACAAGTAGGATTTATCTGAAGAACGGAAGATGTATTGTGACACAATCGAGTCGCGTGATGGAAGATCGAGATTGACTGAGAAGAAAGGGAGTCGTTGCTAAAATGGGTCAAAATTCCGTGGCGGTAGAATCAGTTGTGGCGCTTGCCTTGCAATAAGCTGGTTATCGTAAAATGGTAATTGCCTCCACATGTTCACTAGGTTCGTGTCAGTGAGATGCCTTGCAGAAGGCGATTTCCCGTTTATTTACAACTCTACATGTTGCTGAAGCTCTGAGGCATTCAACCTCCTAACCTGAAGATGCTTAACTGCTTCGTGCATGAACTATATTACATCTTGAGCCTCAGACTGTGGCGTCTTATTGCACATCTAGCGCTATATATTACACTACAGTACACCATCGGAAGAAGCGAAGAAGGAACAGCTACTATTTTGCATCTCCAGCATCAAATGTGATGCTGACCTGACCTAATCGGCAGAGATGCAGATTTCCAATGCTTGTCCTTCACATCCTAAAACGCACTTGCAGTGTTCCCTGCTCAATTCCCATTGCAATTCCAAATCTGCAATCTAAGGGCATGCTTTTTGGGCACTAAAGCACAGATTTCCTCCTCAATGTGAAGGTTGAGTCCTGAGGAAAGTGCGCATCGTAATTGGCGATGCAGGCTTAGGGATTTTGCCGGTTAACACTCAACGCCATCGTAACGTTCGCTAGATAGCTTGATTGATATCAGGTGCAAATCCCACAAGATCCTTTGCATGGTCGGGCATTTATGTCTATCAGGGACGTCTCAGTTTTTTGCCAGAATAAAATTTCCACTGTAACAGCACCTGCTTACGAAATCCTCAAGCATGTGGTGGCGGTGGGCGGGGTGAAGAAGAAGGACCGCCCTCGTCAACACCATCTTCTCCAGTTTGGGGCGACACCACACTCTTCCCTCGGCTCAACAAACGTCGGAAGCTCGCTGAAGCGCGCGCCATCGGCGACAAAACATTCGACGAATTGCTGGCAACCGCTGGACCAGACCTCGGGATGTCAATAGTAACCTGAAACGGCGCACGAATACTGGACGCCGACCTCGCCTCTGCACTCCCTCCTGCACCTGCACTGCTCATCTGCGCTTGATTCCCCCAGAATAACACATTGGACGGGATTTCGGACGGCGTCTCGTAATCTTTTATGTTTTGTTGCTGATCAACCGCAACGGTTGGTTCCAACGCACCACTTCGCCGATGATTCTCCCCGCCCTGATCCTCCGCAGTGCGGGACAAACTATTGCCTCCTGAGGAACTATTCAACGCCGGCAACTGCCCCCGGCTCCGTTGGCTCCTCCTGGAAGCTCGCATGGCCGCCATGAACGGCGCTCCTACATCACCCATAACGGGCGCTTCCATCCGAGGAGGCTCGCTAATATGCACCACGGTGGCGGCCTCGGTCTTCTTCTCATTCTCATCAGCTCCCACACTCGTGCGACACAACGGGCATGTCGAGTGCGAGTGCAACCACATGTCAATACAATCCAAGTGGAAACTATGGTCACACTTCGGCAACGTGCGACCTTTCTCACCCGACTCAAATTCTTCCAAACAAACCGCGCACTCGAACCCATGCTTTGCCCTCTCGCCGTCGAATTCGAAAGTGGGCAGAGCTTCAATAACAGCCCGTTCAAGTCCCACTGCCTGCGTCACCGGAGCAGCGTTCACAGGGACATTGTAACGGCGTCTTCGCCATGATAAGGTACGCAAGGTGCCATCGCTTGCGACGATGGCACCTTGGTTGCGCCAGAACCACTTGGCGTAGATGTGGAGGCAGAGGATGAAGAGGACGACAGCGAAGAGAACCGCCACAGCCACGACCATAATTTTGCTGTTGACGACATAATTGTTATGGCCCGGTGGCGGCCCGTAGTAATTGTATGGAGCAAAATTTCCATCACTTCCTTGACAGCTCCCTGACCCACACCCGCTCATGGTGCGATCTGCTCAATTTCCAACAAGCAATCCAAGCGCAAATCGAATATAGCAACTGAAATCTTTTGTCTTTCTTTTAGATCACCTCGTGTAAGTTGCTTGCGCACCCGACCTTCTAAATTCTTAAACAAGAGATGGCTTCCACTACGCAGTGATTCCCTCGGCCTTGACTCCCCCACCAAGTTCTACAACAAACAACTGCCGGAGCCTCGACGGATTCCACCCGAGCGAACACCTGCGCAAACCTTTAGAAGAATGACTAGATTCCGATCATTGCAATCCCGACAATGATGAAGGAGGGAGACGATGACATAAGATGCTGAACTAGAACCCTCCCAATTCCGCCCGACGATACAACTCACCGCGCGCACCTTCCTTCCTACCTTCCTCAAAAGGCCTCTAGAACCATCCCACCCCCTCTCCCTCGCCGAAACTCTCCACAAAGCAACTCCTCCGCTTTCGCAAAACAATCCACCCTTCTATTACCTCACCTTCATCTTTCAACCCCTCCCCGTACCGACATCCCCACCGCAATCTAACCACTGCCAGCCTACCCACTTACCCTCTTCACGCCAGAAAAAGGAGAAAAATCATCCACCCTTTGTGCCTCGTGTCCCGAGTAATCCTGCGCTCACGAATTCAAAAAGCATACGCTACCAGGTGAGCAAATGGGAGCATCCAAGCGGCTTCTATGTAGCTCCAGACAGGCGCTGTTGGTTGGATGAAGCGGCTTCGCAGCGGCTTCGACGAGGTTCGGAGCGAGACCAAAGTGTGATGATTGGTGACTGCGAGCCGCGTGTCCGTGCTAAGGGATTGACCAGGCCGCCGAGGGGGAAGACGGGGCGCGGCGATGGGGCTCGGGGTCAGTCGGGAATCAACCAAGACATTAGGCGCAGGCCCCACGAGGAGAGTGGACCGCAAGTCTGCAACCGACGACTAGTAGCGGATGCGCTGTGCCCTACGTCGCAGCTTCGCGTCGGCCTTCAGGGCCCCGGCGGGGACAACGCCCGTCCCTCACAGACTCTGTTCCATCCTCATTTGCCGACTTTGAGCGAGTGCGCCTCGGAGGTTCGAGGTTCAAGGATCGAATCCGTCGAAGCTGAATTCAGGCGGACTAAAAATAATTCTCTGCTTCTTTGTCCCCGTTCCGACGTCGACCTTCGTTAACGAAACTCAACAACACGTCGGAAGTCTATTCTAGGTTAAGTTTCTCGTACACTGTTTGGCATCATTCTACAATCTCCTTGTGCATGTGTATGTAAGTCTTGACTTATTCGTTTACTGTTCATTAAGATTGAGACCCATAGAAACAATAATTCAATCAGCATTTGATACCACATTCGTTGCATGATTTAGTGTGTTTTTTGTGAATAAAGAGGTGAATTAGTGCATTTTTTATAATATAAGAAGTGTGTGTGTGTGTGTGTGTGTGTGTGTGTATACATACATAAAATATGTGTATACATATATATATATATATATATATATATTCAATTTTTTATTATTGCAAGCAAACAACTTACATCATTGTAGTAAAAGCAAATGATAGGAATAACAACAATAATAACAATTGGGCTCATTTTTGTGTGCATAGCTGTTTAATTCATATAGTCCAAGGCAGAAGTCAATAAGTTTGTGACTGAATTAGGTGCCATATGCAACTTTTACTTTCTACCCCATGTGTCTGTGACTTTCTTCTTGACCAAATAAATTCAACCTTAATAATTCATTTCTCACACTTACTTCTTTGCATTAGTCATTGCAGTACTACAGCTATGGACACAGAATATTAGTTTTTGTGGAATAGGAATGAGGTGATATCAATACAGGGACCCATGCATTGACTGTTGACACAGCAGAGAGGCAAAAAGCATGTGCCCAGCTCTGCGAAGACACAAAGCTTGCCTGCTTCCTTGCTCACTCTCTTTTAAAATATAGACAATGGATATTTATAGCCCTATCCTGCTGCTTAGTTGACCAAAGTTGAATGTGTCTTCACATGGTTTTGTGAAAGAAGATTAGGACCAATGCCCCTTTTGTTCTGCCCCAGATCAGGGTGCCCACAGAGATAGAGTATTTGTTCAAGCTCTATTATTATTGTTGTTATTTATTGATGCATAAGTCTTCCCTATCACATTGAAAGATGATTTGTTTTGTTTATATGTATGTGTATGTATATGAGGGTATATATTTAAATATATATATATATATATATATATATATTTATGCATTGCTGATTGCCAAATACTCAACCCTTTGATTTCTACCTTCTAGACAGCAGCACAAAGACAATATTGCCCTAAAAGAAAAAAGAACATGGAGAGTGCCCATCTCATTTACTTTTACTTTTAGGGCAACACCCACAGCAAATGAAAATAAAGATGGCTAGAGAATGAAAGGCAGAAGTAGCTATAGACAGACAGCCACTCTCTCCAATTCTCTCTCATCAGCATCATCACATGATGAATTGAATGGGAATGGGAATGGCAAGACTGAACACCCCTATCATCTCCGACCTTTCCTTTCCTTTGCCCTTTTCATCTGCCTTCATCAGTGCTCATGAAATCCCGTGATCCCATCTCCCTTATCATGTAAGCCAGAGCATACAGCATGATAATGGGTAAAAAAAAATACAATAAATAAATGTACCAAGGAAAACAAATAGAAAGATGAAGAGTAAACACAAGAGGTTTCTGTCGGCGTCCCCCGTTCATCCCACGTTTATTCATCCCTCGGGAATTGCGGGTCATTAAAGTTAAACTGAGTTTTTAATGGCTTTCATGGGTGGGTCTGATTCATAAACATGAATATAAACACCTATAAATATGTATATACTCCCGAAAGTCAATTCTGAGTGCAATCCTGCACACATTTGGCAAAAAGACAGAGAAAAAGGGAGAGAAAGGGATCGTTGCCAAGTTGGAACATTGCCAAGTTGGGCATAAAATATATTCTAAAAAATCTATAAAAAATTACATAAGCTTTGGCCCAACTCCTCGCAGCACCAGTGGGTGATCGGTTCCATCAATAAATTAATCCATCCACTGACATCCATCCATAGTGGATGTTTTATGCTCCCTAAGTTTGTTCTGGAGGAGATCTGGTGCTGCTGCCCGTGAGACGGGCAGCTGTGTGCAGTCAAGAGATGTAGTGCTGGCAGCATGTGGAGTTGACTCACAGTTACAGGAAGGGACCAACCACCTTTATCTTTTTGTCCTTCTCTTTCTTTCCTTTTCCTTTTCCCACGAAGTCTTAAATGGGATCGCGTGGGCAGTGTTGGTGGGTGGGACTTGGGCGACTCCCTTTTGACCAGAATTGTGTGTGTGGGGATTAATGTGACAGAGATCCAGATGACTGGGTTCCCGCCACCCCTCCCCCACTTTTCCACGTCAGCACCATCTGACTCACATGAACCCTAGATCCATGGGTTTCTGCCCAGTCAGTCTTCGTGTCCGTCTGTTTGTCTGTGCATGTCTTGGTGTGTGTGTGTGTGTGGATATTCTTTGGATTATAACCCACTTTGGATCATATGCCACTTGATGTCAGCAATACCAGACCCATACATACATTCTCCCACACACAGACAGATGTATATATATATATATATATATATTCAACACTTTGGTAGTTTGTGACCAAAGACTAGGCAAGCTACCTTGAAGCAAATTTTGTAACAGTGGCCATTTCTAATCAACAGAAGTTCTTTGATGAAAAGACCTGATAAGGGAATGAATCAAGAGTTATAATTGAAGTTCTAACTTACAAATGCCTTCACATATCTGTTATGTAGTAAATACACTTAAAAAAAGATGTTGTAAAAATTTTGGTATTAGGCCCTTCAGTGTTTTGTAGATTTTTTACATAGTTTTTATTGCATTGTTGAAAATTTAGAGTGTTTCAACTTTGTAAGCTATTTTAGCATATTAAAAAAATTCTAGATATAATTTTTTGTTAACCTAAATTTTTCTAGTTCCATGTTATCTATTCAAAAAGCTTTTTAAAATGTACAATCAAGTCTCTATTTACATACTTAATTATCCCAATTGTTAAAAGATAAAATTTCATCACAAAACAAAAAAAAAAATAAAAAAATGGTGTCCATTTGATTAAAAAGTTATAGCCAAAATATGCTTGTAACACTTAAATTTGGATATATATATATATATATATATATATATATATAGTGTGTGTGTGTGTGTGTTTTTTGAAACTCTTCTAAATAATATTTGTTTGTTTGTTGGTTTGTTTTTGTTTTTTGTTTTTTGTTTTGCAACTTTATAAATAAGCTTTGCAAGGTAGCACCATATATGTATTTTCAAAAATAAAAAATCTTAAATAATTGTATTTTTAAGACTCAACAAAAATTATGATTTTTTTGTAAAAAATTCTATGGTATAGTTCTAGTGACATTGATAAATGTCACAACTTACTAACATAATTTTCAAAACTATTTTGCATTTTACTTATTGAGTTAAACCATAGGAAAAAAAAATCTACAGGGCTTCTTTTATAGAAACCTTTATAGGAATTTTCATAGAGAATTTTGCAAAAGTAAAAAAACAAATTCAAATAAGAAACAAAAGAATCTTACCAATTAAGTTTTAGAATAATTAAAATATTTTTTTGTTCTAGAATTATTTCTAATGGTTTTATTTTATTTTTTGTATATTTTTATTTATTTTTCTATATTATTGTATCTTAAAATAGTAATAATTTATGTTTTATTTTTAAAAATAATATATTTTAAAATTTTTAAAATATAATTTTTGATTTTTTTTTAAATCTAATTTCTAGAAACAAATGCAAAATTTTAATGCAGAATAATTTGATATAAGTTTAAAGATATATATGTACACACATGCATATATATATATATATATATATATATAATTTTAATATTTTAAATTATTTTAATAATAATATATTTATTTATTTATTTAAAATGTTTTTAATTAAAATTTTAAAATAAAATTATTACTTTTTTTTCTTTAATCTTCTTAAGATTAATTTTTTTTAATGGTGCATTAGTTGTATGAATTGCATCCTAATTATTTCTTAATTTTTATTATTAAAATTTTAAATTTATTATAAATAAACATAAATAAATATTTCTTGTATCTAAAATTACATTGTCTCTCTGATTTGTAGACAAATTTTACATGGAGGAAGATCATGGTATCATGTCATCACAATTGTACTTGGGATATATGTATTTAAATATGCCAATTTCTTTGGCATCCATTCAGATTTTTTTATTTTATTCGAATGCTTTCTCTTATAATATATGTGTACCTTTTAATAAAAAAATTTCTATTATTTGTGTGCACTTTTAAAGACTTGTATAACTTTATTATAACTTGTATTTCTTTTAAAAAAATATTTGGTACAATTATTCATTTATTTTTGATTTTTGATTTTTTAAGATTTGCTAATCTAAATTAAATAATAAATAAAGTTTTTTATAATATTAATCTGAGTCAAAAGACAACTTAGATAGATATATTAATAACTATGTATTTATTTATTTATTTATTTATTTATTATAATATTATTTATTTTAATATAGAACATAATTTTTTATTTAATATTTTTTATATAACTAAAGTATTATGCTTTAATTTTTTAGTATCTTAAAAAAAATAATAAGTTGAAGCATAATACTTTAATTATATAAAAGTAGTATTGATATTTTATATTTTTAAAATGATAAAATTATTAATAAATTTCTATTAATACCAAAATAATCCAAAAATAAAATATTAAATATTATTAAAAAAGAAACTTAATTATAAAATAAGGTTTTATTCTATTCTTTTAGTTCTATTTAAATTAGAGATATAATTTTATTTAGAACAATTTGCATAATTCATTTAAGTACCAAAAAAATTGATTTAAAAATAATATTAGTTATATATAAAAAAAAATGTTGATAATATATCACTTTTACATTCAAATTCAATAACAAGATATATTTGTATGTATATGTGTAAACATGTAATTAGTTAATTCTAATTATTAAATGATTCTTTAAAAAACCTAATGGCTTAAAATCTCAAGTGTGAGATATTTATTGTAAGTATACAAATTGATGCTTTTTATAATACTATTTTGTTTACTTAATCAAATATAATTTTACAGTTTTCTTTTTTCTTTTTTCGCAGAAATATATTAACAACTAGTCAATGGAATGCAACCAACATGTTAGTGTACATCTGGTTAAATTACATAACTGCTTGGTAAGCTATCACAAGTATGAAGTGATTACCAACCAATACTGTGGTTACAAGTTGCCAACTACCTATTCAACCTAAACTTTCCTTTCTTTCTCACCTGTTGCATAACATTATATTTTTTTATTTAGGAAATTATGCAAGCATGTACTTACATTCTCAACAACAAGAAAGTTATGCCTCATAACTTGAGATTCAAAATTGCAATGACACCCTCAAATATAATATTACCCATAATTACCACAGGTAGAGCCAAAGGTATACTTTGGTAGGGGAAAAACCACTTGAGTCTCATGTCAAGGAACACATGTCATCACATGATTGATCAAGACCCATGAACAATCTGACATGGCCAAACCTTTTGACACTTTGATACAACTTTGGAAGTGCCTATTGTGGGCCCAAATTGATGGCACAGGTGGCAGTGGGTAGTTGGGCCACATTCTTTTAAGAAACTGCCAACAACTTGCTAGAGTTGATATACTTGGCCTTTGGTACATGGAGTTGGTTGTGAGCAGTACCCAGTTGTGGAATTTTGGGGGACAGAATGTAATGTCCACACAGAAAGTCTTTCTTGCATGTGTTGGGATCTACATGAGGAATATATATTTATATATACACACTTTTGATTGAAGTGGGTGTTGGGTGGGTTCTCAAAACAGATACTAAGAATCCATGCATGGATAGTGTAAGATCTTGTATTCAAATACATACACATCTTTTTAGATTTACAGATTGGTTGTTGTTTTGGTTAAATATTGGATGTTGATGCATCTATGTCATAGATTATGACTTTACCTGCAATATACAATTGTGCTTAGAAACATCACAGAGTTATATTCTGGTTTATACTTATAATAAATTTGGTTAGTTCAGTTTGTTTGTATGTTTGCAGTTCATTTAAAAAAGAAAAACATATCTCAGTAAACATCTTGTGTAGTTTTAAAAATTCATACGCCAATTCAAATAGACAATGCAATCTGCTTCTTGGAAGTAACGTGAAATTGCCTTCTCATCAGCAAAAACCATTCTTAATCACGTAATTTAATGTAAATTCTACAGTTTTATCAGTTCCTCACAATTCATTTGCTAACTGGTCAACACTGACTTGATATAGATTCCTCATAAATCTCACACTTCTAATAACGGATATTTGATCAGTTTTTATTTTTATTTTTATCAAGCTCGTTCCTCAGTTCAAATCAATAGCATATCTCAAAACTTTCTCTATTCAACATTTATAGAAACTCCAGCTTATTCTATAAACCATGAATTCAACTATATCGTCAACAGATGTAGCCACTTTCCATGTAAAAAGCACCGCATTATCGTGAAGTTTCCAAGCAGTGGAATTCATTTCATGCTCCAAGATCCTTGAGAGCAATTCTAGTTTCATAAAACATTAGAAACACCCCAATTGGTGTCAGCCTGGGCTACTAGATTAGAAGCTATTGGTTTCCACAACATCAAAACACATCTCCCTGCAGATCTAGCATAAGAAATGAGCTGCAACAATGCAGATTCTAGAGGATGGTGAACGGATTCGAAGCAAATCAGGACTTCCAGAGAGGGAGAGATTCACGTCGACCTGATGAACGATTCCTTCTTGTGTTCGGACAAAGTTGAGGGTGGTTGAATTTTCAAATCCTGAGGAGAGTTCTGGAATTGTCAACAACATTCAGTGTCCGCAGATGCCACACTTGAATGCTGTTTGATTGCTTGGAAGCAGAGTGTGCTAGATTGGCGTGAACATCGACTTTGGAGATGAGTTTTTCGATTGAACGCAATAGGACACCTCAAGCACAGGGTTTTAATCAGATTGTATGAATCTGAGATCCTGGTAATGTGTCCATCTTGACAGACTGAACTGAACCTTGGTGTGCTTGAGAAATACAGACATGGGGCTTGTTTCTAAGTGTGACGAAGCCCCGTCCTGCACTGGTGAGTTGAATTGACCACCTCTTCTGGGAGTGTCAATCGTCGCTGTTGAATTCTTTTTACCGCCCTGGCCATGTCTTTCGTGAGCTCTTAAAGCCCACATGTGGGCTGCCATTTAGTAAACTCAATTCTATCGTAAGCCAGACTCTGCAAGCATCGATACTCCGTGTTTTTCTGAGGAGGTACAGAAAGTGGAAATTACAGACAATTTTCTCGTTCTGGACTAACCCTCATTATTGAAAACCGTCTGTCAAGCTCCAATGTCGAATGTGAACATCGTGCGTGAGGTTGGCGTCGATCGTGGCGGTGACGCTACCGCAAAACGTGACAGAGTTGACAAATGACCATGATCTCATGATGACTTTCAAAATGACTTGTCGTGGTAGCATTCTACATGACTCAGTTGTCTGGAAGTCTCGTTGATACAAACTGGTTAGATGTACAGCCTCGGTGTTGACGTTTTGCAGCCAGCTTGCATTCTCATCTCAACTAGATCCCAGAAGTTGAATTTGCCCGCTTTGATCGTGTTGCACCGGTCCGAAACCATCTCCGCAAACACAATTTCTTCGGAAGAATCTCGGGGTTTAATTGAGGTGCACCTGTTGAGTCGGCAGCCATGGATGGGTAATTGTGTGGTGATGAAGATGCATATCGAGGGTTTGTTTCTGGGATGAGCACCAGCTCTTGACGTCGATGAGTGACTCGCACACATGCTTTGTTGGCACGTTCCATTACCAGTACCTTATTATCTCCTTTAAAACTAGAAGCTGCAGAGAATGTCAGAAGTACTGGTAAGGAGCATCATTCAGAGCTCCCTGAAATCAGACGACGCTTTTCAAAGCATGCTAGGGTGTCCGTTGCAAAGAGGAAATGAGAGTCCATTCCACAAGTGTGTTTGTTCCATAGTCGAGTAATATCAGCACATGCAAAATCAGGTCTACTGTTAGCAATTTGAAAGCTCTTCTTCGTCTTTTATTTGTCTGATTTTAATTTAATTTAACTAAATTTGCGTGTGTGCGTGTGTGAATATAGATGGCCGTACCCTGTCGCCTGTGTTGTTGGGAAACAAAGCATTCAAAACACTCAATTTTATTTATTTTTGTTTATTTGAGTTGAACCTTGAGCTAATTACCAGAAAATCTGTAGAGGGTCTGGAACATCCGCTTCAAACACAAACTCTTAAGAAGCCAAAGAGGAAACGAAGGGCGTGACTTCCGTATGGATATAGAATACTATGAACTACTTGAGCCTGGGCCATTAATCCAAGCAGTGATGTCGACAAGCAAAGAGATATAGTTCTTGTAAACAGGACTGAAGGAAGTTTCTACAGGATTATGCAAGCATTCTCTGTTTCAATGTGCTACACTCAGTGTTTCTGGCTTACATCCCGGTGTTTGACATAGACCGGCTTGCCGTCGCTTAAATATCTGATCCTCTCGTCTACCGGAACTGACGGTAGACTGGACTGTACATGCAGCTCTTGGCATAAGAAAGTAGGTCTGAGGGCTTCGGCAGTTTAGTTGCCAATCCTGCAATTCATCCAAAGCCCAGGCATTGCCCATCAGTAATTTTACTACGCTCACCATATGGCTCATGGTGTCGATGAACCCACATCGTGCAAACGGCCAAAGATGGAAGTGAAGCCATCCAGTTATTCAGAAACATGGGATGAGGTCTGTACCCAATTCATAAGCTTTTGCAGCCGTTGCCGCTCCAATGTGAGCCGAAATCTCCCGGATTTCGCTGAAAGCTGGAAACAGTTGTTTCTTGTCCAGATGATCCTGACTAATCTCGTTAGCTAGCGACTCAGCTGCAATAAAAAAACGGCCATTCCCACAGTGTCACAACAAACAAGTCTTAAAATCAAACATTGTACCAGACACAGGCGACGTAAATGGCCCAGAGGAGTCTTGCGGTAACGACACCAATACTAGCGGAATGAAGATGAAGAAGCAGATTCAATAAACCTGCAGCCAAGAACATCTCATCGTGGACTCGAACAGCTCCTGATATGACGCACCCAAGACCCAAACCCGGGAAGATGTAGGCATTGTTCGACTGCACATCAACCCAAACAATTCAATGTGTTGGATCAATGCAAACGACATTTCCAAAAATCTATTATAATCCAACAGACTGTTTTCTAGTGTATGAGACGAGGAACAAGGAAATTATCCTCGAAACGTGGACATTGATAACACACCTGGCCTATTGTATATGTTTTTCCCTCGAAAGTGACGGGTGGAAATGGGCTTCCACTGGCAAAGATGCATTTCCCCTGCGTAAATCATTAATCAGTGGTTAAACCATGGTCGCAGAAGGACATGAAATCAGAAGTGCTGAGATTCTCCTAATCAAGAGGCTTGTAAGCAAACCTTGGTAAATTTGTATGCCTCCTCTGCGGTGCACTCGGACTGTGAGGTTGGATTGGACAATGCAAAAACGATGGGTTTCTGCGCGTCACCAGTTAAAACTAGTGAGTGTGATTCACTGTCCTTAACAGATCGCAATTGTACATCTCCATACAGTTGGAGGAATTTTGATCGTTCAAAGAGGAAGATGTCAATTAGAAATACCAATCTGAAATTTTTGACAATATTGCTTATCTTGACAAACTCATCGATTCTTACGTTATTTTGAGAAGAGTTGTAAAGCGCTCACCTCTTGGTAGGACGAAATCTCTTCCAGCACTGCTTGCGTGAACTGCCCACCCTTTCCAGTCGTACCAATCATCGCTGTTGGCTTGAGTTTCTATGTATTCAGGTCCACAGGCAATTATCTCGGTGTGTTTGGTTTCTACAGGTTAAAGGATTCTCTTGCTGGCAATGTACGCACTGGAGGACAGAACATTGAAAAGTAGAAACATCTCACGACTGGTTTATACCTTAATAACATCTACAAGCTCGGTAACCTCCGGCATCTCGTGAGCAAATGGCTTTTTAAACGATTGGAGAGAGTTAATTCTCGACTTCGTCACCAAACCCTGCAAAAAAAGTGTTGTAGATGCAGGTGGGGAGAAGCAATTAATCACCTTGAATGGAGTTTTTGAAAAAGAGTCAACTACAACCCATTCGCCTCGCACACATTTAAGATGCAAGTACTGGGGTGCGTAAGAACAAACAGTACCTTGGAATCCACAAGATAAATTTTCTTACGAGCTTCTTCCACTTTTATCTTGCCCTGTCTGGCGATCTCCATGGCAATAAGTTCGGCAATTCCCGTTCCGGCCTGAGAAAGCAACATGCATCTCTTGGTGTTCTTCCTCAAATCAATTGAATTACGACGGTTTCATTCCATTTTCATTCATGAGTTCTATCAGTAGCATATGAATCCAACTATAGCCAAAGACATGGGATCAAAGACAAGGACGTGGCAACATACTTCACCAGCTCCAACGAAGAGGAATTCATGGTCAGCGAGTGTGCCTCCCGTTATGGGCAATGCTGCCAACAGTCCCGCAAGTGCAACTGCTGCAGTTCCCTACGCATGTCCAACCCCCAGAAGCTCTTAGACCTGTACTGCATCAAATTTCACTAAAGAAAAGTGAAGTTGACCCTGGAGGCCCAGGAAAGCAACTGAACAGACCAACCTGAATGTCGTCGTTGAAGACTAGATATGAACTGCTGTACTTCGCAAGCAGGCGGAACGCATTGTGATTGGCAAAGTCCTCAAACTGCACCAAGAGACATGGGAAAAAATATAAAGTAAAAAGTAAAAAGAAATATTTTTTTATAAAAATAAGCAAGTTAATGAATTAATTAGTTGCACTTGCGGGACTGTTGGCAGCATTGCTCATAACGGGAGGAGAAAGGAACGTGGACTCTAGTCTTCGGGCAAATTATTACGGTTACATATTCAAAGGACAGCATTCAAAAAGCTTATCATAATTCCAAAGCTGAGTAGTCTTATCCTAGAAGTAAACATTTTAGAGAAGATTGTTAGGAACGTGGCTAAATACTAAGTTTAGTATAAGTACCTGCACAAGTACTTTCTCCCCGTATGTTTTTTTACAGGCCAGCATAAATTCATCCAATAACTCGTCGTATGCCTGCTCAAACAACCTAATCCATTAAGTAGTAGGTAAAACGTTGATTTTTTGAGTGAGATCAACTCCTGACAAAGGCATAGTTGTGAACCCGTTTGAAGAATCCATTACCTGGGCGCCAACTCGCTTGTGGCGAAGCCCAATGTAGAAAGGATTATCCAAGAGTGTCTGGTTGTTGGTGCCAACGTCGATGGTAATTGGTAAAGTGCTGGAGGGTCGGATGCCTCCAAGGGCCGTGTACAGAGCAAGTTTTCCTATTGGAATCCCCATACCCTGCAGCGAACACACATTTTCGATTTTCGTATATCTGTATAGAACATTCATTCTTCACAGACATGAAATCTGGAGATAATGAAAAACGGCTCAAGAGAAACCATTCTCTGTGAAAAATCTCTCAAACATCACTACGCTTGCTTTGACATCCAAAAATGAAATCACGGTCCTGTAAAAACAAAAGACTCGTGATCAAAAGAAAGAAGAGCGTATTCATCGCCTTGCCGCTTTAGTTTCTCGATCACGGAAAGCACTTTGACCTCTAGAGCTTTCTTCATCAAAGAACAAGGGAATTCGCGAAATTTTGCTATGCTTACTTGGCATCCAAGATCACCAAGCCCGAGAATTCGTTCGCCGTCTGTGACAACGATGACTTGAACGTTCGGCTCCGGCCAGTTCCTCAGGATATCCCGGACGCGGCATCTACAGCAGAAAGTCAATACGTCAGGCACAATGAAAGAAATGCACCAGCATAATAAGAGTAATTATGAATCAAGCTTGACGGAGAATATACTTCTGAATGCAAAAAATTCTGTCAAAATTCCCATCAATGCTACTACTAGGTAGTCTAACAACCTGCTTAGAAAGCAAAAATCAATAAAGACCAAAATACAATGCAGAGAAAGCTCACTTGTCGTTGAGTGTGATGTAGAGTCCATGGGGACGACGGAAAATGTTACCAAATTTTTGGCAGGCTTCTCCCACTGTTGGGGTGTACACAATTGGCAGCAGCTCCTCCACGTGGTCGATCAAAAGCTTGAAAAACAGTCTCTCATTGCGTTCCTGTTTCGTTTGTGGGTTTGAATTTCACGGATCAATACTCATTTTATTCCAGTTTTCTGAATTCATACATGACAACTAGGACTGAAACAACTGAAACTCCGTTTGAGGGATGCGAATAAATTGAGGGAAAGTTCAGATGCATCCATGGTTCAGTAGAAGAACAAGCACCTGCAAGTCCATCACATCGACGTACTTCTCGAGATTATTCTCGTACGACCGCACGTTTTGCAGAATGCGTTCGATCTGCCACCAATTTAATTGACACAACACGGTCATCGGTAAATCTTGAATAAGCAACTCTTCTAAAATAACAGAAAATATGTACGAACTAAATGATTCAGAGGATATTCTTAGCACGAGAAAAGGTCTGATTCGGTAGCTTGCCTGGCGCTCCTGTGTCAATACGACTGGGGGAAGGAGACCCCTCAAGTAATGCCTGTTTCGCTCCTCTTCTGAAAATGCAGTTCCTTTGTTGTAGCGTGGATCTCTCAGGAGCTCGAGCCCACTGCACATTTGTCCAGGCGGCTTTCAATACCAGCATTGCAATAGAGGAGACAGATTACTCCTTCAGAAGAGTTCTGAGGATACGTTAGCAAGCACGTAATGTTTAATTGATAAAAAACTGGATTCTGTGATTCACGATCCCAGCTACACTTTAAGAAGGCATAACATTCTTCTTGTTTATAAAGTATTTGCAAGCCTAGTTGGGTTCTAGAGTGCAATGGAGATATTCTGAACGTGCCTGGCAACCAACTGTTTCCATGGGATAGACGTTTGATCCTCAGTGGCAGAATCTTCACAGTATGTGTCGCCCACACCACCGCCAGCAATATATTTGCTGTTGTTCAAATCCAGCACATCGGGTCTATTGCAGACCGTCTTCAATTGACACTCCATCGCCGAGTAGCTAGGATGCGCTGGGTGTGACATGCCAATAATTCCAAGTTATTTTTGCGAATAGCTGATATTCAAGTTCCTAACAAACAAGCTGCTGTCATCCCAGGAACATGGAAACAAGAGCAAAATGAACTTGCGAAGTCAAACACATGGGTAGAAGACAGTAAAAGTTATGTTGTTTATGAGAGCACGTAACGATCTTACAATTTCAGAGTTGAATTGAATCTGAGTTATGTTTGTGGTGCTAGAACATGATTATATCACAAGGGAAAAGACTGTTGAATTGCAGGCAAATGTTATCACTTCAAAAGTGCTTAACAGCCGGAGGGAAGAAAGAAAACAAAATTTTCAGCTGGAGTGGAAACAGAACAAGAAAAATCTGAGTTGAATTTTACACGTCTTGCAGGACACACCTCAACACAGTAGCCCAGAGATCAAGAAGCAAATCAGCAACAGCGAAGAGACTTAAGAAGAGAAACCTGGATGATTTCAAGTCTTAATCGATCATCCCAATTCGAGCAGCGGACAAACACAATATCGCAAAATTCATCATTCAATTCGCAAACCCCGACGAAACTTAACCCCCTGCTATCAAAACACACAAATTCAGAGCCTAAACTATCAGGATCATTCCGTCTCGCTACCACCAAGAAGATTCTCCACAACGATAAAACACGAACGACCGCCTCCATGCATAAGAAACCCACCACCACAAACCTCCAACACCTGCCGAAGACGCGAAGTGAAAATCTATCGCAGCGAAATTCGCCTCAGGAAAAGACTACAAATCTTGTGCAACTAATGCAAGTTCAATCGGACTCATGCAGAATGAAGCCCCATGGAGAGACGAAGGCTAGACCCATCCCTGTATCCCCCTCGTTCAAACCATGCGCCCAACCAGGGCCATTCTTCCTTCCGCGGCCAAAAAATCTCCATCCAATTGCACTAAAACAATAACCAAGCTGGGCATCGGTCGAGAAGAACCCAGGAGGTTACTGTTCGCGAAATCCAGGTCCGGCCGATCTGCGTCATGCAAAGCCACAGTGCAGCACGTCCAGCGTGGACAGCAACCAGACACTGATCTGGGGATGTGCAGCCAGCGTCTGCGTCATCGAAATGGGATCACTCTCTCCCTGCAAGTCGCATGCAAATTGATCAAGAATTACGTGGATGCCATCAGCGGCTGTCACGAGTCACGAAGTGATCGTGCGAGGCAGAATTCCCCCCCTGCAACCCCAAATAAAAACACCACAAAATCGAAACAGAGGATCGTTTCGACTGACCCCGAAGCCAGGCCCCACAACTCAAAGGGCTACAACTTCTTCAGCAATTTCTTCCGCAACTTCTTCCACGACTTCTTCCACAGTTAATAAACTACTCCACAAAGCGCTTCTACCCACATCCTGGAATCGAAATAAGAACAGTCTCTCCCAATTGTGCTGGCTGGTTTCCTCGCCAACTTCTTCTCAATTATCATCGTCGTCTTCGTCATCGTCTTCGTCTTTGAGTGCGTGGGATTGCTGGTGACGGAGACGCTAATCGCCACCATAGCCGAGGAGCATTCCTCCTCTTGCAAATGGGTTGCTGAGAATTTGCAAGCAAAGCAAAGCAAAGCAGCGCAAGCATTCTCAGTGTGAAACGGGCTTTATTTTGTGTTAAAAAAATAAAGGAAGTTGAAGTGGCTTGGAATGATGGGTTGGTTACTTTTATTTTTTTGGAAAAGTTGAGTGTGTTAATTTGACCATGCTAATTTGCAAAGGAATTTCAAGGTTTGTGTACTGTGTGATGAGGGGAGAATTTATTGGGGCAACGTGAATAATAGATTAAACGTGGAAGAGTTTTTGGGTTTAGCAAAAGCACTGTGTTTTGATTGATTTTATTATTAAAGAATGCGGGTCTTCCTTTCTGATGTGGATTGAAGTTGTTTGTGCAAACCCTTGGTGTCATTTTCAGTTTTGTTATGAATCACTCTGTATGGATGAGATTTCATGATCCTTTATGTTGCATTTTCTAAGTTAGCATTAGCAATGAGACACATTAACCATATATTAAACACATGATGAGCTTTGATGGAAGCCTATCTAGTTTGAACAGTTTTAGAAAGTTTCAAGTTAGATTTTTCAATTGATATAGTTGGCTTGTCCAAACTTCAAATCCAACATATCTTACACATATTGTAGAAAACCTAGAGGTTTGATTTTAATATCGCCAATTGTTGTAGATTGTTCCGGAGAATCTTGCCTGTTGCAGACTTGGGTATGAAGTCTGTGAACACCACTTTTCGCACCTTCTTATAAGAAGCTACCTGACCAACAAACCACAAGGCTCAATTTCCGATATATTTCATTCAACATTGCCAACCGTTGCTATTCAATACATCAACTTCAAACTCAAAAAACATCACAAAATCAAACCCTTCACAATCTGCAATCCAAGCAAACTCCAGAAACATGGACTTAACAGTAATTGGAAATGAAAGTGGAAGAACTCGAGAGCCACAACAAACCTGCAAGTGAAGGATCATGAAACTTCAGAGACAGAATTTGTTACCTGATTAGCAACCCACTGCATGATCTCGTCACCGGTCGTCTCACACTCTCTTCTCCGGACGATGCATGCCATGGGCACTTGGCCGAAGTCCTTGTCTGAACATCTGAGCACCAATGCACAACGCAAATCTGTAAGGCAGAATGGAACCTCAAACTTGAGTTAACTTCACGTGAAGTTCAGGTAAAGATTTGCTAGTTTGAGTTACAGTACTCACGGAATAACTGCACAATCTAGCACCGCTGGATGGGAGACAAGCAGATCTTCTAGTTCAGCAGGGGCCACCTGCATCACGCAATCGAACAAGAGTCTAAGCGTCCGCCACACAACATCAGAACATGCAATTGTGTATAGTGCTCATCTCTACGATCCTGAAGAGTTTGTTTTATAGAGCTGCACAGGTTTGAACATATGTGTATGCACAGTGGTATGCAGACAGGCAGGATAGAGAGATTTTTATTTTTATTTTCGTGTCGTAGTGCACCTGATAGCCCTTGTACTTAATCATCTCCTTGAGTCGATCCACAATGTAGAGATACCCTTCTTCATCAAATTTCACGATATCGCCTGTGCGAAGCCAACCTTTCTCGTCGATTGCTTCCTCTGTTGCCTCACGGTTGTTTATGTATTCTGCATCATTCGCGACATTGATATTATTTCCAGATCGTGTGGCTTGCAGGTGTCATGGCAGCATAGAGAATCTGGCTATGTTCAACTTGGAGTCGGTTGTAAATTACCTTTCATGACACAAGGTCCGCGAACCCGAAGCTCCCCTAGCTTTGTGGGGGGGAGAGGCTGGTTCGTAGAAATGTCGACCACCATAGCCTCCCACATTGGAAGGAGGCAACCAGCAGAACCCACACGGTCACTGCAACCTGTCGGCACGGCTGTAACGCAACAGCTTGACTCCGTCATTCCGTATTCCTGCTAATTCCAAAACCAGCAAAGGATTTACGTCGCAGAATTTTGACATGATAAAAGTCCAAACTTTATGTAATTGCTGGACAGGGATTTTGCAGTGAAGCAGGGCACAGTGACCTGCTTTAATTCCACACTCGGATACCGCTCAGCGAATGCCGCAAGGATCTCCAATCCTAGAGGTGCTGCTCCACATGAAATCTGCACAATCGACCTTAAGTCGAAGTTTCGCGACTCGTCGGCCTTGTCCACTAGAGCTTTCACCATGGGCGGCACCATTGGCATGTGCGTCACGCCGTACCTCTGGATGGCAGCAAAAGCTGTTCCAGTGTCGAACATTCCTAAGACGACCACCAATATTCCTCGAGCTAGAGAGGTCAGTGTACACCACGTGAACCCATAGCCGTGAAACATTGGCAAGATCACCAGAATGCACCGGTGCTTTTTGCCGGCATATGAGTTGTACCCGCTGACTGCAGAGATGTAGTTTCGATGTGTCAGTGCAACTCCCTTACTCCTCCCGCTCGTGCCAGATGAGAACATAATTGAAGCTACGTCGGTTTGTTTAAGCTGTGGCCTGCACTCCATTGTTTCACTGGCGTTAAACAAGGCAAAAAAATTCGACTTGTTTCGACCAATCCAATTGAGATCTAGATTAGCACCTTGAGAAATCCACTGTTTTCGTTGTGATTAAATCCGAGAAGCTAAACGTTTTGAATTCGTGAGGCACGGCTTCCAATCTCCCGACGATCACTGTTGGTAAATTCGCTGACGTAACCTTCTCCAAGAGCTTGTCAGTTGTGACTATGTATTTCGCTCCTGGACAAAGCAAAGAGCCCTGTTGATGAAAATTAATCTCCAAAATTTATTTTGTGTGTCCACATGTTCACATGGAATGTGAACATTCCATGAAGCACATGTTCACATGGAGTGTGGACATTTAGTGCTCAGCTTGAATGCCGTCGGTGCTGCAAGAATTGTGAATATTCAGCATTTAGCTCACGTGAGAAGAGTATGAGTGCGAATTTGAACAAAAACCTGCATCGTTCATCTGTTTGCGTAACTCCTGCACTGTGTTGAGGGGATTCAGAGTGGTAGCAACTGCGCCAAGCCATGTTATTGCTAAGAAGATGGACGGATAGTCTATAGAATTCGGCGATAGGATCGCGACAACATCGTGCTGCCGCACTCCCACAGTTGTGAACAATCCAGCTGCCAGAGCACGAACGTTCCGCTCAAGCTCCTTGTACGTAAGCGATCTGCCAGTGAGGGGGTCAATGAGGGCCACCTTGTCGCCGAATTGGCCAGCAAACACGAATGACACAAGATCCAAACTGTCATCCTCTGGGATCACGACAGGCGGCAACTTGCTGTAGTACACGCCATTGCTGCTGCAGTATCCTGAGCGGCGATCTACACTCACATCAAACCCACCCATTACTAGGAACTAGATTCCACTCACTCAAGTTCCGAGACCTGCAAACATACTCGTCATGCAACGCATTAACATTCATGCCCTGTCCATGTTCCCACCTCGTAACTACCAAACATGCAATATACAATTCTCTATCATCTCGGTCATAGCGACCACTGCATGTCCCTCAGCATTCTTACACCCAGCGGGACGTGTCACAAACAGATCTCTCAGCACACAACCCGTTTTACCGTGATGATTCTAATCTAGAACAAAATGCAGAAGCTCGCATTGAGTGGTCATACAGCAGGCACGGTTAGCAAAAGGTGTCCAAAGACTCCAACAGCGACCACCTATGCATAGCAGAATCGCGGACATGCGCACTGTGAAACGCATGGCGCAATCCTATAGTCAGAAAAGCTTTCGTGTTGTGTTTTTTAGTATCCAACGCATTTAAACGGGCCAGGTTTCCGTCACCTGCACGACTCACAAGGTTGGTTTGCTAGCTTTCATGAAGCTAGATCCAAGGGTAGGACTGGGTTGAAGCCAATGCAATGCTAATCCCACTCACCATGCTTTTCCTGGACTTAGAGCTCGCTTTGCCACCGCGAACTTCTCCAAAAGCACGCCGGGCGCGTGACCGGTCGCAGGCTTCGTCTTCGCGGGTTTATCCATCCACTCATTCATCCGTATGTTCGTCCGTTCAATCATTTGTCTCTATTTAGGATGATAATTGTCGGTTTGGATGGATGAATATTCCACTCCTTCGGAATGTCGGCGCCCTTTCCTCACAAAGGGAATCTGATAATACTCTGAGCCACTTATTTTATTGGCCCATGTGTTCCTCATTCGTATTAAAGAATGTTTAAAGAGTTGGAATGGATTAGTGTAGTGGCGAAATAGCAGGAGTGTCAGATATATTGATTGTTTGAGTCCACAGATAAGTGTTTGGTTCCTTGAATTAGGTTGACAAAGTAATAGAAAAGAATAAGTTGGATGGGTGTCATAATAGTCAATTTTTAATAGTACAAATGTTTCACAAGAAAATATATTTGATCATAAAAAACTTTGATATTGTCTATTTGGAAGATAGGAATTAATATTTATATGTGATGGTGTTGGATAAAAATGAGCAGTATGGATAACAAATAGTCAAACTAAAACTGAATCAATTACAATAAGTATAATAATAATAATAATAATAATATGTTTATAAAGTAACATGATTTCTTAAAAAATATATTTGTACAAGTGCTTCATATATGGAATGAGATATGTTTTAAGATTTAGAAAAAAATGAGGAAAAAATAATAATAATAATTAATTAATTAATTTTTAAATAGAAGTAACAATAATTCAAGAATATATATGATAAAAATTCATTTTTTTAAAGAATGTCTCATTTGAAGATTGGAATAAGAAACTAGAAATTAATAATTAGGCAATAATAAGACATTATTAGCATCTAGTGTTGTATGTTGTGAAGTCCTGCTGGAGAATGCATTAGGCACCTTGTTGTAGACGATAAAAAGGAAATAACAATAACAGATCCTAACACCTCTAATAAATTATATAAACTTGCAATTAAGATTAACAAGTATGCTTCAATCATTAAAAGTTTAATTAGATTTTTCAATTTTTTAGAAGAAGAATATATCAAAAATTCTAAAGAAATCTAATAAAATATTGATCAAATCCTGAACAAATCCTAATTAAACCTTGATCAAATCCTAACAACCCTAGTCAAACTCTAAATAAACCCTGGTGAAATCTTGATTAAATCATAAACAAATCTTAATCAAATCCTAGAAAATCTTGGTCAAATCCTAAAAATCCTAGTAAAATCCTAAACAAATCTTAATCAAATCTTAAAAATCTTAATCAAATCTTAGTCAAACCTTGATCAAATCCTAGTCAAATCCTAGTCAAATCCTAATCAAATTCTAAATAAATCCTAATTAAATCTTAATAAATTCTATTCAAATCCTAATAAATCCTACTCAAACTCTAATAAATCCTATCCAAAACTTAATAAATCTCAATTAAATCCTAACCAAATCCTAATCAAACCATGGTCAAATCCTAACCAAATTCTAGTCAAATCTTAATCAAATCTTAACTAAATCCTAACCAAATTCTAAATAAATCCTAACAAATCCTAGCCAAATCTTAATTAAATTCTAACTAAATCCTAGTCAAACCTAGGTCAAATTCTAATTAAATCCTAATCAAATCTAAACAAATCCTTATCAAATCCTAATTAAACTCTAACTAAATTTTAGTCAAATCTTGATCAAATTCTAACTAAATCTTAATCAAACTCTAAACAAATCCTAGTCAAATCCTAACAATCTTAATCAAATCCTAAATAAATCCTAAATACCTTGGTCAAACCTTAGTCAAAACCTTGGTCAAATCCTAAACACCTTGGTCAAATCCTAATCAAAGCCTAGTCAAATCCTAGTCAAATCCTAATTAAATCCTAATCAAATTCTAAACAAATCCTAACTAAATCCTAATAAATCCTAATAAATCTCAACTAAATCCTAACAAATCCTATCCGAATCCTAACAAATCCCTACCAAATCCTATAGCAAATTTAAATTATAATAGCTAATGATCTAACTATTGATCTTATCCCAAATTTTGCCCACCTCTCAACAATCAAGTTGACAACACATACAAAAAGTTTGAAATAGATTCTAATTACTTAACAAAAGTTGTGATCAAATCTCTATTCCAGTATTGGCTGCCTTCTTTTTTTAATCCTAATGTCAAATTTCCAATATAAACAACTTCTCTTTGCACCATTCAATCACTTTCAAAACTCATATACAAATAAAAAATATTGTCCATTATCTATATAAAAAACTTTTACCTCAATCCAACTGACAAATTGCTAAATATCTAAGAAACTCTCACTGACCCTCAAATCTCAACTTTCAAGACCTTAGTGCACTTGAACTCCAATAACTTCCAATTAAATCATTTGATCTAGCTCAAAATTATAATATATGTTAACCACAATTCTAATCACAAACCTTTAAAATTTCACTTATAGATCTATATTAAACTCCTAGAAAGCTCAAAGTTATAAATCCTTCTTTATTTCACAAGATCCAAAGTTACTTGATACAACCTTGACTTTGCAAAGTTCTTACAAAGCCAATTCTTCTTCAAATCACTCAAAATCAATACTAAAACACACCTTCTTAAGTCTGGTCTCTAATCCCACTCTTTGATCTGCCAAAGATTCCTTGATCTGCCGTAGGTACATGGTTTTGTACCTCAAGGTCTGATTCCAATCCAGGCACATAACCAGCCTTCTTTGGGTATCGATTCTAAGATTTTTAAGGTAGAATTTTCTAAAATTTCATCTTAATTCTTCTGTAAAGATGCCTATATTATTTATTTTTCTAATATACTTTGTTTTATCTTATTTATGGCCATACAAAGTAAGTAGAAGCCTCTCTTATAAAAAGGTAGTATTAGCCTTTTAACTTTTTTTTTTACTTTCTTTTCTATTATCTATAATTCTAAGATAATTTGCTAACACACTTCTATTTAAGCTCCTATATATTTAATCATTCCTTCATTCTTTCACCTAATAGCTGTATCACTACACAACACCGGATAACTAATTTTACTTATTATTATATGATTTAAAACAAAAACCAGTTGAATTGGTAAACTGCTGTCACAAATTCAATATGATTTTAGCCTTGAAATATTATTTGGTGATTCTTATATTTAACGATCAATTAGTTAGTAGTGGTTGTTGTTAGACTATTTTTTTTAAATCAATTGATTTATTCAAAGTATATCAATTAAATCTTCTTTATCCATAATTCAATCAAATATCATTAATTTTTACAAAAAAAAAATTAAAAAAATATAGCTTTATTTGTTCTTATGAAGATTACATATTAAAAATTGTTTGAAAATGAGGATAATATATTTGCTGATTATTGTGATTAGAGTTTTATAATACCACTTTTAATATCAGTTGCAAATATCTTTTAAAATAACAATCACATTACTTCTACACAAGAACAAATAAAATATTTATTATTTTTTAATAGGAATTCCACCTTTTAAATAATTTCATTCAAAGTATATCATATATTTTTTTATTTTTAAAATAAAAATAATAATTACATATATATATATATATATATATATATGTAAATAATTGCATATGTTATTGAACATGATTGCAAAGAAGCTTAGTACTTCTATCACATTCCTGCTACAATATATTAGCAAGTTTGATACACATATGTGATGCAATAAAAATTAAGTTCGATTTAAAAAGAGGATTGCTCATCTTTCCTAATAACAAACACATTTAATACCAACCTACCATTAACGTCTTTGATTTATCTTTAGCAGCCACCAAGGGGGTGAAATTTTTATTCTACACTGTAATACATGCAATACATGCAAATTCTCACAAATTCATATGCTATCACAATTAATCAATTAGCAAATCTGTAGAATTGCTCCTGATGCTGAAGAATAACATGGTTTATCTACAGGAAAAATAGATTTTAAAAAAGTCATTATTAACACAACTCAATTACAAGTAAAGCAAATGCTTTAATAAGCTTGAACAAACAATCTTCTACACAATATGAATTGAAGTGCAATCTATAAAATAGGGTGCAATTGTCCATCTTTGCAGAAGCTTCATCTACAACAATAACCAACTTGAGTGAAATCACCATCCTTAAATTAATCATCCAACCATGAAACACACACCCTCCAATTAAACAAATCGCTTCTCAACTGACCGCCCTATACTCTTCCTTCTCTGCAACAACAGCAATACCATCCCCACGAAAAAAAATAAAAAATAAAAAATACTATTGTGATTAGTTTAATTATTGCCGGACCACCCTATCCTCCTCTTTCTCTGCAGTGGCAGCAGTACCGTCTCCAACACAATAAGTTATCAATTTAATCATTGATGTGGTTAGTTTAATTAATGTTGGACTGTCCTATCCGCTTCCTCCTTTTTAGCAACAACTCAGTCTCCAATATAGAAATTATCAGTTTAATTACTATTGTGATCATTTTAATTATTGTTATAAATTTTTTGAGATCACAATGTTGGTGCTAATAGAATTTTCGATGTACATAGTGATGACACGGTAAATACAAACATCACTTTTTATCTCACCCTAGAAACCAACACCAACATACAACCATCACTCTGCAAACACAATTTTTTTTAACACACTACAAGCACGTGGTAAATATAAAGAGTATTTTAATTCCACACTGGAATCCAAGAACAACCAAAATCCAACACTCTGCAAACAAACTTTTAATTCCATACTACAATCCCCAATAAAAGCAGGCACCAATTTTGATGCCCAGTAGCCATATTCTACCACATTCTATTTTCATTTGTTGGAGTGCAACTAGAGTTGCACACTTGCCACAATCCCATCAGCTTTCTTTTAATAAACACCTCACCTTGTATGGTCAATGGGTGTCAATTGTTATAGACTCACAAATTGTTGATTTGTTGGATTGTGTTTTTTTCAAACCATTTACCAAATCTTTTCTATTAATGTTGATGCCTACAATTGAAGTTTCTTAATTGTCCTAGAGTTGGTCTAAAGGGAAGGTTTTATTAAAATATGTTACTATGATGTCTTTTGAAATAGTTTTAAGTTTAAATTTTAATATAGGTTTGAAGAAAGTTTTTTTAGGTAATTCTAAAGAATTTTTCTAAAAATATTTGAATTTTATATTTAGATTCCAAAAATATCTTAAAAGTCACATGCAAATAAAAGGCTTTGTAGTATGGAATCAAGTAGAGTAATATGCCATAAAAGAAACCATCTAAAGAAGGTGTTACTACTTTAGTAAAGCCTAAATTAAAAAAATAATAAGACAATTAGTCTTATTTTTAGATAATATCATTATAAATCCTCAGATAAATATAAATTTTTTTTTACAATATTTAAAAACTTAACAATAATTTTAAATATAATATAAGCTAACATAATATTTACATAATTAAAAATTGATTTGGAATGATAATAAAGTACCTATATAATGTACATAAATTAATATAAGTATAATTTTTTGAATGTTTTAATAGTATTAGAACATACATTGTAATAATAACTTAAAAATATTTTATGATTAATTATCTTAATAAAAGAATATTATTTCTTATTATATTTGATATATAAATATTTTAAATCAAGAACTATATAAATTTATCCATTTTAATATATTTAGATCAAACATAATGCTTTAAAATTTTATAAACAAATTAAATTATCCATTGATCATTGCAAACTCAATTGATCATGTCATTTCAATATGACATTAATCTTTATTCCTATAATCGGTTATTAATATTGTACATGAATCAAACTTACAAAAACCATTTTTTTACTTAATAAAAATTTGTATTTACTATCATAATTGGAGCTTATAAAAATTACATTAGAATTTAAAAAGTAATAAATATAATCCAATCACCATTCTAAATTGACATATCATTATATATACTATAATATGTCAATATATATGTGACCTTTAAGATGCTTTTAATATTAATATTAAACTTTAACATTAATGTTTATATCAACTTTAATTTTTTATTTATAACAAGTATAAATATTAATATTAATAACTAAAGAAAATTTTAAATTTATAATTATGTAAAATATAATAAAACATTAGCTCTACAATAAATAAAATCATTTCAATTGGATTAAATATATATTTTATATATAAAACTTGAATATGATTTTAAATATTAATAAAATATTTAAGTCACTATGTGATTTTAAAAATGAAAAACTTCAAAACCTATACATTCAACTATAAGAAGCTGTCAAGAATACAAATTAAAAGAAAATCTATAAATTAGTGAAATTATATATAAAAAATGATAAAATAGAAATAAAAAAGTATATATATTCAAGAAGAAATTGAAATGGCTATTACCAAAGACTAGAAAATATAAGAACTCTTGAACTACACTAGAAGTAAGAAAAAAGTTGACAAGAGTAAAGAAGACTTTATTCTTGTCTCTATATATACTATCTACCTAAGAGCTATGTGACAGTATTTTATAGGACCTCCAACACGTGTCCAATTTGCAAGACACGTGTCAAACTTGCAAAATAAGTTTCTTATAAATATGCAATGTACTTAACTTATTTCACAAGCTACCAACATACTCAACATATGGTTAATTTTTTGGCCAAGTTTTTAACCTATCAATCACCTATAGACATGTATAAAGGTGAAACTGTATCTATGACGCTTTTAGGAAGCTTTTCTATAAGATATTATCAAATTAATCTACTTTTATCTATTTCTACTTATCCATATTAATTAGATAATTATTGGAATAAATCTTATGTCTGTGATATTATTCCTCCCTTTTAAGGATGAGTTCCACAAAGAATAGTGATTATATATTGAAAAAGTCCAAGATATGCCAAATTATATTTATTATATATTGTGATCTTTGTTTCTTTTGAAGATAATTAATAGGTCTTTTTAGCTATCAATAGTATTTCATACCAAGATTAAAAGACCACCCTAATATTTGATCATTATTGATGCCTTCATAACTTTATTAAAAAAAATATTTGTAACACCATCAAAAATAGTTCTTACCTCTAAAAGATTACCAAACATTAGAAGTCTCTTCCAAGGTTGAGATACCAAATATATTTTATCTCACTATCAATTTAAAGAAGAACATATTATTCTTGAGGATCTTCATCTTTATTCTATTGTCTTGAAGGTTGTAATAGTTATAATGTCTCATTCGGTAAGTCAACAAATGATAATTCTTAAACTAAATTTATTAGTTGTTGATTCTCCATCTTTTTGGTATTAAAAATTTCAAAAGAATATCAAACAATGATATAAGATAGAATGAAATTTCTATTGAACTTGCTTTATTTTATAACAAAGATTTTTTTGACTCTTCATTTTAGTTTTGATAGATATTGTCAATGAAACGCATTGACTTTTACTAATGCATTTACTAAATTCTTGAATGGCACCTATATATGTTCATTAATATCATATCCACTCCAATATATAAGATATTCTAATTGATTTGCATGCCATTTTCAATCTAAGACTTCTTCTACCTCAAATTCTTCATTGCTTTTTATTTCTATAAGAAGTGATAGTATTTATCTTCTTCCTTCTATATCTATTATCTTATATTACTCAAGTAGTGACATGTAGAATATAAGATGGATCTTCATAGATTTCAATAGATATAATCAATAAATAATTGAATTGATTTATTTATAAATCAAAAATAATCCAAGCCTATAATAATCCGGCTAGTTATAAGGACAAATAATCTTGATATTATGACAAAGTAACCATATCTTATTGTCCATGTGGAATTGAGGTTGTTTCTTGCAATAAACATTTGCATTGATTTTTTTTTTTTTTTATTCTTAAACTTCTTTTAATTATATTTTTATTATTATATATAACTCTAATAATTAATTTGTTAAATCTTCTATTACAAGATTATCAACTTTTGAAAAGTTAAAAATATAAAATTATAGATGATAATCATAATTGATAAAGAATGAAGTTTATTGAATAGAAAAATATATAAAATTATTATAAACAAACTCTATCAATGACAAAAGAATTGTCTAATCATCTTGATGATAGTTGATGATACACCTCAAATATTATTCTAAAACTTTATTTATTTGTTTTATTTGTCTATTAATTTGAAGGTAGAAAGTTGAAGATAGTTTTATATCCACCTTCAGTATTTTGAAAAGGATTCTCCAAAATCTTGATACAAATTATGTTCTTCTATCTGATATAATATCCCTTAGTAATCCATGATAGCAATAGATATTATTAAAGAACATTTTAGCTATTTTTTCACTTATGATAGATTTTATATATAGTATAAAATGTGCCATTTTAGTAAAACAATCTACAATCACAAACATAGAATCAAGTTGTATACTCCTTGTAGATCTATTTTTGTATAAATCTTAGCTTGATTCAGTCGATCAAGAAGTTCAAATATCAAAGGTAGAGGTATTTATTCTTGATAGTAATCTTATTGAATCCTTGATAATCTACACACATCCATAGTGATTCATCTTTTTTCTTTACAAACAAGATATAAGCTTCTATTAGAGATCTTAAATGGCATATAAAATTCTTAGTCAAATTCTTATCAATTGTGATAAATTATACATTGATTCAAATAGAGGCTGAGTTTTCTCTTTGAGATTGATTGAGTAATCATATGGATAATACTTTGAAAGAATATTTGTATTCTTCTTCTAAAAAAAGTCTTGATATTGACTTAGAATACCACTTAAAGTCTTTTCACCATAAAAATAGATGTAGTATAAATAATAAAAAATGATAATTTTTTTGTTGTATTCATAAAAGCTTTTGTATCTATAAGTACAAGTTTTACTATACTAGACTTATGGCTTTTTATATGGTTAAAAAGACTCTTATTAATATTCAAAAAAAGATCAAGTTTACAAAAAATCTAGTCTATTTAAAAATTATATTTTTTTAGCCATAATAAATCTAAAATAATTAGATTAAAAAGAGATTTAATTATATTAAAGATTATACAACTATTATGACCATCTATTATTATACTTATAGGAAGGATTTTATGAATAATATTTCTATAAGACAATAGATGATTATCTATGACTTTTACATGTATTGATTTAGTTTTTGGTATTAAAGGTATTCTATGATTTTTAATAAAATTTTCATCTAAAAAATATGTTGAGGCTTTTGAATCTAGCAAGACAAAGGCTTTGTGATTTTTAGATTCCAAACATACATCTATTATAAAACAAAGAAAGAATTTTGAAAAGAAAATAGGACCTTTACTAGGAATTGTACAAGATTCCAGCTGTACGATGTTGTGTTGTGATTTGGCTACCATGTAAAAAAATTATACATGTATATTTAATGTACAATTTATTATACAATTAAGTAAAAGCCATAACAATGGATTTTATTAGTTACAAGATGTGATTAGGTTGTTAATTTAAAAGGAATCCGTTTAATAGGACTATTAATGAGCTTTATACAACCTTATTTTCCTTTTGATAGTAATTTTGAAGTTGATCTATATTGATAATAATTTTTATATATCTTAAGTCACCTTTGTTAAACATTGGTGATCCTTAAGATCTTATTTGCTTCTTTTATTTAATATTTAGAACACATATCAAGTAAATCTCATAAGAAAAAGGATAAGAAAGAGATTTTTAGTGTGAAGGGGGGTAGTTAGGCCATCCATGTGAATGAATGGAGATGGATGATAGAAGTTTCTATTCCCATTGGCCAAAAATCATGTCCAATAGGCTTCATGGAGGCTGCCGAGGGTTTATTAGAAATTAGGGTTTTTTTTCAAGGGGAGTTGAATATCAAAGGCTATGATCAACAAGTTTGGTTTTTTGGATATGGTTTTGGTGCAAATCTTGCATGATTTGGAGTTATTATGAAAGAGATATACGCGCTCAAAGTTAGGGTGTCAAAATCATACCTACTGTCACTATTTTGGATATAACTTGCGCATACACAAAGCAATAGAAGATCGGCGACTAGGATTGGAAAAAAATCTTTTTCGGCTACACTTTACTTATGTAACTTGATAAAATCTAAGTTGAAGTGAAGGAGATATTGAGAGTTGAAGTTAGTGCTTGTAAGCTAAGGAGAGTAAGTGACCCTACTTAACTAGTGGTTACATTTTGAGCTATATTTTAGCCAATTTTATAGATTTTTGGCTCAAAATTTTCAAGTGTGTATATAATTATGTCAAAAGATTATGTGCAAAAATTTTGTAGCATTAGGATTTTGGATCTATGAGATATAAGGAAAATAGTACTCAAGTGTCTCTGAGCTAGGGTTTTAAGCACCTGCTATGGTTTTTGAGATATCAGATGGTAAAAAATGAATTTATGATTGATTCTTTTTTATAATAAAACTTAAGAATATTATCTACACTTTGAAATTTTTTTTATAGAATTTGAATAGTTGGATCAAGAGTTATTGGATTCTAAAGATTAAGAAGAAATAAGTCCTTACGGATGAATAAAGTTTTGAAGGATTTTTGTGGAAATTTGAACCTTTTTTGTACAAACCTACTTGAATACAAGAGGGTTTATCTATATAACTTTTTTTTTGTAATATTATTGTATTATTTGTCATTTTTATTAAGGACAAATCACTTATTGCAATTTAGCCAATAAGTTTCAAGTAAACTCTCCACAACCAGGTATCCAATGTATTCTCAGATAGAAAACCATGCCTCACGACAATGGTCTCTATTGTAGTTAGATAAATTTGTTTTTCAACATATTATCTTCTCTGATAGTCGTAGTCTTTATTTTGTAGTTGTGTTGTTTCTTTCTACAATATTGAACAGTGTACTTAGATTCTTCATAATATAAAGACCATCCTTCTTGATGACAATAAGTCTTTTTTTGTTCAGTAAGAAGTTTAAAATGTACCATGCTAATTTATATATCTTTTACTTTTGAATGTATATATTGAAAAGATATTAGTATTGCCATTGTATTATAATAACATTGAAGCTTCCTTATATGACTCTCAGATCAAAACTCAAAAAGCCAATTATCACACTTCACAACAAAGCCAATTGCTTGACTCAATGTCTAAAGATCATGTAAGTTGAGCATTAATTTCTTTACTTCATATTGTAATCTATAAAGAAATTGGCTGATAAATGTAATATCATCCCACTTGATATCAATTAGTAGTTATTAAAATTATTAAACATATAATATCATTGATCAATTGTTTTGTTACAAGATACGGATCTTATTGATTGTAATATAAATTGTATCATTTTTTTTATACATAAATTAAAATTTTACTAAAAATACTTCAAAATTATCCAATATTAGATTAGATTATTCAAAAAAAGATGAAAACTATAATAAAACAACATCTGAAAATAGTGTTCCAATAAACTTGACTTGTGATCCTTGAATTGGATAACTTTGAGGTTGAAGTTCAATCACCAATTGTACTTGATTGATGAATCTTTGAAATTTAGATCTTATGCTATCAAACTTCTCAAACAAACTGATTTTTGATTCTTTAATATACTTGAATAGTGTTCTATTGTAGGTGAAGTAATATGGCTTGGAATAGATATTGAAGAAGCTCAAATCATTTCTATATCTTTACTTTTTATTAATCTTGTTGTTCCTTATGATGGTACATTAAGTTGATGCATTGTAAGTATTAACTCTCTCATTTGTTCTTATATTTTTGCCATAACACTCTTTATTTTAGCAAGTTCTACTATAATAATATAACAGAAAAGAAACTATCTACTCTCACTACACACTAAAATTTTCAAAAAAAATAATTCTAGAAATAATATTAATTTAAAATTAGATAATCCATATTTTCTACTATGCTTATGTCTTATCAAGAAAAAAAGATAATCCACTCTTAATCAAGAAAAGACAAAGCTTTGATATTATATATACACTTTTATTAATTTTTCAAAGATATAAATTAAAAAAAGATACATAAATTAATAAAATCTATATAAAAAAAAAATGACAAAATAGAAATAAGAAAGTATATATATTTAAGAAGAAATTGAAATGGCTATTCTCAAAGACTAGAAAATACAAAGACTTTTGAATTAGACTAAAAGCAAATATGGAATCGATAAGAGTGAAGAAGGCTTTATTCTTGTTTTTATATATACTATCTATCTAAAAGTTGTATGAGGGCATTTTATAGGACCTCCAATATATGTCTAATTTTCAAGATATATGTCAAACTTACAAGACAAGTTTCTTATATGTACACCATGTATTTAGTTTATTCCACAAGCTATTAATATGTGCAATACATGACTAATTTATTGGCCAAGTTTTTAATCTATCTATCACCTATAGACATGTATAAAAATGAAACCATGATTATGAAGCTTCTATGAAGCTATTAGGAAGCTTTTCTATAAGATATTATTAAATTAATTTATTTTTATCTACTTCTATCTATTCATATTAACTAGATAATTATTGAAATAAATTTGATGTCCATGATAAAAGCTTCTTAAACTGCTTCTACCAACTAGGAAGCTTTTCAAGCAACTTCTACTAAGTAAAAAATCTTTGAAATATTCTAAAAGATTCTATAAAGTCTTTAAGTATATGTCCCTAACATCACCTTCTTCTCTAGTAATGAATTTCAAGAGAAACTCATACCTTTAGAAATCTTCTTATATATGTAAAAAATCAAAAATATGTTGCACCAATGAAGCTATATATTCTGTTTTTCATTCTTGAACAATATATTCTATTAGTTTTTAAAAAAATTACTTATGGCCTTGAACTAGTACCTTTATTGTTGAAACATCCCATCTATGGATTTGATCTTCATTGCACCTTTTAAAACATCCTCCAAATAAGATCTCAAGTTTAAGAAGATTCACCTTTCTAAGCTCATTCAATATTATTAAAGCTTAAGTATTGGAATCAAAACTTATATAGTTGGATGTTACTTCTAATGGCTCCAATTGTGGTCGTACTTGGTGTTAAAATATATCATCCTCACTTTGCTCAATTAAAGGTTGTGAAAATTACATTGATTTGTTTGAATCTTGTATAATAAGTGAATTTTCTAAATCTTGTTCTATTAAATCTCTCAGTACTTGAAGGTTTGACATAATGATTGACTTGCTTCTACAATTCTATTTTATCTTAGAATAGATTGTATATTGATGAAGGCTTTAGTTTGACTCTCTTTCTCTTATAGGAATTATTGAATCTAATCTTGACCAAGAAATTATCATCAAATATGTTTGAATTTGTGGAAATAGAATTGATGAAATTCTTGTAACTTTTGAGGTACATTGGCAAGATTTTTGGCCATTCTTAGGTATGCTCATTGATATCATAGCTGCATTAATGCATAAGATATTCTAATTTGCTCCACTTTTGCCATAAATCAAACACATTTTCAACTTTATATTCTTCATGATTTTTGATTTTGATATTATATGGCAATTGTTGTACTCTTTCTAAAATATGTGATTCTTTATAATGTTTCAAAAGAGAGACATAGAAGACTAGATTTACCTTCATAAAAGGTAGTAGTTTTAAACAATATGCCATTGAATTAATTTGCTTCTAAATGGAAAATGGTCTTAATCTCTAATAGTCCAATTTATTACATGATTGCTTGATCTTGATGTTTTATTGAAGCAGCCATATCTTATTGCCAATACAAAATACAAGCGATTGATTCCTAAATTTATCTATAGATATCTTATAAATATCTTGAGATCCTTATAATTGAAGTTTCAAGGTTATTTGATATTGCAATAGTTGCTTTATAAATCTTTCAATTGTTGGATTGTTGTTCTTTAGCATATTCCATAGATTAAGCTTCAGAAGATATCCATAGTTAGAATAAAACAATATTTATTGAATTGAAGTATGAACAATATTATTACATGCAAATTCTACTAGCGGTAGATATAAGATCCAATCGTCTTATTGATAGTTGATGTTGCATCATAAATACTGCTCCAAAACTTGGTTAACTTGTTTTATTTGGCCATTGTCGTGTAATAATATGATTATTAGGTGAAAGAAAAAAAGGAATGGTTATATTATAGAAAAGCTCAAATGAGAATATTTGAAAAAATTATCTTAGAAAAATAAATAATAGAAAAGGAGGTAGAAAAAAATCAAAAAGTATTAATGATGTCTTTAGTAGAAGTGACTTCTAATTGCTTCATATGGCCATAAATAAGGCAAAATAAAATAGATTATAAAAATAAATAATATAGGTATCTTCACAAAGGAGTTGAAAATAGGTTTCAAAAAAATTTACTACAAAAATTTCAAAATAGATACCCAGAGAGGATCGATTATGAGCTAGGGTTGGAATGAGATCTAGAGGTACAAAATAGCATGCCTATAGCAAATCAAGAGTTTTTTTTGGTGGAATAGAGAGTGGGATGAAAAATCAAACTTAAGAGGTTTTGCATAGGATTTAATTTAGAGTGCTTTGGATCATAACTGACTTTATAAGAGCTTTGTAAAATCAAGGTTATTTTAGGTGACTTTAGATTTTATGAAATAAAATAGGATTTATGCTTTGGGCAATTACAAAATTTTTATAATATATCTATGGCTAAAACTTTGTTGATTGGTTGGTATTGTTGTAGTCAATTTGTGCTACAATTTTGAGCTTAATCTAAATGTTTAATTATAAGTAATTGAGGTCTAAGTAGGTTAAGATCTTGGGAATTGGATTTTTAAGGGTCAATTAGAGTTTTGGAGATTTTGAGCAATTTGCTTGTTGGATTTGAATAAAATCTGTATTTGAAAATAGAAGACTTAATTTCCTATGCACATATGAAATTTGAAAGAAATTGAATGGTGAGAACAGGAAATTTAGGCACTGGAATATTAGCACCAAGATTGGAGTAGGAGGCCCGTTGATACCCGAATAGATTTATAGGTTTTTCTTCTTTTTGATAAGTTTGATCTTCTTGAAACTTCATATGTTTGTTGTCAAATTAGTTATTAAGGTGTGTATAAATTTTTAATCAAGATCAATAATCTATTTGGTAGTTATCAAGGTTCTAAAATTCCCTTAGGAATTACTTAGGGCTTAGTTAGGATTTGGTTAGGATTTAGGATTTGGATTTAGGATTTAGTCTTTGATTAGGATTTATTAAGATTTTATTAGGGATTACTAGGATTTAATTAGGATTAATTTTAAAATTTTTTAAAGTTTGATCAAGGTTGATTTAGATTTAATTAGGATTTATTTTAGGATTTAATATTTGATTAAGATTTGTTAGAATTTGACCAAGGTTGATTAGAATTTAGTTAGGGTTTATTTTAGGATTTGTTAAGATTTGATTAGGATTAAATAGGATTTAGTTAGGATTCATTTTAGGATTTATTAGGATTTGACCAGGATTGACTAGGATTTAGTTAGGATTTGTTTTAGGATTTGTTAAGGTTTGATCAAGGTTTGATTTGAGATTTCTATTTTCAGTATTTTTTAAAATTAATATTTTATATGTTATTTTTTTTATGATTAATATATGATTTATTTACTCTTCTTTTTATAATTTTTTTAAGATTGGATCAAAGCTTGACTAATATTGTTAAGGTTTAATGGAAATTATTTAGGATTCTATTAGAGTTGTTAGGATCTTGTTGTTGTGTATTTCTTTTTTATCTTCCATAGCTAGGTGCCCGGAGCATTCTCAAATAAGACTTCGTGTATTACAACACTATCAATTTGAGGATGGAAAGTCAAAGAAATTTTAATATCCACCTTCCATATTTCAAAAAGGTATTTTTAAAACTTAGATATGAATTGGAATCATTGATTGGATATGATATCATCTGATAGGCCACAATATTGATATATATTATTAAAAAAGAGCCTTGTCGTTTCTTCATTAGAAAAAATCTTCTTATAAAGAATTAAATAAGCTATCTTTGTGAGTCGATCAACTACCACAAGAATGCTATCCAATGAATTGGATGGCAATAGATCTGTGATGAAATTCATTGAGATAGAAAATCATGACTATTTTGAAACAAGCAAGGATTATAAGAATCCATAAGGATAATATTAAGCATTCTTGGACCTTAAATAGATGTTATAATAGAGAATAAAGTCCTTCATAGCCTTTCGTATTTAAAGCCATCAAAAATCTAGGAAAAAAAATTTCAAGATCTTGTTAAATTTAAAAAAAATTGTAGTTGAAAAGTCATGGCAAGATTGAAGAACACGTAGTTATATTCGTCATTTTAAGATATACAAATGTTCTTTAAAATATAGAAGGTCTTTTTTAAGCTTGAACTTATCAACATTTTTATTGAAGAGATGCTTAATATCAAGGGCCAAAGTATTACTAGTGATTGCAGCATATATCTTATTGAAGCAAGTAGAATCAATAAATGCCAATGTAATAGTAGCACAAAGACAAAATTGCTTTGGTTTTAACAAAATTGCATATTGTTGATTAAACGCTACTTCTCCTACTTTTGATATAAGATATGATTTCTTTGATAAAGCATTAAACAATCCTTGTTGCTTTCCAAGTTAATAAGTGATAATAAAATTAAATTGAGATAATAATATATTCTATTAAGCTTGGCAGCAATTGAAAATCCGATTTGATATAAAATATTCTAAGTTCATGTAATCTATATAAATAATTATGAATGTATTATTTTTTTGAAAAAATGATGCCATTCTTGAAAAAAAATCTATAATAGCAAGAAGCTCCTTATTATTAATTTTATAATTAATTTTGGTAGTAAAAAATATTTGAAAATAAAACATAATAGGATAGAATTTATTATCTATATCTATTTATGAAAGTACGATCTCTAATTTAAAATCCAAAGCATCAATCTTTATGTAAAATATCTTTGTAAAATTTGGATGCACCAAGATTGGAGCTGTGGTGAATATTGTTTTGAGATCTTGGAATGCCTTTTCTACTTAAGGCCTCCATTTCAACTTGTCTTTACATGTCAATTGAATAACAAGGCGGCAACTTGAGAGTAATTTTTGATGAAGATCTAATAAAAATTAGCAAATTTTAAAAAATATTATATGTCTTTTATAGTCTTTGAAATCGTCCACAATATAATTGCCTCTACTTTCTTGGAATCCATTATTAAATCCTTAGTAGATATGATGTATCCCAAAAGTTCCATCTTTAGTTGATGAAATATATATTTCTCTACCTTGGCTTATAAATTTGTATCTTGTAGCTTTTATAATATCAATTTTATATGATTTTCATGTTTTTTTAGATTTTTTGAGTAGAACAAGATATCATTAAGATAGATCACTATAAACTTGTGTAGATGCTCTCAAAAGATGTTATTTATTAAATGTTGAAAGATAGAAGGTATATTTGTTAATCCAAAGGGCATGACATTATATTCAAAATGTTCATACTTTGTCCAAAATATGGTCTTCTATTTGTCTCCCTCTTTAATCTATACCAAGATGTATATTCTACAAAGATCTATCTTAATATAAATCTTGACTCAAATAAGTTGTTCTAAAAGTCTTGAGATTAATGATAGTAGATAATGATTCTTCACCATTATCTTATTCAATCTCTAATAATCAATACACATATGTAAAGAACCATCATTTTTTTCTTTACAAAGAATATAAATACACTTGTCAGAGATTTTGAATGCATGATAAAGTTCTTTATAATATTTTCATTAATATAATCTTTGAATATTGATAGCTTGTTTTAAAAAAGATTATAAATTGGACTAAAAGGTGGTTGCATTTTTTTTTGAAGATCTATCGTACAATTGTATAGTCAGTACTCTAGTAATATATCAGTATTTTTCTTTTAGAAAATATTTTAAAATTCATTATATTACTCTAGAATAATTATTGATAAAATCATATCTTTTTTAATTGGAGTCGCACAAATAATGAATGGTGTATTTTCTTTGGCCGATCTTATAAAGGACCTTGCTCTAATAAATAAAGGTTTATGAATTCATGACTTTTTACGAAGCTTCTTATATGAATTCTTGTAAAAAAATATTATTTTTTATGACCTCTAACCTATAGATGGATTATACTTTTTCAACCAAGAAAATCTAAAAATAATAAGATTTGAAGAAATTCTAATAATATTGAATTCAATTTAATTACTATGATTTTTAAATGATACTTCTATAGGTATTATTTCATGAGTGACACTATTTAAGGATAAGGATCATCCATCTATTACTTCTATATGAACAAGTTTGGATTTCTATATTAGAAGATTTTTAAGAAGCTTAGCAAATGCTTCATTTAAGAAATAAGTATATGCACTTAAATCCAACAAGGCAATTGCTTGAAGTTTTTGAAGGCCAAAATATAAAGAAATTATAAAGCAACAAATAGGTTGAGCAAAAAGAGAGGAACCTAAATAGTTTTGCAATATTGAATTGTCCAGTTGCACGATCTCTACTATGAGTGAACATCATCATTTTCCTAAAAAATTACATTCTTGATTTTGGTGATACATTGATTTTATTTTTTTAAACAATTATAAGTCTTGTGGCCTTTTTTGCTATAATATAAACATAAATCTTTTTCTATCCAATGCTACTTTTTTTATAGACTAAAAGATTTAAAATGTATTACATCAAGATGCATATCTTTTATTTTTGAATGTAAATTTAGATTACTTGTTGATGTAGCAAGGGTGTATCAAATTACGTATTGTCTTGCTAAAAAATATGAATGTTAATCTTAATGATATTGAAATAGTTAATTATCATATTTTACAGCTTGGTTGATGATTTCATTGAGTGATTGTGGATTTGAAAGTAATAATAACAAATCCTTCACATTGCCTCTTAATCTCCAATAGAATTGATTCATTAAGACTTCTTTATTTTAATTGATATCATATGCTAGTTGTTTAAAATTGGATATATAGATTGATACAAAGCATGCCCCTTGTTGCAATGCTCGGATCTTAATTATTGTCTAAAGAGTCTTATTATATTCTCCAAATGCTTTCGCAAATGCTTCTATGAAAACTTCAAAGTTCCTTGAAATTGGTGATTTTTTCTTAAACAAGAAAACAAACCATGATAATACTTGCCTCGTAAACAAGGTGCCAACCAATCTAATCTTTGATTCTTCTATCAAATAAGTATCAGGTTGTAGAACCATTATCAATCAAATTTGATTGACAAATCTTCAAAACTTCAAGTGTGTACCATCATATTTGTTTGGAAGATTAACTCAAGGTTCCTTATATTGTTGAATAGGTAGATTTCCTTAGAGTAATATAAATAGTACTGTATCCTTTAGTACAAAAGTTGGAGATAGATGTAGTGTAGGTTGTGATACTTCAAATGTTGTATTGTTATGAAGTTTTGCAATAACTTCTTCAATGTCTATGGTCCTAGCAAATAAAGTAATAAGAATACTTATGATAGTATCTAATTTGAACTGAGAAGATTCAGTTATACTAATATCTTAACTTGTAGCCATTCTAAGAGAAAAAAGAAATGAATCTATAAGAAGACAATATCAATTTAGAGGAAGATAATCTGTAACTTCTAAAGTATTAGTATATCTTCAAGAAGAGGGATGAGCTACTCTCTAATAAAAAATATCTAATTTTGATATTTAAGATAAAGGCAATCTCAACAAACTATTAAGAACATAAGAATACAAAATTAGAGATTTGAATTAGGAAGAGATTTTAAGAAGAAATCAACAAGGACTTGAATTATCTAGATGAGTATATAAACAACACTAAAAAAGATAAGATAGAATTCCAAAAGATTGATTATTGAGACTAAAAAACTCTTTAGCCTCAGCTCCAATATATACTCTTGTTTAAGAAGCTTCTTAAGCGACTTCCATCAAACTAAGAAGCTTCTCAAGCAACTTTTACTAACTTGGAAGCTTCTCAAGCTCTTTCTACCAACTTGGTAGCTTCTTGAGTTCCTTGTAGTAACTCCAAAGCTTCTCAAGCTACTTCTACCAATTAAGAAGCTTCTCAAGCGACTTCCACTAACTAGAAAACCTCTAGAAGGGTCTAGAAGGTTTTGTGAACTTCTAAAATATTTATCCCTAACAATTTCAAAAAAAAGATAAACTAAGTCAAATTTGAAAATATTAAAATAATTTTTTAAGTCATTATATATTGATTAAAAAAACATGACTACAATGCTTAATGAAAACATGTAAAAATAAAAATAAAAATAAAAATTCTACTACAATATAAAAAATAAATAAATCTCAAATATTGTATTTTATCTTTATTATTTGATTATATATAATAATATTATATATATTATATTAAATAAATTTTAAATTTCTTATTATGGATATTTTAAATTATATTTGATTACATGTGCACTCACCATATTTTTAAATCCTTTATATAATTTTTTTTAAAAATATGTTACGAATAAATTTATAGAATAATATCAAATTATTTAAGATCTATTGGAATTAGATTGGATCTTATTGACAAAAAAGATGGACATCTAAGCTTTTAAAGACAAGGTACTTGCTATATATTTTTAATATAATTAATTATAGTTGATTATGTCATATAAGTTGTTTGTTTATTTTTTTTTGATGGCAAATTTAAAGAATATACTTAAAGGCAATATATTTTATGATCTTCAATATGATCACTATTTTTTTATTTATATTTCTATTTCTATTCTATATATGTCTAATATTTCTTTAAATAATACGAAATAATCAATAATTTTCTAAAGATCTAATAATCCTTCAATTCCTCCCACAAATCATAGTTTTTCTCATAATAACCCTTGTAGTATTAAACTAAATCATTATTCAATAAAATCAAAGTCCAAAGAATTTACTAAAGTATTAATATCTATTAGCAAACATAGTAGAAAAGTTACCAACAATGGCTTATTTTATAAGCTAAATGGAAGCAAATACAAAAGATATATTAATTTAAAAAAATAGATATTATAGAAAATAAATTAGTATTAAAAATAAAAAATAAAAATAAAAAAACAACATAATTTATAACTTTAAGTACAATTAAATCAATTACAAAGTAAAAGATCATAGCATGATTTAATTGATTAAGAATAATTTTTTTAAAAATAAATAATCTATTTATATATATATGTGATATTTATTTTATTCTAAAAAAAAATAGATTTTATATTATTATAAATTTATTTTAAGATTTATAATAATATATATTATAATATAATAATTTTATAAATATTTATATAATAAAAAAATAAAAAATAGTATTAATAAAAAATAAAAAAATTTAATAATATTTACAAACAATCTAATCCATAATAAAAATACTTGTAGTTAGATTGAAAAAAAATTGGTTTTTTATCTTTATTATGTGGTAATAATTATAATTTTTTTTTAATACATGGTCTAATTTTATAAAAATTAATATAAATAATTAATATTATATTAATACCATATGTATAATAAATGTACCAATAAATAGACTTGTATATTATATACTTATATGACCAAAATCTGTATATGACTTATTCAAATAATAACTTTATTATGCATTATGAAATACAATATATGGTATTAAATATTTTAAAGTAGTATTCAAATTATAGTAAAACTTATAATTTTATAATATTAATATGATAAATATAAATCACTTACATATTGTATGCATTCTATAGAGTATAAATAAAAGAACTTACTAATATATACAATTATGATATTTACTTACTAAATATTTAATAAAATTTGACTTTTCTTTACCATAAACATCTTCACGCTATATTTCACCTTATACATCATTGTCTATATTACACTTATTACTCACACTCATAAAAACATTAGTATTATTATTCTAGAACTTATAATAATCATATAATAAAATATTGTGAAGAATATAACATACCTTCATCTATTACACAATATGTATTTTTTTATTTTTTTATTTTTTTTTGAAGTTAGATACATAAACATCATAGATATTAAAATTGTATCTTCAACATACATATATAAAGTTTAATTTTAACTCTTATTGATAGATGAGAAGTATTGAAATAAGCATTTTTTGGTTGTAAAGATTATGGATGTTAATGTGGTCTAATGGTAATAAGTTAATAATAAAAAAGCACTAGTTGTAAGTAAGTATTCATTGTTGATATAGTAATTTGAGAATTTTTTTTATAATTTAGTGTTTACAAATACCTACTATCATGTATTAATCTTAGAAAACCAACATGCACATACAAGATTTTTCCAAGGTGATTAAAAATGATAATAGCAATTATAACATAATCTTTTTGAAATGATAATCTTTTTTAAGTTGTCTAGATCATCATTCTAATACAATACAAGTACCATCAATGATACTTACCATCTAAGATAAACTAATATTTTTAAATATGAATAGTAGTATCAGATTGCTTTGTAGTTGTTGGCTATTTTGTAAGTTGCTTCTCTATTATGCAATCATAATCTAATTACCTATAGTACAAAATAATTTTGCAATAGATTGTTGAAAAGGACCATTTCTATAACATCCAATCTAGATAATGCCACAACTTATTGAAATTTGACTTGTGCTTGTTTAATATATCTATAAGTATTTGTGAAAATATAATAATTTGTAGTATTTCCCAAAATCTAATAGTTGTCTACCATAATTGCATTACATATGTAGTTTAATTCAAATAAAATAAGAAATATAGCTGCAAGTTTAATACTGCAGTCAACTTCTCACACTTTTCAAAATCACCCAGATTTTCAAACTAATAATAATTTAATGTACAACATGGAAGGTTGCATTCGTTTCAAGTGTATTTGTTTTCTCAATTCAATTTAGCTTGAGCTAAGTGAAAAACTTCACAATTCTGCTGCTAAAACGTCTTTATTTTCATCTCACGCCGCTTTAAGGTGTGATGACATTCGCATCCACAGCTACAAAAGTTTGCCAAGTACTTTTCCCACTTCAATACTCTATAGTTGAAATGTTTTCCATTTCAAGCTGAAAGTTAAGGTCATAAATTACCATTCAAATCTGGAGATTTTGAACTCTTCTTCCAAAGCAGTAGTCGTCATTCATGAGTAGTCTTCTTCAATTGCTGTCACACAATGAAGTACAATACATACATCAATATCACTTGCTAAGCTTCATTTTTCTACACAAGTGATTGGATGTACTGCTGTAACTATGAAAATTTACCTCCTGGAAACAACCTTAATTTATTTTTTTTGCAAAATCACCACATCATCTTCGTTGTGATAAAAAATCGGAGTATATGAAACTAGAGGAGAGTAAGAAATAGACTGGACCTGCAAGACAGAGTGCTGTTTTACAAACGAGCAAAGATTTGGGTCTCCAGCTTTCAAGTCTTCGTGACAATCGCTCGCTTAACAAACGTCACGCACTGGAGCCAATCTTCCTTCTACTTGACCATCCTTCAACCGGCAAATTTCTCCGTCACAGCTAATTTGTAAACTTCCCTACCCACGTCGGATTCTCCATCTATACAGTGTTGCAGCGTATTCATGGAGCAAACAAACTTGGATGACAGGAGAAATTCTCCATCTGTGGCGTGTAAAAGAGTATTCTTGACCGGTATCTGATATAATTACCACTAAGTGACTTGAAACTGACGATCAGCTGGAACACAATTAAGAACATCGAGAAGCCATGTCGTAAGCTGCGAAGAGGACCTGTGGTAATTCAATTGTTGATGCTAAATACCTGTGTGGACCAGCTTCTTTGAATAATTCACAAGGGGTGGCTGCGTGAGTCTATTGCGATTTATATTACAGTCTTAACATGTTGCAACATCTACCGCTCTCACAGAATTTACAGCGGGTACATTTTCCAGAGAATTGCTAGGACTACTCCGATCAAGTGACGGCGGCCACGATGCCGAGGGTATAGGCGTGGCGCTCACCTCCCCGTTGAGGAGGCTTGTCGAACTGGATATTGATTTGCTCTTCTGCGGTTGGATATGCCATTTGAAAGGATCTTCTGGCCAGGACAATTCTGGTCGTCGGCGAGAAACTGTCACCGCTGGCTCATCGTTTGCAGAGTCGTCTCTAAGGTATAAGCCGTAAGTGAATTTAATTCCCAGCCTACGGCGAACAGAAATGAGATCAAAAAATTTGTCATTCAAACCAGAGACACTTCCACATGTATGTTATAGTAAAAGTAAGATAAATAACTATCCTGACAACATAATATACTAGAGTTTTGTTCTGTCTATCTAAAAATACTAGGAAATGATTCATACTGGAGATCATTCGTTACCAGATGATGAAGAAGATGCCGATAATGACAGCAAAAAAGATGGCAATGAAGTCACTAAACCAAAACTTCACAAAGCTGCATCGAAACCACGGGTCGCATAGAAATATCAGATGTTGCATCCATTACTTAGGGTAATGTTTTGAAAGAACATTAAGGTCCAAATATACTTTGACAAGAAGTCGTCATTAACATCCAACATACAATAGGTGATACATAAGGAAACGGTGAATGAAAAGTCTACAAAGTAAAGGGCTTACCCCATGGAACAGAGGAGCGCCAGAAAAAATGTAATACCTGCAAAACGTGACACAAGATTTGAGCCTCTGTTATTAATTATCGCTCCGCAACATTTAACATGAATGACGAAAAAATTTATGATGAGTATTACCCCATGAAAACATACGAAAAGCTCTCTTCCAATCGCCTTCACACCTACACCATTGAAGTCATCAAGTTTGAACCGTGTCAGTAGAATGATTGACCTAAAAACATATACAAGTGCTTTTTGAACAGTCCAAGGGACCAAATCGATGCAGCAAGATACATTCAGCGTCACAAACACTCTTATCAACGTTTCGGCATGACAGTTCGCATGTGGGGAGTCCAAACATCCCGATTGTTAAGGATGAGCTACATGAATGAGGTAGACATGAAGGATTTTTCAGAAATCATCTCGATGAAAAACAAAAAAAACAAAAACAACAGAAAACCGCAGAGATCTTGCTGTTAAACTTTAAAACTCTTACGCTGCCTGAAATTTTGAAAAAACATTTGACGAAAATGGAAATCAACTACAGACGAAATTGGCAAACTTGCACACCCTGTCATAAATCATTTAGAACATCGCTTAAGTACAGCTCTTGAACCTGAATTCCCAAAATCGATCAAACGTACGGCGAGGAGCTGGAGGGGCAAGTTGCGGAGGGTGGGCAGATTCAGCATAAATACGACACTGTGCCATGAACTCCTCTTCACCTTCCTCGGAAACAAACCACTTCCCCATCTTCAAAATAGATCCAAGAAGAAACACACTGATCATCGTTGCTGTTGTCATGAGAGTTGGCTGTAAATCCACAGTTAGAATCCGTCAGTCACCTCAGAAGCTGTGATTCGTATCATGAAAAGCAAAAGGCTCTATTCATGTCACGATCGCAAGCACTTCACACGCTGATTATAACACAAGTAACAATGTGAGTGAGCTCAGTTTATATATTTATCTAAACCAGAGTGTGGTTGCCATTTATCCTCCACGCAAAAAGCTTCTGGTTTCGATTCGAACCTATCTTGCAGTCTTGAACGTTCAGTTGGCAGAAGTTAGTATAAAAGTAGAAGATAAATGAGAGACCGTCCCTACGCCATGCGAATAGCAACATTCTGAAGAGGAGACACAGACCCGAGACATACTACATGCTTGCTTACATAAAATAAGGTGAGAGGAGACTAACCACAAGAGCGGTGAAGATAGCATAGGCTGTTAATCGAGCCTGCAAACCATTTAGCACAACATATACATCGATCAAATGACAAATGCAAATAGATTCGTGGAGCTTCCAAAAAGAACAATCAGCACCTAAATAAACAAAACATTTTTTTAAACACGACGCTGATTCCTGAACCACACACCTATTAGTAGAATAAAAGAATGTTCTTGGGATATCTAACTCTGCTACTATTCGACAGAATTAGCAAAACAAAAGCCTAAAGCCATCCTTAACAAAACCCTCTAAAATGAAATAAATCTATTCGTGAAGAAAATAACAGCAACATATTCAGGAGGTTAGGATAGTCATATACTGTAGAAACGGTGGCATCGAATTGAAACTCTACAAGCGTTGTCATTGTGAAACTGGTAATCAGTCCTGTAAGCCAACTGAGTAAACGAAGGTGCTCCGCCTTCTCATCTACTTCTCGTCTATTCAATTCTGCACATCTGTTCACAACTTTACTCAGACACGACTCCAACACCAGCATGTGCAGAGTACTCTGATGACGTTTTGAAACACACACATTTCAAAACAGAACCCTAAAAGCCAACACTACCAGGCGGCCTGGAAGCAACAGTCTTCAAATTTCAAGGATTGCAACGACAGCAGATTAGATACATTCACAAACATAAAGTAGTGGTGATATCCCTGTTCTAATCCTGTTATAACACGGGAAATGTCCTAACCTGGACCAAAGGTAATGCGAATTATCCACTCGCCTTTGCTTCATGTCTTCTTCGCGCCATCTACCAAATTCATGGACGACACACGTAAATATGATGGATTCAGTTCCAAATTAGAAAAATATTGCGATCTCTGTAAGCTGAAAACTAATTAGTGTGCAACCGCCTTGATACCATGTCAACACCATACTCAGGAGCATGGCCTTGACACTAGTTCTATCAACAAGCGAAGATTTCTCATCTATCCAGAACAATTTTTATTTGGAATTTATCTCCATCAGTATGAGAAGCAGCAAGATTCAGTCGATAGTAATGCCTGCGTTTTTCCATCCGAAACAGAGCTTCTGCACGCTCGTATCTCCGAGCCTCTTCGCGGAAGGTCAATTCCTCGGATCGCCATTGCCTCACATCTTTTCGCCACATACGCTCGCGCTCCCTCCACTTGCGCGACATCCATGTATCCAGCGCTGTCAATCCTGCCTGCGCCATTTTCTGTCGAGTTCTACTGCTCTTTGATCATACTCTGCTCTAAAACCCTACATCTCCAAATTCGTACCAACAAACAAAATCAAACCCTGTAAACCACCAAAACTCTGCTTAGAAATATACGCACACTCCATCCTGTGGAGAAAACCACAATACAACATCATCTCATCAAAAATTAGCTGCACCCAACTCCTGAACTCGCTGCTTGCAACAATGACACCGGTTTTGGGGAAATCTTCCGAGGTATGCTCATAAGAATCCACACATAATTCGAAGAGCTCCGACTATCCTACGTGGACACAAAACAGTGCGAACCCGTCCCCACGCGTCGCACAAATACGTCAAGTAGTCTGAGTGGAAGGTTAGTAAATTTACAGAAAAAGGGTTGTTAATTATGGGTTATTTATTCTACAGCATTTTGATAAACGGAATTCTTAAACAGGTGACCCTTAAATTAAACTCTTAAAAAATATGTACTAAATTTATAATCTGTTCTCCAAAGTATCTATTCTGAGGTCTGAGATGAGTAGATGAGTAGCACACATATTCTACCTCAGTTCAAGAAATACCATGAAGGATAAGAATTAATATGAGTATTACTATCACGAAATGTTTTTGTAGTTCTCTGTGAAGCTTGTTGTCTCTCTCCATCTCGAAGTTCCTTGTGGCATGGCTATATTCCATCCGATGTCACTTTTTAGGTTTGACCCAGAGGTTGTCGAGAAGTAGGTATTGTTTTCTGATTGTTTGCAACATGCTGCAGATTCGGAGAGAACTTTTTGATGGTGAGTGAGGGTGTGGATGAAGGAGCGCACTCGTAGGTTTGTCCTCCTTGCAGCTACTTGCAATGTGATTGATACAGAGTCAGAGCTCCTTGCGAGTTTGTAAAGAGGATTATGCGACGTTGGGAGGTGGTGTCCTTGTGGCATGTGGATGTTGAAAATGGCGCATTCCTGTCTTTGTCCAACTCAGGTGCCAATTAATGCAGTTTTTCGCTGTTCTGGATCTCAGAAATATTGCAACCCAACTTGATGCTTGAAAGAATCTGTTGCTCATTCTACGTCAACATTTTTAAAAACTCTCATCTACTCACTCTCTTGTTGTATTTGTGCAGGAGGATGGTCGAAGTTGTGTGCTGTGGTTTATGGCGGGCACAACTCCAGGGAATAGCTGCTGAAATGTCCAGGAACCACTATCCGTTGCATTACAGTATGTCAAAAGAGCGTTGGTTCCTCTGGGGTTATGAGTGTAAACTTGGGAACCCTGCAAAATACAGGAATAAACTTTCAGATTTACGTCGAGCACAATGCCAGGAATTTTCAAATGCTTTTGAACAGAGGAGTTGCTTGTAAGGGAGGGTTCTGATTCATTATCATGAAGAGTTACTAACCCTAAAGAGCAATTTTCGAACTATAGTTCGAAGTGTATTTATCCACCTATGCATGGATCATCGAAAAGCAGTTGAGATTGTGTTGCCTTCAGTTAACGCGTGATGGACGCATTCACCTGCTGAATTGCCGAGTAGAGCCTTCCATGTGAGTTTCATGGTTCTGAAAATTTTCTGGAGACTACTTTTCCATTTTCCGGACAGTGCTACTTGTTGGGATTGAGATATTCCACCCGAGAACAATTGTTGATGATGCAGATTAACTGGTTAATCCTCTCACTGGAAAATCCGACCAGCATGGTTTTATAATTTTGAAGTCCAAAATCGGAGTGCTAACTTATCCCTTTCGAGCAAGTTTAGACCAAGACGAGGAACTATCTGAATTGGAACAGGGGATATTACCCATATCCAGAATTTTCTGAGAAGATTTTCGTATGTTGATCCGGGCCAAGAGGAAACGACGAGGCAACAGGGAGACGTCGGCGAAGCTGCTCGTCCCAGCTGCCAATCAACCGAATTGTAATAATTATTAATGTACCACTCCTATTTTACCGTCATCAGATCATGTTTCCTGGATTTGTAATAGTCCTAATTATTCGCAGCTTGCACATTCTCACGTGTTGCAAACCTGCATCATGTACCACTGCTGTGTGTGCTTACCAGACTACCAATGAACAAATGCAATAATCTGACGTTCTACAGCTAATTTGTCATGCAATAAATATGGACTTAACTGGATGCGATTACATGCTTCTTGAATTGCATTGAAGATGTAGCACTTCTGTAGCAATCCTAGCATCGTACTGTGCCTGGGTGTTAACTGCAATGACATTTATACGCTAACATACTAACACATGATGTGACCACGGAGGATGCAGTTTATGGGAGCTTCAAGGATTTGTTTCAAAGGGCACCACCTCCATCAGCAGCATCATCCCTATCGTCATCGCCATCGTCAGGACCAGAGCCACTGCCACCATCAACACCACCATCACCACCACTATCAGCAGCATCATCGCCACCGTCAGAGCCAGAGCCACTGCCACCACCACCACCACCACCACCACCACCACTGCTTGAGCCAACGAGATTCAACAGCGTAATGTTACCATTGTTGCAGGCTAAGAAGTGGGTGGTCGAGCATCCAAAAGCAACCATGGCAACACTGGCATTTCTACTGTCGACAGAGATGAACTGGATGCCTTACTACAAGGAACTCCACAAACTGGTGTGTTGGTGCATTGAGGATGAGTCTTGTGCCGTTCGATTCCTACTCCAGCCTCTGAAGTTTCTGATTCTTTGTATTGGTTGAGCCTTGGGCTCTTGGGCCACTCGCCGATGCGTACTCGGTCATTGAGCTTGTGTTTGCAAATGTGGGTGTATGTGTGCACAGGAAGTTCCAGGATTTCCTGTTCAACTCTTTTGTTTTCTTCTCCATCATGTTTCATGCAGCAACGAAGTGGAATCCTCACGCCATTGCTGATGAACTATCCAATCCTCTGTTTTTGAAACAAGACTATCTCGGTAAGCTTGTTTGCTGAAGGTGAACAAATGCATGGAGTTCTGTTGTTTTCCAGTCATAATCTGTGAAGGTGGTTGTGCTTCAAAGTCGAAGAAACTGCAATGCCAATGGACAGAAATACGTAGACCCGGTGAAGCTTGTAAATTTGGAAGAACCTAGCAGCAGCAGCAGCAGCAGCAGCAGCAACAACAACAACAATACGGAGGCTTGGCAGAAGATCATACAACGTTTTAGAAAAGCAGGTGGTGTTCTCTTTTTTTGCCACTCTTTTTTTGTAAGCATGAATAACAAGGAGTTTTGTCAAGTACTGAAGAAGGTGGTTTTTTTTCTCTAATTAATAGTCATCTTTTGTGTGGGGACCATAATCATCTTTTACAAGTTTGGTATGGTAAATGTTGAAGGCTTCATCATGAAAAAATGTGCACGCTTTTACATGCTTGTGAGTTGATTGGATGGTTCTGGTTACTAAATATATAAAAAAACCAATCAAAGCAGAAAGAAGGAAGTAGAAGAAGGGCGTTTAGAATCTTAAATAAGGTATCTAGCAAAATAAATTTGATATCATTAAAATTTGTGATTATTCTAATACTAAATATCTTAGAAGGGTGTTATAATATCTTTATAATCAAAATAAATTTGATTCATGAATCTACTGAAAAAATAAAATAAAATAAGAGGATTCTTTTATTATTTAATAATGCACAATAATTTCGAACAAAAATTCATTCTGTAAATAAATTAAGCAATCCTGAAACAAGAAAGCTTGAGATTTTAGGTATCATGCTTTTTGATTTTTTATCTTTTCTTAATAATTTTTTAGTTCTTATTTTATAAGTACTTAGTTTTAAATTTAAATTTTTTAAATTTTGCTTAGTGCCATTATGAATTAAGTAGTAAGTATTTAAATTTCAAATAAATTTGATTTGCTTATATTAATTTGACTATACTACTACTATTACATTTTATTGATATATATTCTTTAATTGTATTGTATTTATCAATATATGTGTTGACAAATATAACTTACTTTTTATCTTATTTTGTCTTCATATTAATATAGCTATTCTTACTATTCTATTATTAAAAAAATAAATAACAAATTTAAAGTTTATTGATTTTTTTTACTTAATTTTATTACTTAATATTATGAATAATTCTTATTTATTTATAATTCATATTTAATAAAAAAATATTCAATATATACTTTGAATTATTCATTCTACCAAAAATACATAATAGTGCTTTGTAAATTTAAGTATAATCACATACAAGTCAAAAACAAAGAAAGTCATTACAATTTTAGAAGACATTTAATTAAGTATTGATGGTTAATATTTAAATTTATAAATAATAAACATGGCTAAATTTCTTAAATAAGAATAAAGTATTAAGATTAATTAATTAATTACATATATTGAGTTTTTTCATCTATAGCTTTAAAAGTAAGGAATTCAAATTAATACAAATATTATATTTTCATCACTGGAACCAAAGTTAATTAATTTTCTTCTAAAAACTCTTTTTTAAAATATTATTTCTTTAATTTAGATTTTTATCAAATCAACATCTATATATTGCACTCTTTGATTTATTTATTTTTGATATTCATCTTCTTTATAAGTAAATTATTTTACAACTTCTTTAGTTCTTCACAACAATACAGTTGAATAGCAAGTGGTGATACAAGTTAGACATTTGGAACATGTATAAACTTTTTTGTTTATATTTTTTGATTATATTGTTATTATTGAGAAGGATTATGAAAAAAAATAAAAAAATAAAAAAATAAATTGATATCTTATTTTTGTGCTTGAATGATTGATATCATATATTAAAATTTAGATGTTCTATATTAAAGAAAATAAATTATAAATTATGTAATCAACTTAGATAAATAATTAGAAGTATAAAAATATTTTTTTAATATATTAAGGGAATCGCATTGGAAGGGGGGAGGTGTCCACCTAGTAGTTTCTTAAAAATATTTCTAAAATTTTGATCTACATTGTCTAATACAAACTATTAGATCTTGTAAACTATGCAATGTAAACTTGTTCAATGTTTTATTTTTATTTTTTTCATCCACTACAAATTTCTTCTTATTATATTAAATTTCCACTATATTAATACAACTTATTATACCATTTACTTCTTTTCCTTCTTCACCAATGTTGTGAAGTTTTCTGCTATTACTTAAGAAAAAACCTAATATATCACTACCGTGGATGCTTGAATTATCCATTGGCACATCATCCATAGATAAGAATTTCTTACTTGAGCACTCTAAAATCTAATTTCAAATGCCTTAATGTGGTGCATTAGAAATATTCTTAGAACCTCTAAAGTGGAAAAAACTCCATACTTTTAAATACAATACATAATACCACGTTGGTTTATACATATAAAACATGGTTCAAGAGTTTCAAAGTGCAAGATTATGAGGTGAAATGAGGTGACGTGGACTCGACCCTCGTGGGGGAAGCTGCGTGGAAATTCCGAGGCATGACCCGGGGCAAGGGAGTGAAAAAAGGCTGTATCAGCTGAAGCTTGTTTTCGGAGGCTATGGCGACGGCCATGGCGGCGGACGAACTGGAGTCTGTGCAGTATGCGATATACAGCGATGGAATCACTCTCCTGTCCTCGTCGCCATCGCCAGGGCCGCACTCCTCACCTCAAGAGCTTCTCTACGAGCTACGGGACGCAATTTTCTGTCACGTACAGCCGCTGCTCGAGGGTTACATCTGGCAGCACCAGGGGTTCAATTTGGAGGTCGTGAAGAGCAAGGGCGGCTTGTGGCACTTGGCAGGGAGTACCAAATTTGGGGATAATGTAGAAGACGAATGGTTCATTGTGTATTTGTTGAAGACGGCAACGGAAAAATTTCGGGACATTTCAATCACAGTTAGGGATAATGATGGAGAGTTTTTGCTCATCGAGGCGGCATACGTGATTCCGCGGTGGTTGAAGCCGGAGAATAGCTTAAACAGAGTTTTTTTAAGGGAGGGATGGGTTCATTTGGTGAGAAGGGGTCCTGGGGAGAAATCGGGGAACTTAGGGGTGGAGGAGGCAGTGGGGTTGATGAGGAATGGAAGTGGGGTGACGAAGGCTAGTGAGGATGTGCAAGAGGCTATTGCGAAGCGGATCAATGGGTATCCGGAACAGGCGCGGGGGAATATGCACAAGGCAAGGTGTATAGTTCCAGTGCCTGTGGCGCAGGTATTGCGGCACGAGCCTCAGATGGTGTCCTTGGCTGTGGATGCATTTTATCGGCGCGATGTTGATGCTATGAAGGCTGCAATGAAGCTTGAGAGGTTTCTTCCTGTGCAAGGTGGGTTTTGTGCGCGATTGTTTGATCACCTTTGGAATTTGGACTTGGCGTCGTGAGGCGATTGTTTTTGAGAGTTTTAGTTTTTAGCTCTGGATGTGAAACATGTCCGATCCTATTGAAGGACTTAAGACAAGCGTAATTCAAAATTCCGCTTTGAACATGATGGGACCCCCTTAAACCCTAAACCTTTTCTCACTTAAATCAACATTTGTAAATTGCCCAATTGCCCTGCTGTTTGGGAGAAGACAAAGCGAAGATCTTATTGATAAGATGTACGGAGAATCTTCCTAGTCATTGTGGGGTTGCGGCAATGGAGCTGTTTAGAAAATGCCCCTTGTTTTTGCGAAGTGTTTCTACCTCCTAGCATGCCGTCGAATTTTGTTTGGCAATACGCCCTGGAGCTTGAATAGAGTTGTGGTTGTGACTCTGCAGATGGCTCTTCAAGATCCTATGTTGACATGGTTGAGGTTCTAGTTACCATGTCCCGTGCCATGTATGCGCAGCTCTACCAACAAACGTTTGCCGCTCCTCGAAAGTACCCTATGCCGGGAGTAGCAGATCCCAGTTTCAAGGCAGCTGAGCTTGGCATGAAGCTTACATGTGGCTTCGAGATGATGTACTGGGAGCGTCAAAGGTTTGAAGGCGATGGTGTAGATGTGAGTAATGGTGCGTCCAATTCCTCTCTGAAGTTAAGTTATCTAAGTTATGTTGATCGTTTCTTTCTGCTTTTCATGCGAATATTTATAACTGGTCCATGTTATTGGGCCTCATTGGTTACCTCTGTGTAGTCTACCCTCTGTACTAAGTTATAAAAACCTTTTTGTGTGTTTCAGAAGCAGAAAATCTTAAGCAGGAGGACAAAGCTCCTGTTTATGATCCAGGCTGGGAAGCATACCATAAGCGTTTAGGAAAGAGTGGCTACTTCCGAGACCTTTTGGAGGGATCAAGGGAATGGAAACAGCTGCTGCAAGCTGCAGTTGCAGATTATCGTCGAACCCAGGGTTTTGCCGCTACAAGGTATCACTCTTGACTTTCGTGTTCTTCTTGGGCAGTACTCGCTGGGCACAGAGATCATTCGTTTTCATGCCAGAACTTGTTTATTAATTTTGACTGTATAATTTTTTTAAAGAAAGGTGTGAAACTTGGGACTTCAAGTTGGATAGTCATTGTTTTACTCGTCGTTGTATTTGATGCCATCTTTTAAGTGGTTAGTTCTTCTTTCGTTGATTTCATCTGAATGGTTTTAGACTCAAAGAAGACGATATTGAATGGTGTTTATTTCCACAGCGCAGATATGCAGGCTCCAATCAAGCGTGTGAAAGAGATCCTTTCCATGCCGCATTCCGCAGCTGATTTCATCAGTTCTCCTTTACCAGAGAGTGATAGTGACGCTTGGCTGTACGATGGAGAAGGCGACCTTACAAATGCTATCAATGAGAGACAAGCGGAGATTGATGCACATGAGTCGAGGCGAGCAAAGCGTCCGAATCAAGCTGGAAGTGCGGGAGGTGGTGATGGTGAGGTCCAGTCAGCTGGAGCCGCTGATGAACCCCTTTATGATCCACAGGAGCTGGTTCAGGGCATACAATCATTCATGAGCAAGATATCTAGCTATGAGGGTGCTGAATTTCCTGGTGGTGAGTGATCACTTGAACCCTCAGCGTTAGTTGGTGCTCTCATTGTTCTCACATATTTATTTCAAGGGATGGTTTACTTTTTTTGCTTTTACAGTTTTTAATTTTTTTTATTTGTTATTTATAGTTTATTATTCAGAATTGCCCAGTTGTATGCTGCATTTGACAAAATCAATTTCCAATAGACTCGGGTTGTCGCTGTTCAGATGAAGCTGTTTCGTTAAACATATCAAGGTTTATGGAAGAGCTGGAGTCTGCCTTGGGAACGAGTGAAGCAGCAGATGCAAAGGACAGTTATGATGATTCTGACTGGGACACTGAGCCAGGTGCTTGTCACTTCTCTTTGAACTGTTAGGTAAATTATTGCGTTAATATTTGAGGACAATAAACTGGAGTCTCAGGGTATTGATAGAAAGATAAGGATTTATGTTCTTGGATAGCAAGGGCTTTATGTCCGTGAAAGGGTTTTTTAATTAAATGTTTTTTGCGTTGTTTATCATTCACTAACTCTTGGTTTTACGTACACTTACTCAGATGACGATGATGAAGAAATGGCTAATGATGATAATGATGAATTAAGAGCCAGCAGCAGTTTGGGTAATCCAGCAGGTGTTAGTCAGATTGCAAGGTCGTCAAAATCCAGCGATGATTTCATGGAAGAGTATTCCGAAGCCCTGCAGCATGAGTTGCAAGGGTCAAGTCTTGCAAAGAGTTTTGAAACTCCTGGAGTTAAAGATGGGCCTGCTAAGGTAATTAAAGCTGCTCTAGTGTACCTCTTTATCGTGATGCCTTCATTTCTACCGTATTTAGCACTGGGTCGAATCAGCAACCAGAAAGGTGTTAAGCTGATTGATAAATGTGAGCTTAATGATATTCATTTTTATCAACCTTTTTGTAGCCATGATGTTACCACAACACATGTATGCACGTTACTTCACGTTAATAGCGTACTTTGAACATGAGGCTTATGTGTCCGTATGTGGCTGCAGACGAATGACCAATCACAGCAGAAAGAGAAAGACGATGATAACGATGGCATTGTGGATGTGGACATTAATTTGGTCACGAGCTTGCTGCAATCTTTTATGAATCAAGAAGGTATGCCTGGTCCAGCTTCTAACTTGCTGGGGGCCATGGGCATAAAGCTAAAAGATCCATCTAGCATGAAACCGGATAGCAGTGGGAAGTAATTACAAGCATGACGCGTCACTAATATGATAATGTTAGTATACTCTGTATATTCTCTTCAGTCATTTACATGGTCGCTGTAAAACCTTTACATGCGTCTTTCTGCTTGTTCCCTAATATGTTCAGAGTTGGCTTAAGAGGAGGAAACCTCAATTTTTTTTCCCAAGGACTCAGTTTGCCGAGATAATCTGTGATATACTTGATTCATCCGGATGAAAGCACTACCCGTCTTCATTCTTCAATGCTACTCACGGTCAAGTGCACCCTCGTGTGTGCGCCCAACACATCTAGAGGACTTGGTGCACAATCCAAACTCAACCCCACAGTTCTAATTCCTATCTTTACAGTGACTTAGTCTTCGGCAGAGACATAAGCCTCACTGCTTGATGCATATTGGAATACATGCTTCCAAGTGAAATGTAAAACTTTCAGTTACAAACATGTTCTGAGCGCTTTATTGCATGTGATGCATACGATTTTGCAAAATGGAGGCTTGTTTGTGGCAGAGGTCGTTAGTCTGAACCAGGAGGAAATTGACTCTCCTAATCTACTATTTTTACCAATTTTATTTTTAAGCTGGTGCCAAAAAATCCCAGAATAGAATGGAAGCATTTTCACTAGGCCACTCTGTATCATCTAAATCAATACTATGGTATGGATGTGAACTCTTGTTGTCTATCCATGGCTTGGCAATGACAAGAATCTGCCTGATTTTGCCCTATGTGCACCAAATGTGGTGAGTCTTGGCAAGTCTTGCCATATCTAATTATAGGTTTAATGTAATGATATTGTTTAATCAAAGCAAAATATGTTTGAAAAGTGTTACTTACAAATTGTTACTTACAATTTTGATTTGGTTTATTTGTTATGATGTAAAAAATAAATAAAAAATCATGCACATGCCCTTTTAATGAAGGACATTTCATCAAAAAGTAAGACATTGTCCACCTACTTTGCTTTTTTAATATAGGACAATTAAGACATCTACAATCTAGTCTAAGACAACAACAAGGAGTTATTGAGCATTTAAAGCTCAACTCTAGCATGTACAAGAATTAAAGCCTTCTTTCATGTTCTTTATTAGTGTCCTAATCTATGTCCTATATTACTTAATATATGACAAGTAGGACCATGTTTTACATTAGAAGGGCCTAATCGTACATTACATTACTAGATTAATAATACAAAACTCCTATTTAAAAAAAAATGTGATTATAAAAGATAAGGTATAAAGAAAGGAAATGAGTCAAAGCAAGGATCAACATTAAGAAGCTCATCAATACCAGATTAATGTTTAAAGGAGGATTGCATGGTTAAAAATTATTATATTTAAAAGTGATAATATATATATATATATATATATATAAATTTTTATCAAATTAAATAATTTTTTATAAGCTATAAAAATGATATTTAAAATAAAAAATAATAAAAATTCTATAAATTAATTATACATTGTATATTTGCATGATTTTTTTTAATATAATAGGGATAATATGTAACGATTTAATTGATTTGGTTTATAATGGAAGTTAAATAAATACAAAGAAATATTGTCAAAATATCAACAACCTTTTATCAACAACATATTATCATTACAAATCATACATATAATGATAAAGATATTTTATTTTTTTCTACAAAAAATTTGGATTTAAAGAATAAATAATAGAAGTAAATAGAAATAATATAAAAACTAAAAGTTCTTCTATTTGATAATGATAAAAAAATCACAATATTTGCAATAAACAAAGTTGGAAGTACATAACTTTGTTGAAGAATATCCAACCACAAAAGATTTTATTTTAGAGCTATCTTCTATAACACTATATTTAAGACTTTGAATTTTCTTTGAATAATTATACATTCAACTAAAGCTTAAATAATGTTATATTTTTTTAGAATTTGAAAGCATTGCAACAAATATAATAATTTAGATAGAAGAAAGAAATAAGAGTATTGGTGCTTGGCGCAATTAATTTAGAATCCTTGATTTTATCTTAGCCTTAATAAGACAATTATGTGTAGTATATATAAGTTGCAAAAGAATTGCTACAACAAAAGAAAAATTAATGATATAGCAAAGATAAAAACACTTATTATTGTGGGAATAAAGATGATGTTTATGCTTTAGAAGTAAGATACTATGATTATATTAAAAATTATAATTAGTTATTAACAACATTAATAAAACTCAAATGATGTCTATTAAATTTGAAAATAGAAATTCAAGTTGTTGACATATATAAACTAGACTATAGATTCTATCAACTTCCACGTTGTAGATAGTTACTTACACAAAAATAATCGATACCATGCATTTGATTTAATAGAAATAGAATTTGTAACTAGATAAGACAATGTTTTATTTAAAAAATATATGAAGATTTCTTATAATATTATATCATATTGTAGGATATTAAAGGCAATTCTAAAATTTAGAATAAAAACATAAGCTAATTGTTGAAGTTGTAATAGAGTTCTATCTACAAAATAATAAAGATTATTAATACATGATTAAGATGGTGTATAAATATAAATAATAAATATTTGGAATTAAATATCAGTAAAAATTTATAAAAACAGTAGAAAATTTATAAAATACAGTAGAAAATTTATGCATTATCAACTATATACAAAATAATTTTATTTGAACTGTGTAATAAGCATATAAATGGGTAGAGGTAGCAAAATTTTAAAATAAATCACTTAAATTAGTTTGCATAAAATTGGTTTAGCAAAATTTGGTTCAATTAGTTTGGCTATATAGACAAATAAATTTGAATTGGATTGAAATGGTTTGAATTGGTTAAATCTTATATAATTTCATTGAAATAAAAGTACAACTATATAATATAAAATCAACATTATATTGTATTATTTAACAATTCAACACCATAACTATTTTATTACAATGTTTTATTATTGAATATCATTATTACAAAAATAAGTTCAATAAATATTAGTAATGTTTACTTGGGACTAATATGGTTGTAACTATGTTTAGGATTTAGGATGATATCATCTTGATCCTTAGATATATTGCCATATTTACCTTAAACCATTGACAAACATCATAGCTACTTTGTTATAATTACATTAATGCATGCAATATTCATTATTTTATTTTTTTGAATAAGGATTCATCAAATGTATTAGTAGAAGAGTGATTGTTGTTCAAAGAAGAATTTTTGTCAAAACAGAGAGAAAAAGGTATCTTATCCTAGTTGAAAATTTTCAATATGGATGCAAGTCTACAAAAAATGTCTAGTTGGTTTTGTGACCAATCTTATCCACTTTAGCAAATTCTTTTTTAAAAAGCTGATTAATTGTCTTTTAATGGATATTAAATTTTTGCAAGAATAGCTTAACATATAAGTCAAGAGAAGTGATTTAGAATTTGCTACAACAAATGGCTTCTTCATACTTATTCAGCTTGCATAGTTAAAATGTTTTCTCTTTAGTATAACCTTTAATAAATCACTATTGATTCATGGTGCATTATTTGACTACCTTATCTTAGCTTATTACTCCTACTATCATAGATGATGGCCTTATCTTATATAAAGATAAATCTTGGCTATAAGATATGATAAATTTTTTGAAGCAAAAATTACAAATTATACATAGTCCATGTAAATTTTATGTTGGTTTTTATATTATATATGATTTTTTTAACAAATCAATTTGAATTAAGCAAAGTGCAATTATAAAGTGTTTTTTTTACTTCACTATGGCTATAGTATTACATATTTTTTTAATAAAAAATCTAAGTGTTTAGCTTCAAACACTATCAAAAGATAATACTTTTTAGCCACCAAATGATTTGTATCAAAAGATTGTTAGCAACCTTTTTTATTTTATGACAAATATTTATTATAATAATATATTTTAATAATAATTTTAGAAAAAATTATTATACAAAAATTAAGCAAACTTTCAAATACTAACAAAGGATAATTGATTATATTCTTTGTTATTTGTAAATTAATCCTTTGCATCAATTTTTTATATATACTAATATAAACTATAGTACTAATTTAGGCAATTATAAATGTTAAAGCAATTATTTAACTATGATCAATAGTATTCTAATTCTTTTTGTTTGATTGCAAATAATAATATACTGCTAGCTTAAGAATTAAATCTCAATGTATTATTGTATGTATAAAAGGCAAGGAGATTAATTAGCTTTGACAATTCATAGTCCATTTTCACTATCTTCAAGTCAATCCAACAAAACTTCTTTGTAATAATGATCAATAAATTTTTTTTATTCTTTATTCTAAATTTTATAAAAAAATAAAATATATTGATATCATTTATTATTTTATTTATAAATTTTAAGCCAATGAATATATTTTTATATTATCTTTTCTTACAAACTTGCAGCTAATTAATATCTTGATCAAGTTCATGTTCAATTGAAGAAGGATTTGTCTAATTAACATATCAATTTAATAACTAATATATCAACATTATGACCCTATACTATATCACTAATAATCAAGATATGCAACTTATTATCATTGGTTTTATGTGCATGTTGTATCGACACTTTGCTAATCATTTAGCTTCTCACTTTATCAAAGTAGTTTCAAATATAGATGAAGCTCTCATAAGCTCAATTTTGTTGCATATACATACAAAATCTATCCAAAATAGAACACACCTTGAAAATAGATTTAAAACTAAAGATATATTTTGTACATAAGAAATTCATATTAGAAACATATAGCTCATATATGACCTCTTATATGTTTATGAACTTTGTGTATATTTTTATTTTTACTATAGTGGATGTATTCATTCTTTGTATTAATTAATGTCATTAAAATTTTAAATTACTTTAACTCTTTAATTAATCTAGATTTCAAATATATACCACAAATAGTACTTATTTATCTGTTTGGTGAATATTTAGAGGTATATTAAGTAGTAAGCTAAGTCTCTTAAATTTTTCAAAGATTAATAACTACATTAGTCTTTTTTTTAATTTTTACAACTAAAAAATATAATTTTAGATTTTTTTACAAGTTGGAACTAGATTCTTTAGCCAAAAAATAAAAGAAAACAAAATAAGGTCATCTTATTCAACAACCAAGATTATTTATGCATGTTGAATGATTTAGTTACTTAACTTTGTATAAGCATAGACCTTATCATTAGATATGAAATCTATTATCATGCTTTATTTGCACTTAGTACTAGTAGAGCCAAAATTGTGATGCTCAGGTTTTGTCTCACTAAAAATATATATCAAGTTCTTGTCAATAAGGTACCTAGAAAAATAGATAAAAAAATTAAAAATACTTCTAGTTTTTAAAATGGCATTCTTTTTTTTTTTCTTTTTCTTATAGAATTTTCAATAAATCAATCTAATAGCTACTTGTTTAATTAAAGACAATATATTAGAAGATGATTGATTGTTGCAATCAAAGGCTTTGCTTCTTATACTACTAAGTGACTTTAAAAGCATGTTCTTGATACCACACTTAACATCTTGACTATCTTTTTTAAATAACATAATGACCTTGTTGTTGCATATTGCAAATTGAACATTAGAATTTGATAAGAATTGATAATTTTGAAGTACTAAGTAGAATGCATGGGCAATAGGCACCAAAATTGTGTTAAATTACAAGGTTAAAAAATCTTGTGTAGAAAAAATTTGTAATGTATTTCTAAAATCGAATTAATTAAATTAATTTTAAATTGATTCCAATTAGTTTAGAGATTGTATCAAATTAGTTTAAATTACATCTAACAACAAAAAAAATAATTTGATTGAATATATTTGCTATATCTAATTGAAATTCAACTTGCAAATGAGTAAAAATATTGCAATTTTTTGCCCAAGTGTATACGTTGTTCTATTATAAATATGGTTGTCTTCAGATGAGTGTCATTTTTTTTTTTATTGTAGATAATTATTTAATTATATATATATATATATATATATATATATATATATATATATCAAAGCCTATCTATTTAATTAATAAGAAAGAATATTTTTCCAAGATAAAACTCAATAGTGTAATGTGAATAATATGTTTTTATAACATTATTAAAGTAAGAAAATATAACTTTAGAAAAAGACATATCTTTAAGCCACAATTAATCAATCTTTAAACAAATAAAAAATTATCATAAAATTTGGCATATATATAAAAGATAGAATTATCTATTTTATATCTAAATTATAATCTATTCTATTAATTTAATCTTAAGATATTAAAAAATAATTCAACTAAATCTAAATAAATTGCAAACTTGTTTTACCTCCCTATAAGACTTCAGCTTTAATTTTTCTTTTAGATACAATTCTTATACAAATTTAGCCATACAAATTAAATAAACTTTCATGGTCTTTCATAAAAAGCTTTTGATTTAAAATAATAACACAATTAACATAATAAACCAACTATTATAGATCCAAGACTTCTATTTCTATTACAACTAATAAAAGATAGATAATTGCAATGAAATTTTAAGAGAGGTTGCAAAAATGTATCAAATATTTATTTTGAAACTTTTAGCCTATTTATTTAGTAAATCTTTGTATATCAAAAAAATATTTAATGGATGATAATTAAAATTTCAATTTATTATACCATTTCTATAAAATTTTAATCTATCTTCATGCCCTTCTAATATGGGATATTTTATCAAAAGATAGAACATTATTCTACCTAATTTTACTCCTAATATAGGACAATTAGGACGTCTACAATCTAATCTAGGATGGCAACAAAAATTATTGAGCTTTAAATATAAGGTTGTCTCTCTTGTGCAACTCTAGCATGTATAAGAATTGAAGCTTTCTTTCATGTCTTTTATTAGTACCCTATATTAAGAAATCTATATCCTATATTATTTAATATTAGACAAGTAGGGACTATGTCTTATATTAGAAGGACCTATCTATCTTTCTCTTTAAAAAAATATCTTATAAAGTTTTAGAAATTGGTTAAAATAATTTATAAATATATTTATATGGTGTTTTGGCTTTAAATTTGTATCCAAGCTTTAAAAAGAAATTCAAACCTATTTTATAAAAATTCTTAAAAGATGAACATGTAGTTTATGTGAAACAAAAATTAAAATTTATAATTTTTTTAAAAAAATCTCAATTTCTAATTTTTTTTGAAAAACTTTGTGTTATCTTTGTATCTTCATAAATAATTATATTAATATTTGCTAGAATTGAATTTATTAGCTTCTTCATTTAACTATACATTTATAAAATTTCTTTGATTTTATTCTTTTAATTAAGAAATATTTGTTAAAAATATAACAATTTCAATAAAAGTAATAAAAGATTATCTTGAAATCAAATAATTAATTATTTTAGAAATCTTTATAATATTTCCATTTAATCATAATAATAATAATTTTCTTTATGTAGATTTTTAAAAAATAATCAAACTTTAAAGTTACTTCAACTAATCTTTTAAAAAAATCAAATTAAATTAAATCCCTTGATTTTTCAAATACAAAGATCAATAACTTGAAACAAAAAATTAAAAAAATAAATAACATAGAACATAAATATCTATCATATTTGAACCAAAATAAATAAATAAATAGAAACATTTAGATAACCACATCAAAACATAAAAAAGACTTAAAACAATATGTAATAAACAATACTCAAGAAAAGAATCAGCAAGACTAAAACAACTGCAATCTCATGTCTATTCACACTTTCATGTGAGATCTTACCCCATAAGCTTCTCATTGATCAGATTCATACAAAAATTTATCACAAAACTAAGTTTTGCTAATGCGACAGATTTTGAAAAGAACTGAAAATCCAACGACCCTCCGCAGCAAAACTTAACCTCTGCAACCTAACTGAAAATAACTTAATCTCCGTGGCAGCTCAATGTCAACAATCCACAGCATAAGCCTTGACATTGACATTGACATTGACGCCATTGTGCTGTCACAGTATTGCGTCTTGTGCCTAGTTGTTTTCGAGTAAGCCACTGGGCCAGGTCTTGTTCTTCACTGGCTGAAGTATTTGCTGCACTTGCTGCAGCAGCTCTTCGTCGATGTCTAACGTTCCATGCTCCGCCTCAATGGCTATTCTCACATTCTCTCGCACCTGCCCATCAAGGAAGCATTCTCAAGGTTCAGTTCCCACTACTGGAATCAGCATTCATCTCTTCGGAGACTCATGGATTTCCGTTCTGTTGAGGATCTTAGTCTAGATTTACTGAATTTGTACACATGGGGATTATGGGGCTCACCTCAGCTACCGAAGGCATGCCGATCAGAGTGGTGGTGAGGCTGCGGTTCCTTAATGCATACTGCACTGCTAGTTTTGCGATGCTCTTGCCCTCTTCCTTACATGCCTTCGCTGCCTGTGCGCAGATCGTCTGCACAAGCACAACCATGGAAATGAAGAGTGCTTACGACTTTCTCTACGGGTCAAGTTATGCAAAAGCATTTGGTGTGGATTCGATCCCCGTATACTATGAGTTATCGATGTCTGCAAGATGGGATGAGTAAGCGGTTGACGTGCAAACAACCTTGATTTCTAGAGGAGCTGGATGCCAATGTGGGGTTCCTTTTTCGGTGAGAAGGCCGAGAGACAGTGGAGAGGCGTTAATCAGTCCCACGCCCTTGGATTTCAAGTATGGTAAAAGCTCAAGCAGCGATGTGTCGTTGAGGCTGTGATGGGCGTAGGACAGGACTACTTCCACAGCTCCTTTAGGAGCTCGATCTAGAATATGACTGCACGAAAACAACGTCGCGCCACCTCAGAAATTTGGTAACTAGGAGTATCTAGCTTTGAAACAAAATCAGTAATTCCATTCAATAGTCTGGAGTTTTTAAAAGTACCCGCCTGAAAATCTTTAAAGGTAGCCCACTGATCCCAATGTGACGAACTTTCCCAGACTCCTTGACAGCTTGCAGAGCGGGAATGGTCTCGTTTAGAATCTGATCAAGGGAAGAGAATTCGATGTCATGGCAAAAAATGATATCCAGGTAGTCGAGATTGAGGCGTGCCAGGCTCTCATCCACGCTACGCGTTACCCGCTCTGCACTGAAATCGAAACTGATTTCGGTCGTAGCGCCAGGTCTCCCGCACCCACCACCATATCTGCCGCACTTTGTTGAGACAACATAGCTTTCACGAGGTATAGGCATCGTCTTGAGAGCTTTTCCGAGCACCGTCTCTGCCAGTGTGTCGCCATAAGACCTGAGATGACCAGGACCCCAGTGTAGTGTTTCTGTGAGCAATGCGAAAGCCGCCTTCTAGCCATTCTTGCATGATGCACAATGAAATTCTTATTGGATCGGGAAACTGAGAAGCGGAAAAGGGATGAGAGAAGCTACGGGGCGACGTCGAAGTAATTGATGCCTAAGCGTGCAGCTTCGTGTACAGAGGCGATGGCATCCTCTTCAGCCACATATCCATAGGCATTACCCAGAGGTGAGCAACCATAGCCGAGAGATGTGACCTTCAAGCCTGTTGAACCTAACTCCCACAGCCCTAACCCTGCCATCTTGACAAACCAGTTGCCGCCTCCTGTCTTCCTTGTTATTTCTCCAGACTGAACAAGCAAGCACACACTTAGTTTTAGTATCTTGCCCGAGAATGAGGTTGCTGTCTGTCGCATAGTAGCTGACGTGTCGAAATTATGCAGCTGCCAACACTCTCTTAAGGTGAACAAACATGACGTGACAAAGGGACTCAACGTAAGGGCAAAACATTTTACGTAACACTCCACAGATCGGTTTTCAATTCACACTGTTATTAATAATCAAGTATGAATGGGGTCCTGCTTATTCTTCCCTCAATCGGAGTCAAAGAATCTAGATACACTACTGTGAAGTTACACGAATGCTTGACGCTGAGAACGAGCTGAATTTAGATAAAAGTTATATCCTAGAACGGGAAGAAGTTACCAACCTACATTTCAAGGTTTTCTGAATCCCACACGCACCTGAACTCTAAACATTGTTAACAGTCCTATAGCTGCGCATCTATCATGTTCGACAGATACCGAATACTACGATGTGACTGAATAGCATAGATTAAAGCATCCGGGAGCAAGAAAATACACTTCACCATGTGCTCAAATTACCCGAATCCTTCACAACCTGAAGCACAATCATACTCAAAGCTAGAAAAGGAGGTACCCACAATATCCACCGCGTCCTCCTGTAATTCGCAGAACACACACCAAAGCGACCAGCAAACAACGCTGAGCCCCACCAGAGACTTAATCCAAAGCTAAAAACTTAACCTTAAACCAACGATCCTTCATCAGATTCCTGGGAAACAACGACAGCGCTAGTCAACTGTGGCTTGTCGCTAATGAAGCTGTGAGTGATTGAACTCAAAACTCATGGTCTGATGGGCGAATTGAGGAGCAATTGGTCTCGGTTTCAATATCTCTCTGCACGGCGGAGAACATGCAACTGGACCCCGTCTGCGCTGGGAGCATACTGCCATCCTGTCAGAAACTGACATGCCTGGTCCAACTCCGACTTCAAATATCCCATAATAATTGCTTATCACCAATAATAGAAGTTGTCAGCCTATTGCTTAGGTGAGAAATTTTTTACACCCAAGGAAAATCGCTCTTGGGGAATGTGAGAGATTCCACCAAAGCCCGTTTTGGAACGTGGATCATTGATGGATTATCCGCACAGTGCAATTTGTACATCACAAGAGTTTGTGACGGTGGTTTTTGAGCTAGATATGTTGGTTTGAGAGTTGAGAATGTGGAGTTGCAACGGAGATGAGGATCGACTTGGAATGTTGAAGAGCGCGAGGTGTTTTAGAAAGACTTAGTGCTGTTTCAAGTGCAACGCGACGGCACTTCTTGCTACGGTCCTCGCCAGATGTTGCCCGAGCTTGCAGGGATTCTTTCCCGTCGATGATAATTTTAGTTGCCGAACAGGGAAAAGGTTCAGCAATACTCCTAGATGGAGGAGACTTGTTTTGAGTTGATGAGTTTGGGCTTCCAACTCCAAAGATGGTTGCTGATTGCTGTCCTGAATAGCTGGGTCTCTCTGACGGGGCCTCTCCATTCTTGCAAGGTGGGTGATTGGCACAAGGCTAGGGAATTGTGCATGGAGAGATTCATGACTTTAATCACATGCTTGCAGCTTCATCCTCTGGATAAGTGTTTTCTTCTGGTTGAATGTTGGATCGTCCTCATCTTTCCCTTTAATTCAAAATCAATATTTGCCGCTGCGGAGAACATATACTGCTAATAACCTAGCCACCATTTCTCTGGCTGCTAGCTAATTGCACTGGACGGCACAGTCTCTGATGTGGCGGAGCTTCTGCTCGATGAACTCTTTGCGAAAGGAGCAGTGGGCTTACCTTTCAAGCAAGACTACGTTCAGAAGTTGCAGAGTAGCTTCGAGCTCATACCGTGACGCTGTTGCGTTTGTCACTACCGTTTTCTTAGTCTGGATTTTGAGAAGAGAGAGGAAAGGTTCCGCGGTCCATATAGCTTTGCTGGAGCCCTCCGTTGATATTTCGTTGATTTATTTAATGACGTCGAAGAGCAGCACACTCATCTCCAGTAGCTCTCATCATTCGTGAATTCTACCTAAGGTTGTGAAGACATGAGAATTCTTTAAGCTTTGTCTGCCTCACAAGGATAGATTCCTGGAGAGCTGGACAAAGCTCTTGTCGGTGGTCCAGACTTGGAAGTGCACTACAAAATCCCCATGAAAACATGGCATCTTCCGAACAGGGTGGTATTTAAGTTGTGTCCATTTCTACTGTGCAGCTATGTAGGCCCCGATCATGTGTGCAAAGGAAATCGCTCCCTTGCTGCATCCTGCGGCTAGATTTAGCGGCTTTGCTTAACCATGATAGTGAGGCTTGGCTGCACGACGGGGAATGCGACCTCAGAAGTGCTAACAATGAAAGACGAGCCGAGATTGATGGGCATGAGTGAAGGTGAGGAATGCGTTAGAATCAAGCTGGAAGCACGAGAGGAGTCGATGTTCGGACCCTTCCAGCATGAAGGCCGATCCAACCCTTCTGTGATCCCCAAGAGCATAAAGCCGTTCATGACCAAGACATCAAGTAGCTACAACGGCGTTGAGTTGCTTGATAAATGGTGACCATTTCAATCTTCACCGCAGGTTGATGCTCTCATTTCTTAGTCTAAGTTTACCAAACCGAATGTTTCATTTAAACCTACTCTGCAAACGTAGCCGTAACATAAGTTGAAAAAAAATTAAAATCGTGTCCAACATATAAATTTGAAATTCAAATTTTCAATTAACAAACAATCAATGATAAGTGGTCCAAATAAATATCCTAGGCACGGCATCATATGATATGATGTACAGCAGCTTACCATCTTCCAACCCACTGATATTGTGACACCAGCATTTTTCAACTTTGCTCACCACATTTAGGCAGTAATCTCACTTGGATAGAAGATCATATGCACAAACGTCCATTTCAAGCTACTCCAGGACTCAGATTCCATTCAAGTTTCGAACTTGCTGAATTTCTTTTCCAAAGAATAGGATACCAAATTTAATCATGAGCTTGTTGAGCCGTTGCCATACAACGCAACAAAGCACACAACGTAGCTTGTTAAGCATATCCTTCTTTCTACACGTGTGACTGCAGATGCTGCTATTGACATTTACAGGCATCAAAATTGATCTCCTATTACCATGAATTTGTGAATATCCTAAAATTAATTACTCTGCCTGTTGAACTAGGGCTGCATACAATATCTCTTACCTAATAGGCCACTGCAGCCAGAGGATCAGTAGCCTTATAAAAATACATACAAAGGGGAGGGTTGATCTTGCTCAAAGCAAGAAAAGCCGACGGGATGGTCCACACACCGTCTCCACAAATGAGTCCAGCTGCAATGGCAGGGGTCATAATGTCCGACTTAGGCTTGTCTATCTTCTCATATACAAATCGAATGATGGAGCCGACAAACATGTCGATGGCGAAGTAGCCACCGATGTAGAAAGGAATAGCCATGGCCATAGGGATGGGGATCCACTTAGAGATCCTTTTCGGAAGAGTGTCGCGAAGGATGTTGATCACCACCGCTGCAGCAAACATGCCATAGCATATCTCTAGGCAGTGGCCTGGGAGAGCACTGAAGCCTTCCACACCTATCAACGCCATCGATCTGTACCGGTACAAAAAGGATAAAAGTGAACGTCGTTTACAGGAAGATTATCGAATGTAAAAATGACAGTCAAATGTGTAGTAGAAAGCGTAGGATTTTTAGGAATTAAAGACTGATTCGTGAGCCTAGATCAGGTCGCCAAAGACAAGCCTCACCAAAAATTCTTATCTGCAATTTGTGCGCACTCACGAAAGGAGTAGATGGAACCAACCCCACATTCATCTAGGATTGGCTATAATATCAATGTAATTAGAAGCAAGAAAAAAAACAAAAAAAGTTCCAATATAAATAACATTTTCAAAAAAGAAAACAAGAAGAACACGAGGAAGAATAACAGCAGCAGCAGGAAAATATATAGAAAGAAACTGACCTATATACAATGGCATATGGGGCCTTGTAGAGGCCGTCGGGGTCACCAATAGGGAAAGCAGTCCAGAAGAGCCAGAAGGTTAGAGGCGCCAAGATACAGCCCATGACACATCCGATCAGTTGACTGACAAACATTGAACGCGGCGAGGACAGGGTCAGGTACCCAGTCTTGAAGTCCTGGATCAAATCCGAGGCAGTAGAGACAATCGACATCATCACACCGCACACTGCGAGACCCACCAATACTCCACCATTGGTGCCAGCCCAGGCGCCGAAGATGAATAGCGCCAGTTTGCCATAAGTGGAGGCCAAGCTCCAGTCCGTGAGGCCGCACCCATACGCGTTGCAGAAGGCCAGGATGGGGGCGAAGATGTAGCAGATGAGGACGTAATACCACTTCACAGGATTGAAAATGTAGGGGATGACGATCACTGAGACGGCAGCTAGGATTACGTAACCTGTGAAAGCCACCCAGGGCGGGATCCCTTCCTTCATGAAGATTTCGCTTCGACGGGAGTGGTCTCTGTCAATGGGTTCCAGAATCTCTGCGAGAATTCAAAAGGCGGAGTTCATAGATGGACATGATAATCAATGCAAGTAACCAAATCAATCAGACGAGGAGATTAGTGTAAATTTACAAGGTAGGGTAAGGTGCGCACCAGCATTAGAAACTGGGAGATGATGACGAGAATCATAGTGGACGTATAACTCTTTGCCGGATTTGTACAAGATTACAATAAAATTGTATAGTCCATCACCCAGAATGACGGCAATGGCAATGAAGACCTTGTAGCCGTAGAGACCTTTGAAGTTGCTGGATCCAAGACCGGCAGGGTACCAAATACCTTCATAACTTGCGATCAGTGGCCACATCAGTCCCCATGAAAGAATTGCGCCGAGAAGGACGGAGATGTTCACGATATGGGGGCATATGATGCCTGCTCCGATGTAGGTCATGCTGAAGTCGAAGTACATCCTGAAAATTTGGGTCAAGAGATCAGGCATGAGTGATTTGTACGTAGAAATTTCAACCATTCACCGCTTACTATTGTGTGGAGGCATGTTAAATTCGCTAACCCTATCTTTTTAATTTTATCTGCTTATTCAGTAAGATATATGGTAATGAAAAGAAAATAGAGATAAGATTGCGCACATGTTGTGATAAGCCTTCAAGCCTAAGGTCGGAAATTGGTCGAATCCACAGCTGTCACCGATGCCGCTAAAGAACCACTTGAAGGCTGAGAAGACAAAGCTCAAAGTGAAATACTTGCCCAGACACGTAACTTGCGTCCTGTGCTTCCATAAACATTCCATAAGCAAAGATTTATTATCTGTACCCTTGTACAACTGCTTCCAGCTAGAATGCACTAAAAACGCCTGATTAGGATGTACCTCTCAACCATGAACTACATCAATAATCGAAGAAACAGCTTTCTAACCAAGAGAAAGGTTAAGGAACCTACTGAGCAATCTCTACACCTCCTGGTGTGTGGAAGCTGTTAATTAGAATACCCGTTGCAGTACCACTTGGGTATGTAAGTCTGTAATCAATGATCATAATCTGGACCGACATGAAAGCAGACAAGAGTAGTAAGGTAATAGTGACTCAACCAATTTCACAAGCAAAACTTCTCTGACAAAGCGAAATTCTGCCAACAAATCTTCAATCTCTTTCAGCAAACTACTACACAATGAGGTAATGTACGAAAAACAAATAAAAGGGTACACGCAAGACTTAAATGTTGATTGATAAGGCAATACCTTCCGCAGAATGACAATGGAGAAAATTCCAACGAAACTGACAGCAAACACGAACGCAGTCATCCAACCAAGACCTGGGTTCTTCACATCCTCATTGCCCGGAATATCTCCAGCCCCAGCCGCAGAGATCTTGTCATGCGTCGCCTGATCCATTCCAAGCAAATAAGAGCCAAATCCGCCTGCAATCATATCACATTCAACATAATCAACCAAGCAATTGTATTTTGCTCTTTCAGAAAATTAAGATGAAATTAGATAAATAGGTTTAAAATGAAAAACTAAAATTTAAAATAAATTAATTAACAAAGAAGCAAAGAACGGTTGGAATTTTATCTATGTTTGCAATAGCAAGTGTTCGTACCACTGAAAGCAATCCCGTAGCATGAGACTACGCAAGTTTGAATTACGGTATTTTCCTGGCGAGTGAAAGGTTTGGTGAAGAATCCACACTTCGACGATATTGCGGTCCACATTCTGATGAAGAAGAAACCCAACAATCCTGCCGAAATGTTCAGCGAAGGTATGATTCCTACCGTCAGGTTGAGCTTGTGTGTGATGATGCAAAACAGGAACCCCAAGATAAAGGCTACCATGAGACCCCTCATGGTGAGCTGGTCTTGCCAGCGCGGAACTTCAAGGGACATGAAGCCATCTTCCAAGCTGACGGCGCCAGCGGAGGCGTCGAATTTGCCGTGAAGCTTTGGAACTGTAATGTCTGACACCTTCAAGTCGGAGTCTGGAACTTCGTTGTGGCCAGTGCTTGTGGAGTCGCTGGCGTCGTGGGTTCCGTGGCCGTGGCGGCGTACCGGATATCCTTCAACTTCTTTCTTTCGCGCCATTGCCAATTTCTTCACCACAGACTTTGCGAAGGCGACACGATCGCCGCTCGAATAAGCTCACGCACGTCAGTTTTCTGAATTCTCGACGAAAACAAGCTTCAGAAAACAATCACAATTGCTCGGCTCCAACGAAAGAGCACAAGAATCTGATCCAAAAAGAAATTTCACAAATCTACTCAGGCGAAAAATCTGTGACTACACAATTCCATCTCAAAATCACAGAAATCGCGCGAGTCAAACGCAAAGCGATAACTGCTCAGTTATAAACGCAATATCTGAAAGATGCCTGGAATGCCTAGAATTCTACGCAAACGCAAACAGATACAAAATCGGAAAGTCTAGCTAACCTCTGGCTACCCCACCGATCGAGTGAAGAAGCAAATGGAAACCAAACATAAGCCAATTGGAAAGCCAAAGACGAGAAATTATTGAATGAAGGCACGGTATCTCCCTTGAACACAAATGCAACGCAATCAGATGTAGCGGTCCTCTCCTACACCCAGCGAGACTTCACCATGAAAACTTTTGAATGGAAAATGCAGAAGAGCACAGCTTATGGAAATCAGATTGTCCAGATTTTCCAAAAGTAGTGTTTATGGCATTTTACGAAGCAAGGGATGCGTGGACTTGAGGGGATGGAATTTTTAGAAAGCAATGCACGGATTCCGTAGACATGCATTCCTAATCTGGCGGAAGTAACACGACTGTGCAGAGCCAGAGAGGCGTAAAGAGCTGGCCCCACATGCCAGCGCGCAGTACTTATCATTCGGCCTTCAATGTGCACGCCTACCCTAATTACAAAGCCCATGTCAGAGCTAACCCCAATAAAGTAGGCAAGATCGCACCGATCTGCTTTCCATGGGTTCCAGTGTACAAAGCACAAGCAAAGCGTCGTCAAATCTTCAAACCAGACCTCCAAACAGCAGACGTGGCTTGCAATCGACAACCAAACCGTGATCAAAGTTTAAGCAAAATGGGGTTCGTTCCGAAACAAAAGCAGCGTCAGGGAGAGTGAAGCAAGAACCATGGCGGCGATAGCGCAGCGTGGGTCGACAGAAAGAGAACATAGAACTTGTTATTCTTTGACGTTCCTCCAACAAAACCCAGCAACAACCCGACACTACCAACTGACACAAAATGTCTGAGAAGCAGCCATAATCGGTGCCACTGCGAGCCTGGAGCACAAGAGAGAGAGAGAGACACACACACACACACCTCCAAGCACCTGTCCGAGGCTCAATCATGCACGACGGAGCCCTTCTCCCTGCAACTCCCGGGACACAATTGCAGCGTGTTTGTATGTGAAGCTGGTACACTTACGTGCAGAAGTGCAACGACAAAGCTCCACAAAACCATGTCCGGATTCTGTGAGGACCCAACATCCAGATCAGTCCCAAAACAAAGCACACACACACGCATCCTCAAATAGTTTGCCATGATCCTCACAACTGAGTGCAAAAAAAACAACTGGTGATGCTCTCCTCATCAGGATCCATTAGGTCAAATCCTCCACAAGCAACCACCGCATCCAACAAAACACTCGTGAGAATGCAGATTGTGAATTTGCATGCACTGGTTGTGCCCAGATCCATTCATGATCTGCACAACATTACACTAATAATAATGTGATTAGTGCATAACACAATGATAATGTGTGATTAGGAAGCAGGGCAACAATGTTTCACAAGTAAACCTAGGCCATGCAAACAGTCTATTTTTCATTTCTTTTCTTATTGTATCAACCAGACTGTAAATTGGGTTTTGCAAAAGCTGCAATTTGGGAAAGAAAAATTTGATTGGGAGTTTTGTGAACTAGTTTCATGACCAATAACACAAGTTCTTGCAAATGTGATTCAGAAATTGTGGTTTTCGTGTGCTTTTGTCAGTAGATTATGTATCTGGATCTCATGTTTTTAAGTAATGTAACAGTGAGTTGATAATGATACGAGTATACTTGTTCTTTAGTTTGGTTGTATTGTGAAAAGTTTTGTATCATGATAATGAGAATTTTTAAGATAAGTGTGATTCGAATGAAAGTTTTTGAAGTGTGGAAAAAGGATTGTGAGTAGGAATTGGGTGTCAACAAAATACTAAGTGATGGGTAGTTTTTGTTACTATATATAAAGCCAATTAACAGACAGTTTGAGCTGGAGGTTTGGAGTCATTGTAATCGATGTTTGTGTGTAAATAATTGTGCATGAAAGAATAAATTTCTTGAACTAATTTTTATATTAATTTAAATTAATTATAGTCCAAGTGATTTCTTGAACTCACGTGTACTTTATGCTGTAAAACAATTTGTGATTTCTAGTCAGGAAGTCTCTACAAAATCTTGACACAATATAACATGCATCCCAATAGATGTCGTGGTCTTACAAATTTAACGTAAAATAAAACTCAATTGCATGATTTCTTAACAATTTTTTTTTTAAAAAAAATGCTTATTAATGATGATACACAAATATATATATATCCATCTAATATCCTAAAAGATCTAAATATTTTTTATGCATCAAATTTGATCAAAATTATATAAGATTTTTTAATTTTTAATTAAATATCAAATAAAATAAACTCATTTCATATAAATCAATATATAATAAAAATTTAAAATGAAAATAAAAATAAATGAAAATAAATCTATTTTAAATATATTTATGAATTACATTAAATAATATTTATAGATCTCACTGTCTTCAATTGAGTGTAGAAGCAGTTGAATAAATTTGTTATGCTATCTAAAACATTCTTCAATAAGCCACTTCTTAAATTATGTGTTTACATATTTTAAGCACTTCTATTGAAATATAATTTATTTAAGCATATAAATTGTATTGTATATTTCTTGTAATAATTCTATTACATACCACACAACAGTATTCTACACCTTTGTATTTTTTAAATACATTTTCTGGGTGATTTTTATTGACAATAAGTTATGTTTTTTAAAATGTTAATAAAATAGATGACAAACAAGATGCATATAATGTAGGTGATAAAAGAGATTCTATAACAAATATCTAAATTAATTATGAATTCATATTTTAATTTGGAATTTCATTAAAAATTCAAGGTATACTCTTTGATACAAGATGGAAAATATGATTTTAATTTCAAGAAGCAATATAAAACCAAACAATTGTGAGAATTTTTACATAATTATAAATATCTAAAAATAAAAATTTACATCTCAAGACAAGATTCTATTACAATATGTATAGAAGACTTACTTGTCTAAATTTATAGCAATTATCAATAGTTTTATCAAATGATTTTTCAAAAAGAATGCAAATAATGTTAGCAATTTATTAAAATTTTATCAAATAGATTTAAATTGAATATATTTAAGTTATTTTTCTTTCTAATAAATAATTTTTTTCTTAAAAATGGTACAAATGGAAGTTCTGTGATAAATTAAGAATAATACATATAAATTTTTATTATAATAAAAGTAAATTTATGGTATTTGCTAATAAACCAAAAATTTATAATAAAACAAAAGAGGCAAACAATCATACTGTTGCCATCAACTAACAATTAAAAGAAGAACCAAGTAAACAAACTAGTAGCTCTAAATTACAACTAAGTGACTACTCAAACATACTTCATTTGGATTAAAAAAATAAAGAGCAACACCAAGGTAGAACATTGAGTAAAACATTCTTTTTTTTAAATAAAAAAGAGTACTAAACCATTTAACATTTGTCCTTTATATAAATTGTATCAAAATATTGTATATGATAATATGTAAAATAAATAAAATAAATTTACTTTGTACAATTGCTTAGAGACTTGTATATTCCTTCTTTTAAAGTCAAGATGATTCATTTCTACAATAACATGCAATTGTCTTCATCAACTTTTATCTTATTTATATCCACATCAACACTTATTATAAATATAAGACACTAAAAATAGATTTAGATGGAGCCCATGACTTTTATGTCCACTATTAATCTCCACATTCAATATTCTTTAAAAATCACACTGCATTTCCTCCTGTCCACCAACAAATTACATTCTTTATCTGTTTCCATATAGACACTCTCTTATAAACCTCTTTTAACGATGTCCCCTACAACACACTCATTTCTTCAATAAATTACCTCAGTTATACTCCTCTATCCACTAACAAAAAAAAAAAAAAAAAAAAAAAAAACGACTCCTAATTGTACCAAGAACAACTATTTCCACGAAAGAGAATGGATTGGATGAGGCTAGGAAGTTTCCAAGAAGGAGGAGACCTATAATTGCTAGGAAGGAAGGAAGGAAGAGTCGGCGCCAGGGAACGTGAGGGTTGCCGAGGACGACAACGACGCCCACAATGGCGATGATGATGCGAAGTTGAGGGAGGACGAGGAGGACGAGGAGGGACGATCTATGTCGTTGTTACCTTCAGGTGAAGCATTATCAAAGCGAAGCAAAGCAAAGCCCTTTTTGGCTGTGTCCCACAATCCCTGAGTGCGCCACGGCGCTCGCAACAGTAAACTCATCCCCCCTCCCATTGCTGTTTTTCGCACCTCGGCTGACCGCATTGTGGCTTCCAACCTCGAGGAATCGCGGGCCCATGTTCGTGTTTTTACCTCCACACCAGATTCGCTTCGTGTTTTGGGTTGCTGGGTTCGCTTCCTTTCTACGTGTTGTATGTTGTGGTGAGAGATCGAGTTCGAGCGTAGGATCTTCGATTGTAACCCGGTTTCACTGTGGGCTACTGAAGCATCTACATGCAGCTGAGCGGAATTCCTTCTTCGAATTCTGTGTTTCTTGTGTATGCCCTTCCTCTTGTCTCAATGATTCCTTTGTTGGGTCGTTCTAGCTTTCCAAAATTTTTGATCGAGACTATGGGTATGAGTTCAGCGTCTCGCTGGAAACGCACATTGTGGGCTGCTGCTTCTGTTGAATTTAGACATTCATTTGCCCCGTCCGTGTTACATTGTTTTTTATTTTATTTTAAGAATTTTCTTTTGTTGCATTCTGAATTACTCTGGTGCTTTGAATCTCAGGCGGGTGTCGTGTACTTAGGATGATACCAGTACTTCCAAGATTTGTCGCTAGTATGCGAAGCCTAAGATTTCCTGTAGCTGTTTGAACGTGCCAAGGTTCGTAAGATCCAATACCAGCTTCCATGCAGATTCAATTACCACGGTGGTAGTATGTTCACACAGGATAGAACTTCTTTGTCGGGTTAACGTGGCTGGGGATCAGCCTTGATCAGTGACAACTTCCTGTTCTTATGCTACAGGGGTGTCGTCACAGTTGTTACGAAAGACGTTTTCACAATGAGTGCAAGCAGGACACAACTGGGATAACATCTGTGGAGCGGCACTCAATCCTTGCTTGAATTAAGGGAAGCAGAGGCAAAAACATGGCCAAAATGGACGATGTTCATGGATCTCAATACTCTCCTTTTGTTGCATTCATGTGCGTCCTTCCTACATCATCTCAATCTCAAACCCTATTGTCTGAAATCTTAATATCCTTGTGTCAATTCCCTTGGTATTATATTAAATAAGTGGAAGACGGCAATTTTTGCAGTAACCGTGTATACAAGGACTCACCGAAGAATGAGTGAAGTTTAAATGAAGTGATGATTCGGTTCTAAACTCTTACCCTAAATGGTGACATACTTGCAGCTATCTCTTCAATTTGATGGTCGGAACGGGATGTTTGGCACTACCGTCTGTGCTCTTGAAAGGAGGATGGGTAGGCAATCTATTTATAATTTGAATTTTGGCTTAATGTCGTTTAACGTTGATTAAGTAGCTCCACTATCGAATATGAAATGTTTCTCAAATTTTCTACTTTTTTCAGAGTATTTTGCTACCAACTTTAATACAACGAGTTGCAGCCTCATTTTAGAAAAAAAAAATTGTCATCTGGTTTTATTTTTTTATATCTCGTTTACTACGATCAAAGGGTAATGGCAATATATTTGCGTCCTCATGTAACTATGACTTGAGTCTGCAGTTCTTGGGTGGATTCTTCATTGTAATAGTTGCATTTTTAAGGTACAGTTATACACATATTTCTTTTCTTTTTTTTTCTTTCGTCTTTTTATTATCAATCATGGCATACAAATGCTTTAGATTGTGTCATCCAATAATTGAATGGCTTTGGTAGATCACAATTTATTGTATCAATGTGATTCGTTAAAAATTGATACAAATAACTAGAAGTTTAAGTTTTTTGGTGTAGAATAATGTTTAGTTATGAAAATTAATGCTTGTTCTCAAAACACTATGTCATTATGTTATGTAGCTATGTAAGTGTGACATTTATGCTTGAAGCTATGGCTACAGCCAATGCTGTTATACGACTTAGAAGCAAGGTATGCTTAAGCTTTCTTTTCCTCCACAAAAGCCCATTTCAGAAATTTCAGCTTGCAGGAGAATAAATCAATTTAGTGAAATGCTTGAAGATATTAGAGCATCTAATTTTGAATTTTGTTGGTGTGGCCTTAATTTCTGTAGTGGCTAATGCTTTAATGAAAATTTTGTTGTCGTTTCAGGGTGGACTTGAAGAATTTGTTCTTTTATCTGAAGAGTCAGGAACCTTGAAAGGAGACGGTTCTCTTGAGGATATGTCGCAACTTCATCCTACTGCGAGCGACAAACATTTATTCCAGATTATAAGGAGGACGGAGCTGGGAGAAATGGCGGTAAAATAGCTGCCCTTGACAAACCGTGTGATGTGACAATGTTGTAGATAAATATCTATAATAATGTTAGAAGAAGTACACCGTTGGTCTTTGGCATGTGGAAATAAAAATTGTTTCAACTTTGCCGTCGGTGAGGTCTTGTACATGGTCCAAGGCATCACATTATTCCATTATATGATTTTAGATACAAAGATGATTCCTTTTCTTGCTAAATTCATGTTTAGGAACTGGATGGCTTCATTTATACTGGCTTGCTTGTCCTTACATTGTTCTTTTGTGGTTGACTAGAGTACCAACTTCTATTTCCAATATGATAGTGCTAATTCTTGGATTTTGTGTCAGTCAAAATTATTTTGATGTAAAAACTGGCTTGACTGCAGGGTTTGTTTTTCAACGAGTGGGGCATGATCATCTTCTACACCATATTGATTGTATAGTGCTCCTAAAAACCATTTTTTAGGGCACTTATGTGACATGATCAGATGCATGAACCTTTATACGTGAAGTATCTAAACCATTTGTATTGATAACTAAGACTATCTTAAATTAGTATGTTAGTGACTATCTAATTCCACATTTGATAATCTTTAAATAATCACTTTCAGTTCGTTACTGAAATAGTATTGTAATCATATTGATTGTGCTTTTGATTTTTTTGACAACCTTATTGTAGTTCTTTACATTGTCATATAAGTCAAAACGAACTAGTTACCTTACCTTGTATTAAATTTTTTGCGTAGGTTGATAAGGATTTGTGGTGTGGATGGATTGTGCAGTTGTACCTCATAGGAGATTCTGTTATTTATAGCACGTTGGTTGCAAGGTCTTTGTCTGTATTTTTTGATGACTTCACTCCAACAGAATGGTCATTTGACCTATATTTGGGCATTTTCTTTTGTGTCAGCTTACCCCTCTGGTACTTTTCCAAGACTCTAGTATGTGTTTTACGTAAATTTCTCTCTGCATAATATGCCTCTCGGCATTATTTATTCATTTTAAGAAAATTGATCGACTTTCTTTGAGTGCTCACATGTGGCATCCTTTCCTTTGATTGTGCATTGATATTACTTCTGGTATATTGCAGCTTTTTTGATTTTCAAAAAACAAAGCTTTTGCAAATGACTACTTTGGTATTTCCTTGCCTAACTTTTTGTCAACAGTTTTTGTTGTTGTCTATTTTCATCATCTCTAATGAGTTGTAGCAACGAATTCACTTGCCTAAGACTTTAAGTTCTTTAGTTTCTAGTCCATTTATTCAGTATTAGCACATGTTTGGCCACAATTTTGAAGATTTTGTTGTTTTGCAATGCATAACTTGGTTAATTCTTGGTGCGTTTGTGTGTTTTGTAGGCTATTCGGAACTTATCGCTTTACACGTATGGTGTTTCTTGAATCTTCAACATGAGCCTTATCTGTAATTGTTTCAATTATTCATACGTGAGTATGGTGGTTTCTTGATCCAAATAGATTGTGCTACATGCAGGATGATCGTGTTGTCGGCCATGAAGCTAGTGCAGAGAGGTCGTCAAGATACTGATGTTCCAGTTGCTAATATTGCGTATGTAAACTCTCTTGTCTTTGCATTTTTCGCTGATATATTTGCTTTAAATTATCAAGACTTACCTGTTATTATGGCTTTTAGAAAATTAGATCTTATTTCACACATTGGCCATTTTTTGATTCTAAATTTGTGTTGCAGAGCACTGCCTAACTTGTTTGGAGGGGCTGTCTATTCATTTATGTGTCATCACAGGTTTTACAGTAACGAACTTCAATTTCCAAGCTTTTGTTTGTGTAGCCTTTCTTTCATCTTTGTAAATCTTTATAATGCTTTAATATTGCATTGCATGTCATCCTCGAACTGTACCTGCAGGTGAATCATTTCATTAAGTATCTTGACAAATGTTATCTTTTTTTGATGTATGAAGTTTACCTGGCATAATCACACCTATGAAAGATAAGTCAAACCTACAGCGCATTGTACAATTTGCATTTGGAAGCGTCATTGTGGTGTATTTATTGCTCTTTCTTACCAGCGGCCTTGCTTTTGGTACGTAGCTGTCGACCTTCGCTTGTTGGAGAACATACTCTATTTTTATTTAGGCATATGCTATTCACATTGCTAAGTGATTTAGCAAATTCGCAAGTGAAACTCCTGCAGATCTTACAATACCATTCTTATGCTTTGAAATCTGCAGGCCTTGAAGGTATCAAGGATCCTTTGACCTTCAATTTTCCCCCAAAACGTATCCTTTCTTTACAATTATTAAGAGTCTGCTTATTTGAGATTTTTTTTCCTGTTTTGAGTTTCATCATGATAACTACCGCAGTTTTTTTTGGTAATATGCTTCAAAACCTTTAACATAATGACCACAGAATATGGTTTTCTTGGCGATTGTCTTTTCCTCTTTCCTGGTACGAATCAACTTTGTAGATGCGGGCATTGAGAGTTGCTTTTGTATTAACGGCTTATATTTTGAAATAGAGTATACCTTAAGTTCTATTATGCTAGTTCCCTGTAATCATTTGTGCTAAGTTTTAAATCCATCCATTTTGCCCAATTTTAACATTTTACGCTTGTGTTGTTGAGTAGTGTTCACTTTGTCATCAAGTTTTCCCATGTTATCGATAACTTTGCGCAACAACCTTGATACTTTGATCCAACATATTTCACAAAAAGGTAAGAGGTAAACCACACTGAGACTAGTCTGCAGTTTATTGAGGCAGTATTGTGGAGTTTCAATTAAGATGTGATTTATTTATTAGATGACATGGTTGAAAAATAATGCATGTGACATTGTGCGAACAGTGACGCATGGAAACACACCTTCAGACACAATAGTTTCAACTTCTCAATCCAAAACTGGATATCGTCGGATTTTGATGACTTTACTTGCAGTTGTTCCACCCACTGTACTTTGTTATATTGCTGAGGTAAGTTGTTGCACTTTTTATTTCACTAGCTGGAACATTTTGTATTTTTGGTCCACCTTGTTTGTGCATTTTGGACAGTCTTATTTTGAAATTCCACATTTGTTGCAGTCAAGAAGTTCTATTCTTATTGTTTTTGATTTGAAGAAATGGCACCTGGAGTCTTTGTATCTCAAAATTAAGTACCCTTTTGTCTCCATGTCTGTTCCTTAACACTGATGAGCTTATTAGTCTCCGTCTACTTCCAGCATGCAGAAGTGTCAGTGGATGAGCTAGTGGGTTTCACTGGTGCATTTGCTGGATGTGCTGTTATGTTGATCATTCCAGCCTCCTTGGTTTACTGCTCCAGACGGTGAGCATCTCAAAAAAAAAAAAAAAAAAAAAAAAAAAAGTTGTGCATGGTTGTCGTTTCAGCATAATGATGCTTTGTAGAATAGTTTAGCACCTTCGTTGTGCATCCTTCGCAAAAATTGAATCTGATTTGAGTTCAAAATTTAGATATGGAAATGTTGTGAGTACTTGTGAGAACATGTAGCGAGTCGGTAAGTGGAAATGATATGCACTGCATTTCATTTTCTATCCATGCTACTTTGTTGTTTGAGCATTAAACCACTGAATAGTTCACAGTATTTTATAAAATTTTATGGAAGTTCAATACCACTTTTTAGTTGAATTGCAATATTTGAAGGTTTTTCATTCTTTTTTGTGAAGGCCATATACGAAAACTTAACTATGGAGAATAAGATCGTTTTTTTGTTTGAACACAGGGAATTTGCCAAAGCATACGCTGCAGCATGGAATCATCAGAAGACGATATCAAGACCTGCGACCCCTAAAAACATCCACCAGTCTCCATTTAGTGGTCATGGTTGGGTGCTTGCAATTCTGGTGTGGGCAGGATTATCTGTTTTATTCAATCTTTTTGAAGATTGGGAATTGTCAAAAAAGTAGCATTTGTCTTTGCAAAACAGTTTTTTAGGAACTCATAATGAAATTAGAATTATTTGCAACAATAAAAATAGGTGTTTAAACACTTATTTTTTAGACTAAAGCCCTTGCAAATGGTGTGAATTAAACATCTCCTCAATTTTAGATGTTGAAGATTCCAAGATGGTGTATGATATAATTTAGACGATTATTCATGAATGAGGAAGTGTACCTGGTGTTTTTGTCCCCTATAAACCATTTAGTAATCTCGATGTTGTAGTTAAGTTTGTTAATGTCATTTTTGGAAATAAAAGTTTTTGTAACATTCATTTGATGCTTTGGTAGATGGATGTGGATTTCTTTAATATTCAGGGAGCAAAAATTCTAATTAGATTTACGATTTTTTTGATCATTATACAAGTGGTATAGAAATTAAAAGAACATGATATTAGTTGTGTATTTTGTATTGAAGTTTTTCAAATATGTGTGTTTACAAACTTTTTTTAGCTTGATCATTTTTATTATAATTTTTTAAAATACAAAAATGACGATAATATATAAATATCGCTGTTGCACCACGATCCTGGATGTGGTGCAACAGCAGTGGAACAGACAGCCGCAAGCTTTACTAATAGGGAGGTGAAAGCAGGCAATGCAGCGGATTCCGAACCTCCAGCCGCGACGACAGAGGTTGTGGTTGTGACAAGATCCACAAGACCATGGAAACACAGGATCGCAGGGAGTACGAAAAGAACATTGATTTGATTTGCAGGCACGTGAGATGGCCATGGGTTGTCATTGCCCAGTTTGCAGTGGCAGTGGACGGGCGAGACATGGAGGAGAAGGGGAGGGGAGAGGGTGGCAGAAGGACGACATGGTTGCGGAATATCCCATATGGTGTGGGGGAGAAGGGGGAGGAGAAGGGTACAAGAAGGGCTTGGTGTGGCAGATGTAGCATACCTTTCTCGGCCTTTTGGCTAAGATCAAGTGTAGTATCTGTTCTTATCAGTTTAATATCTGATACGAGGCTCATCGAGCCTCTTGATATTAATCTTATTTTTCTCGGGTGCAGGCCCATCCGGCAGCTTGCTGCCCGGGCCGGCGCGCGTCGCTTAGGTATTGCACTACCTCCTTGGCCGGCGCAGCCCTCACCCTCCACCCCCGGAGGTGCCCTAATGCAAAACCAAAACCGGAAGTTGTGAGCTCCGAGCTGTACACATAGTTCTTCCAGAAATGTCAAAGTTTCTCTGCCTTGCATGCATCGAGATTTGGAAGTAAACCACGTCAGCGGCACTGATATCTGTTTTTGTTGCTTCTCCAAATGCTAACAAAAACAAAACAGCCCAGTTCTTATTGTTTGTATTCAGGAATGGAATCCAGTGAATAAAATGTTCAAAAATTTTCCTAAAAATTAATATAACACATGTCGATGAACTCTTTGCATTTTAGCATTATATATAAAGTTGGTTTAAAATAGGAGAGAAATTACGCAATATGGTGTTTTTTTTAGCATTGGTACTTCAATGTGACACTGTGATTACAAGGTGTGAAGTAATCAATTAACACTCTTATAAATTATTGTACAGTATTTTTATAATATTTTAAATAGCATTCTTTAGAAAGTTTAGAAATGAAGTGTGGTTTGATAGGTTTATAAATAATGTCTTTAATATAAATTCAAAAAAAATTGTAGTCTTTTTACTAGTATATCTTTTTTACTGCAATGTCAATTTAGTCATTTTCATAAAATTAATTTTTAAAAATTTCTTCTATTTAATTTTAGATAAACGAACTTAAAATTGCAATTAGTATGAATTAAGATAAAACTGAAGCAACATTTAATTGTGTTAATTCCTCTCATAAATCTTGTTTCTCTTGTGGTTCTTATGCTTTCTTATACATTTATAATAAACATTTGCTAATTATATCTTATCTTATTGTAGTTTTTGTTAGCTATGTTTTTTGATTTTATTGTATTGAAATATAATTTTGATATTGAAGTATTAAGTTGTGTCATTATAAGTATGTACTTAAAATCTAGTATAGTCCATTTTGTCTTTTTAAATCCTATGGATCAACCAATGGGATTTTAAAACTTTAATAATGTATTTAAGTCTAAAAATTTTATATGATTTCTATGGTTTTTAAAAAATAACTTATTCATTCTTTTGCATTGTGATTGGTATTTTTAAATTAATTTTATATAGAAATTTTTCTAATGATTTTGAAAGGCTTGTAATGCTCAACTAGTTTAGATTTTATTTTATTAGATATTTTATTCATATATATATATATATATATATATAGGTGTTGAATTTTTTTTTTTGAGAATAATATAAATTCTTTCATTTATTTTATGTAAATTATACTTTGTTCTAGAATGTAAATTTTGATTAAATAAAAATAAAATTTTGTTCACATCTTTACAAGATATTAAAGATTGAACAATTTTTTTATTGTAATTTTTATATATATCTTAATTTTATTAAAATTCTTATTTTAAATTATAAAAAAAGTATGTCTCTATATTTTATCTATAAGACTAATCAAAATTTTATTTATGGATATTAAAGCAAAAGTTAGTGTCAATAAGAGATTAAAAAAATTCTTTAGATTTCAATATGATGGAAAACAAAGGTATTGGCTAGTATCTTATTTATTTATTTTTATTATTATTATTATTATTAGTAGTAGTAGTAGTAGTAGTAAAATTTATAAAGATATTTTATACCTTTTTTAGAATTATTTATATGCTTATAATTTTAGAATTATAAATAAATAATAAATCATGATACACATCAATATTTGGTGTAGTTATAACCTAAGAGGTTAAATTTTCAAATTCTAAACTTGACTAAGTCTTATAATCCTAATATTATTTATATTTTCAAATCTAAATCTTAATAAAATTTTAATTTTAAATTTATTTATAAATTTTATTCTAATTCTAATTAAATATTAAATATAAAATTTTAATAATTTTAGAATCTTAATACTAATCTTAATTTTAATCTAAAAATATTAATATAAATAATATAATTAATTATTTGATTCCTAAAAATTAAATAAAAATATAATATATATAAATTTTAAGCATTATATTAATATATATATATATATATATATATATATATATGAATTAAAAAAATTACTATTTAAATATTTAAGTTAAAAAAACTTATTAATATCACTAAATATACAAAAATTGGAGTTACAACGAAGAAGTTATGAAAGGTAGAAATGTTTTTTGAAAAATAAAAGAATACATTCTATTTCAAAAATAAACTTGTATTTATTTATAAATTCAAGTTCCACCAATACTCACAATATAACATAAGAAGATGTCCTAGAAGGCCCTAATATCTAAGTCTTATGCAACCACCTACATTTAAGATGTTATAAGCCATATAAAATTAATATCTCTTGTTTTTCACTAATTTTTGGTCATGTTACTTTTTCATATTTTATTTTTGATTGTAGCATGGTATTTAAAAACTTCAAGTCAGCTTAGGAATTTGAAAGGTCTTTAAATCTTGTTCTAATTCTTTATAATAGCATCTACAAGTTAATGAAGCCTTATCTTGGTAAATATTAATAAATATATTTTAAAATTATTGATAAAACTAAAAAAATGTTCTATTAAGTATTTTGATACTTTTAGTATGTAAAAATTATAATTAGGCCACTTTTTCATATTTTTATAATTTTTAATAATTAGAATAACAAGTAACACCAACTAAAACTCTTAAAAATTATAAAAAACTTATAAAATTATTATAACTTTCTTATTACTTTTTTTATCAAATATTAATTACATATAATATTTATAGAGTCATACAAATATTAAAGACCATTTTTATATTTGGTCTTAAGAGCTACGTAAGAACATAAAATAATACAAGCCCTTTTCAATATAATCAAATTATAGTTTTGAAGAATGAAGCAAATTTGTTGTGTTTTGTTTTTTTTTTGTTTTCGTTTTTCTGTTTTTTTTTGACACTTCAAGAGTCAGCTAGTTTAAAAAAATAAAAAATAAAATCATAAATACTTCTTAAATATACTTATTAATACTTATTTGAATATAAGACTTCTTATAAATTAGTATTCTAGTATAAAATGTAAAGAATACAATTCTATTCTTTACCATAAGTAACCACCATTATTATAATTGGCATTATGTGACTTGTAATTTGATACATCAATTTAACTTCAAAGTAGATAATCGATTATTGAAAAAGATTATTTCTATCAACACAATGTACAAGAATATTAGTTAGATTGTAGTAGGAAGATGCCAACTTTGATTTATGATTAATCTAGTCTTTGAATTCAAATTCTTAGTAGGACAAGCAATTCATAGAGCTAATTTTTGTTTTTTTATTTTTTGTTTTTTTGTTTTTTTATTTTAGTAGATGTAGTTTTTGTAGGATAATTATAAAAATAAAAAAACCTATGACTGTAATGATTCTTATGTTGTTTGAAAGATTTATATATGATAATTTTAATTATATTAATATTATAATTTTTAGAATAATATTTGAATCTACACATTAATGTATATTGTAGAAGTTGAATGTTATAATCTATTATCTTTAGGTTGGTCTCTTGTAAGTAAAGTTAAAAGACAATTTGTTATAATTTCACTTTATTATGCTAAAACCTATGAGTTGTAGTTATTGGTCCATATACTATTTTATTAAATAATCTTGTAGCAAAATATTTTAAAATACAATAATGTAGAGCTCTAATTTTTAAATTGATTACATAAATTAGTAGATGATTAATTGAATTAAGTAAAAATATTAGTAATTTTTTATTTTTTATATGTGTATTAATTTTTAGATATAAATATAGCTTATAGATATAGTTAGTATTTTATTTATTTATTTATAATTATTTTAAGCAAGTTATAAGAATTAGGTTTAGATTCAGATTTAGATTTTTGTTTAAAGTAGGATTAGTATTTCATTAAGATAAGGACTTAGAATCTTTTAAATCTAAAATTAGAACTTAAACTTTTTTTAGAATTAGAATTAGGGTTCTTTAAATATTAATATTAGAATTAGAATTAATTTTTTTTTAGAATTAGGATTTTTATTTCAAAATTTTAAAATTAGGATTTTTAGGATTAGATAAAATAAATATAAGTTAAAAATGATTGAATGAATAGTAATTAGAATTATAGATTAGAATTTAGAAGTTCATAGGTATTTTAAAGTTTATATATATGCAACAATAAAATTAGAAAATATTAAAGAAATTGAATACAATCTCTTTAATATTTAAAACCTTTAAAAGTTTTAATTATTATTTTATTATTTTATATTCTAATTATTAATATAATTAATAACTATTTATTAAATATAAATTTAATCTAAAAGTAGATTTAAAAATAAAAATATTAGTTTATAATTATATAAGAGTTTATAAAAAAGATTTAAATGTAGATTTTAAATTCATGATAAGTCATCTAATTATTTATAAAGACTTAATTTCTAAACATAACTAAGTAAAATAAATTTTACATTTGATGTTTTTGTTATATTTGTCAAAAAAAATAATTTTAATATTTAAAATACATTACTTAGAAGGCTTATATTTTGTTTGATTTTTGAAGGTGTATAAATTTAAAAGATGTTAAACATAGAGTTGTAATAAAAAAACACACAACAAAAGAAAAATATTGAATTAGACATTGAAAGTTCAATGAACAATAAGACATTGTCATAGAAAAAAAATACTATATTAGAATTGTAACTTTTATATTTTAAATAATTTAAGCTTTAAGTTTTCAAATTCAATAGAATTGATTAAAGTGTATAATATGCAATTGTAGAATATAAAGATAAAAAATAGAAATATATATATATTTTCTAAAATATGTATAATTAAAATTTTTAATTTTAGTAGAAATATTAAAAAATATATCAAAAAATAAAAACAAAAAATAAAAAAAATCTAATACAAGCATCCATAAGAACTTTTTAATATAGATATCTATATATTTTAGTAGTGTTTAGTATTTCAAGGCCAAACATTATAATTGGTCAATCTAATATATATATATATATATATTGTACAATATTTACAAATGATATACAATAGTTTCTTATTACATCTATTTAAATTTTTGTTATTTAATTTAATATTAGATAGTGGTAAAAATCAAAAAATATTTTTTTTATATAATAATTATTTTATATTTAAGATATGATTAAATAATATTTATTATATAAAAAATTCTTTGAATTAATTTTAATAGATTAATGACTTTCTGTAAATAATTACATAAATATATAAAGCCACCAAATTTAAAAATATTAATTTAATACCAATATTAGAAAATATTTGACCAAGTCAAAAAATCATAAGAAATAAATTTATAATATTAAGAATCTAAAGCATAAAATAAATAATACCAATTCTTCTAAATTCAAGCAAAACTATAATTGCAATCACACCTACAACTTAGTTTTAAAAAAGTCAAAATCAAAATAAAATTATTCTTAAATATAAAAAAATTAAGTAATCTAAAACCTACATTAGAATTTATAATTGAATTAAGGAAAAACAACCACCAACTATTAGTCAACTTAGAATATATTTATTATAACCAAGATATAATTGAGGACCATGTTTTTAATAATAGCCAATTGTAAGACTTAAAATATCAATTATTTCAATCTTTTTTGAAATAACATACAGCAAAGATAAGTAGGAGTTTTATTTAACATATTAGTAAGACTATACAAACATTAGATCTTCTAAAGATTATTTCTTCTTTAAATCCTAAAATAAATTTAGTCCAATTAGAAGAGTTATTTTATTCTTTAAAATTTTTTTTGCCAATAGGACTAATTTTTGTACAAATGATTTATTTATTTTTTTAATTTTAAAAAATAAGAAATAATAATCCATTAATTTATATAATTTTTTTTACTAAAATTCTAATCACATTTTTTATAACAAATTATAGATATAAGCATTTGTATTTTTCTATCGTATTAAAAACTATCATATTAGTATTATAGTTATCTTGTTAATAGTTCCAAAAAGTAAGATTTGTTATTAAAAGAATACTTTGAGAATTTTGGATCTAAAGTAAAATAAAGTATAAAGATATATTTAGCTTTATAAAATAAAATAAAAAATAAAAATATTACATTTTATATCTAGAGGTTTTAAAGTAGTGGTAATACAATTTGGTAGAAACTTATTAATGCACAAATTATTATTGTATTCTATTTTATAAGACTTTTTCAAAGAAGATATATTTTGAAGTATCTTAAATGTAAAACTTGCTACCTTGGTTGAGGCTAAGACTACAACTAAAGCTTTTAAATAAGCTAATAACAAATATGAATGCTTATGAAAATAAAAAAAATAAACATGTTTAAAACTTTCTTTATATTTATACTCATAGTATCTAATTTCTAAGCTTTCTTGGACGTAGATTAGATATTTAGACTCCTATAAATATTCTATATGGTTAATAAAACTTATTTTTATAAGTTTTATATTTTTAGGAAGCTAAGTTAGAAAGAACATATAACTTTATGCCTAGGCTACAAATATCATGGTTCTTAAGAAGATTTTATAAGACTTTTTTGGTAGCTAGTTATATGAAGTCAAAAGTGAGGCCATCTACAATCTTATCAATATATATCTTGTATTCCAATCTTGGTTTAAAACTCTTTAGTTTTTTTATAATTAGCAATAGATATTCTAGTTTTTTTTCTATCTTATATCCATCTCTTATTTGTTTATTTTTTCTCTTTTATAAATATAATAATTTATTATCTTTTTAGAGTTTTGTCTAGATTTATATTCTTGACAATTGTTAGATGTATCTACTACTTCTAGTAAAAGAAGAAGAAAAAACAGTGTGACTTTCTACATCAACCAAATTTCTATTGTTTTACAAGTTGTCAACCAATCCTTGGAATAAATTGTTGCAAATGATATGTTGGTTTAATTGAAGTCTACAAAAGTGTTGTTGATCAATTTTAGCATATTGATCCACAACATATTGTTGAAAAAGTCTCACACACTTGTACATATAACCATCTTTAAGCTCACAAAAATTTATACAAAATGATATATTATTCATTGGATGCACATACCTTCCTTTTTTAGATTAGTATTTACTATCTATTTCTTATTATTTCTTATTATTATCATCATAAGATTCTATAATTTTAATTCCTTCAAAGAATATAAAAAATTCTATTTATATTTTCGATATGGAAATATATTGGAATACATTAGAGGATTATAAGCACCATTTGTTTTATGAATCTTTATAAAAGAGCCATTGAGTGCATAAAGAATAATATCTCTTCTTTTAAATGCAATTATTTTGTCAACTATAATTGCAGCAACTTCATTTGTAGTAGGGATGTTTTACCTTTAAATGTATTTTCTATAGTTCTTCTCAATGCATATTGTAAGAGAATTATCAACAGAAGCTTGGGCACTAGTACACATAAATTGTTGCATAAAAGAATTTACATAATCGATTTCTTCTTCAGTATTACATAAAAGAATATAATCCAAATAAAAAGTTATTATTAATGGAAATTTAATTGGCTTTTTAAATATTATATTATAAAATTAATTCTAATTAAATATAAGAAGTACAATTCCAACTAGCAACAAAAAATTTATATAATAGTAGACAATTTTTTGCACACAAAAAAATTAAATAACTTTTTACATACTTTCCAAAATTAAATTCTATCTTGTTCTTAAAAATTAAGTTATATAACAAATACAATTAATATGTGGTTCATTGTTATCAATACTACCATTGAGTAATTGTTTAATGCTTATAGAAAAATGTTATAAAAGGATTAATTTGATTTTTTCTTTTTGATAATATCCATTTGATTTTTCAAATAGTCATTTCTTTGCATTATATTTATTATATCTCTTAATCATTTTTAGATAGATTAGAAATATATTTTCTAAATCTTAAAATATAATAAGATATTTAATCAAAAAAATATTCACAATAATACAATCTGCTTTGTGTAGATTATGATAGAGTTGATTTTCAACACTTGATACAAGAATTAGAAATCTTTGAATTTTAAGGTCTTCCACTCTTGGTTCCTTATCTTCTTCCATACAACAATGTGCTTCTTGGTGACATACTTATTTTTCTTCTCTATAAGCATTATTGCCACACACCAATTGTCATGCTTTTTGGTTATCTATCTATTTTGTTTCTTATTATTTTCTAGTTTATTAAATACATTGCTACATGTTTAGATTTGATGTGATTTGTTTTTTATTTTTCTTCATTAGTCTTAAGTGCTTTTAGCCACTAGTAACATGTATTTTGAACAATATGTGGTAAGATAAATGAATAATCCATTGTATATAATGCATCCATTGTATGAATAATCCATCTTTAAAAAAATAATATTTATGCCATCATCTGACTTTATTATATAAATATGGTGTTTGCAATTGTTGTTAGAGGGTTGTCATTGCCACTATTGTTACAATATAAATTACTTTTATATACAACTTGTTGGTTCCAATTTCCCTCTAAGCACCCTACTTTATGTGTATGTAAAAATATTGTACCTCATTATTCAAATAATTAGATGAATGGACGCATGAATAGATGCCTTGTCTTTTACATGTACAAAAAGAAACAAATACCATCGTCTTTAATATATATATATATATATATATATACTTACATCAACGATCAATCATGGCACTTAAAATTCTTTTGAAAAAATTTCTAAGTATAATTTGAAAACATTGTATCAGCAGGGTCCCCGAGGTCCGCACACCACAACTTCGAGAGTGAACGAGACACTTTCCAAACCAGTACCGGATCACCGGGTCCCGCCAAATTCGAACGCCAGCACACACGCAAACATATACGTGTCGCCTTGCGCATCCTGCCAACCCCCGCCCACCCCAGAACAGCAGCCAAAGCCGCTAACGATGAAAACCTTCCACACTCATCTTATCATCCATCCAACAAGCGGAGTAGGTCGAAGCCCAATCATACCTACTCTAGTATAAAAATAAGCCATCAGCAAGCACACGTCCGAATCACCTTCCATGAAGATTCTCAACATCTACGTCACCAGATCCATGGAAGACCGCGAACTTCTAGATGAGGAATAACTTGGATGTTTCAGATCTACGGAATCAGGAACTCCTGGGGATATGTGTACCAGGTTCGTTGCACTGAGCCCAGTAGCAGTAGCTGCAGCGTGCGAGTACTTCAGCTGGTCCGACGCATTCAATGTGCAGCACGGCATCCTTCGAGCTTTCTGGAGGGGATTTGGACGTCGTTGGACCAGGGAGCTGTGTGTCTGCATCGGGTCTCGTAGCGAAAGAGTGTGTAGACTGTGTTTAGGGGTGTGCAATCTGCAAGTATGGGGAAGGGTGGCGACGGAGGCACTTTCTGCGAGGTGCTGTTGGCCATTTTGTTGCCACCACTAGGTGTCTTCCTCAAATATGCATGCGGGGTAAGCTCCGCATTCCCAGTGTTGGAGCTGTTGTTTTTGGGTCGATGAAGCTCAGAGCTGTTTCTGGGTTCTCTTAGTGGCCTGATCAGGGTCTTCTCACGCTCAAGCTCAGAGCGGTTTCTGGGTCCTCTCATGTGTGTTCACGGATGACATGTTTTGCACCAGCTACGACTCTATTGTTTGTTGTGAGTCTCGAAGGGTTCTGGCTGTAGTGGGAGTCACGTGTTGTATTCGTGCTATGTGAGTCTCAAAGAGTTGTGGCTGCAGTGGGAGTCACGTATTGTGTTCGTGCTCCGTGAGTTTCGCTTGTCGATTTCAGCACCCAGTTTGTGGTTTTGTTTTTTTAACCTCGTGAGATCTGTTGTGTTCTTATTTCTTGTAGGTTGAGTTCTGGATATGCCTGGTGTTGACCATCCTGGGGTATATCCCCGGGATACTATACGCGCTGTACGTCATTCTTCAGTGAACCCGGTAGGGTGAGCGCTATGTCACATCGGCCTAAGATCTGACGGGAAGAGGGGTGGCTGAAACAATGCGACCGTCGCTCTTTTTATCTGTAACTTCAAAGCCCTGTACATGCACCACGAAAATCGAGCAACGCTTCGGGCTCCATCTTGCCTATTCTCATGGGCAAATTTGTAACTCTGGAATATTGTATTTTAGATCACCTCGGGGTTTTCCACCCTGGCCAGCATACCAGAAATGGTCAAGTTGTGTGAATTTTTGTAGGAAAAAGATGTACGAAGCTGGTTATTTCCTTGTGCAATAAGAAATTCCATATTCCAAGTGCTACTTCAAAATCGAGCTGAGCAGTTGATCTTATTTGTCCTGTGAAGTTGAGTCATGTCGCAATTCGTCTAGCATATCTGAGTTCTGATGTGAGTTGGTTCTGGCCCAACACATCTGGTCTCCGAAGTTCTTAGTCCGAACTAGTTTCATGTGGTTTTAGCTTGCGTGTAGACACAGTGTTGAACGTCAATCCTGCATTAGGAGCAGTACAACTACTGTTGACGAATGTTTCCCAGTGTACTGGTCAGCAGTGTGGGTCACGCTTGACATGAGTATACTGCCTACATAATAACAGTAGTCACATGTGCCTGTAGCTTTGTCAATGTGTAGTGTATGTCCTCTCAAACAATTTCTTTGGAAATAGCATCTCAAATGCAAGCCCATTGGTGACAGGTCATACGCTGTTGAGTGTAAAGGATATTATTCCGCAAGTTTAGTCCTTACTGTTCCCAGGTTGGTGATGCTGTCGGCACATTTTAGCCCTTTCTAGCGCTTTCGTTTGAGCTGGGTCCCACAGGCGCATCACCTCAGCTGTAGTCGACCGAGACTCTCCGGAGGACCTGATCTGGAGGTCTGATCCAAGCACGTTCCACCTCGCAGTGTGGACTTTTCTCATCATATCAATTCCAACGAGATGGCTTACCAATAAGCGACAAGACATGGTAATGTAGGTGTGATTAGTAGGTCCATGGGTCACCGCTGTGTGGACGTTTTCCGTGCTCCTTCACTGTGTTTTAATGCTAGCAATGCATCCCTTGTGTGAAGTGATCGACCACATCTTGTACCTTTACACACTAGATCGATCGCCTGTGACTCTCATGCTTTATAATGGTACCCACCTGCATTAATGTCTCATTGCTCGGAGCTTCTGTGCAGCTCGTTATCTTAACACTGCTGCAATTTAAACAAGGCTGCATTCTACTATAAACAATGGTAGTTGGTTTTCCGGGGTTTAGGCCTGAGTTGCAAATTATGGACTGAGATCGAGTTGTGTGGATATTCTATTGGGGATATTGATATCTGGGTTGCTGTTTTGACTCACAAGTGGATTAATTCATTCTTAGATTTAGTTTTTCAAAACATCATTGAAAAATGCCCCCGTCTCCTCCCCCCTCCCATCAATTTTACTAAGAAATCCACAACTAAGGTGGTCCAATGGTCAATAAACATCTTCAATATATTAGAAATCCTCATATAAAAACAGAACACAACAGCCAACTTTGCACAAATACAAATCAAATGAATGCTCATCAGTATGATAAATATCAAACCACATCCTGGAGCTACAAAACTGTGCAAATTGCACAAAAGAGTAAGCTCTAAAGGTCACCTTCATGACAGACCATAAGGGTCATGCTTACACAAGCTCTGTCTATCGGCACGTGCAGTTGCACAAGCTGCCAAAGCTTCGATGGCAAGATCTAGAGTCATCGTGGTGAGATGGTGATCCACCGAGTGATGGATGTTTTGAAGCAGGGATTTGTTGATGCTCCACTGCATGGTTTCGTTGGGTGATGTTAGTTTTCAGTGATTGCTTCACTGCTGCTTCTGAGTGCTGTCAGTGTATAAAAACTTCTGGGCACCAGTTGCGTCGAGGATTCTTTTGTTGAGAGGATTCTCCGGATTCTTTACAATCAGGTAGTAAAACAAAGCGTCGAGCAGATCGGGGACGAACAAGCGGAGTAGAAAGATGGCCCACCACCAGAATGGGCTGACCACGTAGCGGTAGCCTCGAATCATGCCCTCCACTGACGCTTTGGCAACTGTCTCGGCAGACGCCATGGGCAGCGGCCCGAAGTGTGACTGCAAATCGAAACCACGAGCTTTGGTCAGTAATGAGAAAGCTTGATACGATGGTTGGGCTTGTAATTCTGAAGGATGAATAGATGTAGTGAGGTGCACTTCATTAGATGGTCTTGTGGAATGGGAGTAAGGATGCGCACATCTCTTCTCTCTGGGTCTATAATCACATCATCCTTCTCGTCGACAATCTTGCCTTTCGTTGCCTCGCTCTCTGTGAAGCCAGGCATCACAATGGTGATGCCAATTTTGTGACGTTCCTCCACGCGTAATGTGTCGAAGAACTGAAAGATACCAGCTTTTGATGCCTAACACATAACAGAAGTGTCAGCGCAGAGATTCCGCAGTTTTTAAACCGCTGTAAGGCTTCTCTTGCTATTCAGCATCGAGATGTATCGTCACTTGCACGAATATGCACTTGGGTTCCGCCATAACTTACGTTGTAGATGGTCTCTCTCGGATGCTGCGCCCAGACTCCGGCAGATGCATTTACCAGAATTTTTCCATGAGTTTTCCTAAGGTGTTGGAGGGCGAAATGGGTCATGTTGATATATCCCCAGAAATTTGTGTCCTGTTGCCAATCAAGTGTCAGGGGTGAGAGAATAGATGCACAACATCACCGTTTTATTTCGCAATTCCACAATAGTAGTCGATGGGAAGTGTACACACCACAATTGAATGAAGTGGTTTTGTGTCTTTGCAATCCGCGAAGAAGAAGCTTGAAACGAGGCCAGCATTGTTGACCAGATGATCCACTGCAGTTCCAAACGCCAACACGTTCAAGTGTGAATGTAGGGATACATATTCTTTAATGGTATGCCAGTTCTTTTTCCTGTCAAACGAGAGTTCAGGATGATCGATTTGATGGTTCATGGAGGAGGGAGAGCTTACAGCGGCCAAATTTCTCAACGGTTGCACGGACCAGCCTCTCACAATCGTCTTCTTTCGACACGTCTCCTACTAAAACGAGAGTGCCGGATGCGCCCAAGCTCCTAGCTCGATAAGCCACCGTATTGAGCAGTTCCTCTCTCCGTGCCACCAGCACCAGGCGAGCTCCCTTGTAGGCATATTCGTATGCAATATGCTTCAATCGGGCTCGAACGACAAATGCACAAGGAGTTAGTACGTTTCAGTCAAAAACTGCCTCCAATTCACAATTATTTATGTTATATTCACAAGAGATGAGTAAGAATTGCTCTCCACTCCCTCCAGACGCAAAGAGCAGACGCTCACCTCTCCAATCCCCGAAGACGCTCCAGTGATGAGCACAACCTTACCGCGCACACTCTCATAGAAGAACCACGACAAAATCCATTTAGCGAATTGGAAGAATACGTACGTGGGCCACACGAACACAAGTGTCGCCGCCACTAATGCACCACAACAACCCCAAGTCTCGTCAGTAAGGCGGTGTGTGCACCCATGATCCCCTATCAGCTGCGCTACTTCACAGAACCCATCAAAACATCACAACTCATCTTAACCAAAGAACATGGTCACACATGGTCATAAAACAACCTCACACCACTGGGAGGGACCCTAAGCAAAGGATTCCAGACCTCTACATTCAAAAAACCTGCATCACTACTAGAATCCACCCACCTGACGACAACACGGAGAGGCTGATGAGGGTGTCGCCGAGACCCATGGAAACAACAACAACAACAACAATAGGATGATCTCGTCAGGAAAACTGACACCTTTGACAGCAAAAATCCGGGATGGTGATCAGACTTTCTGCAACAAATCGGAATGTGGTTGAACAATCCATGGGCCAGGGGAGTGGGGATATCCAAAGCAAGGTGGGGTTGAGTCGAAGAGGGAATGCATGTCTGCATGCATACGTTGATCCAAGCTTGCGTGGGGTGGTGGTGGCGGTGGCAGTGGTGGTCCTGCTGCGATGGCGGCGCCGTGGAGCGCTGATCTGCACACAACGTCGCCTCATGGATTTGGCAGTTGCTATAAACGGAGGGAGGAAAGGGGGGGAGTGTGATGGCCTCCTTGCCTGGTTTCTAGTGGTTGATTGCGTTTATAATAACAACACTTTTTACATATTCTGCTTTTCTTTTTCTGTGTTGTATGTGTAAAAGCAAACACGTTTTCGTATCACAACCTCACAAAAACCATCAATGGGCGTATTCTGAAAGATTCGTTCTTCCATCCTATTGGTTGAATGGTTTCATGTTGAGAGTATGGTTTTTTTGTACTTGTTTTTGAAATGGTTGTATGGTTGTTTGGTTTCGTTTGGTTTCGTTTGGTTAATTGATTATTTTTTTATTGTGTCACCACTTCTAACTTTTATAGTAATATTCACATCATTTAGACCATACAATTGTAAAATTGATGTTGTAGTTAACATCACTTAAAATGTAAATAACTTTTTCTTTTTAAAACCATTTTTTTATTCATGTTAACAAAAAATAGCAATAGAAGTTTTATCTTTTTATAAATAAACAAGTTAGAGATTTATATAGTTGTTGTGTTGTAAATTGTTTTATTATATAAAAAAATTAAGAGCAAGTTTTTATTCTTTTTGGCTCTACTTTATTCTTTTAATTAATAATTTAATATTTAATATTTAATATTTTTTATTTTTTTGACACATTAAAATTTGGACGTTCTATTAAATAGATAAAAATTAAGAATAGGTATCCATCAACCACATGAATAATAAAGAAAGAAAATTAATTGGTTATGAAAATATTTGATAATTTTTGTAATAAAATATTATATATATTTAGATAACAAAAAAATATAATAATTTTAATTTTAATTCAAATATTAAAGACATTGTCCTAGTTAGTGTTTTGAAACCTTAGAGTATTATAAAGAGGATGTGTTGGAATCAAATTAGGTGGATAAACTTTGGAAGGTGAAATTTCAAAGCCATAAAAAATCTAAATCTTAGTATGTCATTTCCAAGCCTTTTATGTAATATGTATATTATTTTTGTAAATATTTTATATATTATAATTTTTACAAACACCAAATTGCTAATCTTCTTTATTTTTAATCTTATTATATTAAAAAAATCATAATAAAATTATGTATAAACAATGTAAAATGTGAAGAAGTATAAATGTGTATATATTGTTTAAGAGAAAAAATGGATATCATAAACACAATTTAATTCAACTTTTTATGTAAAAATAATAAGAGGAGTTTTAGATAAAATTGCTCAAAAGTTTAAAAGAGTAGGTTTTCTAATAGCACAACACAATATTGCACTATTCAAAAAAATAAATAAAGATACTAATGTACCATTGTTTGAAAATGCTACCAACTTTATCCATTCACATGGTTTTTGAACCTAAGATAAATAATTGGTATACATCTATTAAATGTAAGAATATTTTATAAAAATACATATTAAAAAATAATATAAAATTATTCATCTTAATATAAAAGAGTAAAAGTAATATGTAATATAAGTTTGTAATAAACTGAGTTTATTATATTATGTGTTTTATATAATCATTATATACCAATTATTTTTATTTATGATTTGAAACTTAGAAAATTTTATAACTTTTAAACTTAAATTATTTATAATTTATGTAATATTATATTTTAATTTTTAAAAAATATTTGTTAATATAATTATTCATTATTATATATTTTATTAAGATTATATTTAAATCAATCTTTTATTATTGCTAATATGTGAAAAAAAATTAATTTTATTTATTTCTATTATATAAAATATATATAAGTATATATAATTATTTTATATTAATATCATATTATATTTTAAACTATTATTATTAATTAAATTTAAATACTATTATATATTTTTATTTATTTATTAATATTTTATAAATATACTATATATTTTTTATACAAAATAACATATAAAAATTAGAATATTATTTATTCAATTGTATTGATAAAATTCTAATTTTTTTGTTTATAATAAATCATTTTAAACTTTATTTCTATTTTTATTTTTATTTTTTACCACATTTTTACAAATATTTTTTTAAAGACATATTTTTTAAAGCATTTTTTAAGAATTTAAAATTTTTTTTTTTAGTAATAATCATTTCATAATCTAGTATTTTTTATCATTTGTATATTAATTTTTATTTTATATAAATTAAACCTATCTAACAAAATAGTTTAAATTTTATATTTATATTTAGCAAAGATAGTGAATATAAAAAATATGTAGGATTAGGGTGAAATAGACTAGTAAGTATAGAGTTGCAATGCAATAGGGTAATAAAAAGAAATCAAAAATTAAAATTAAAGAAGAGTATTAGGAATTTAAACTAAAAAATCAAATGAAAAGATGGTATTAAGAATTGAGGCAAAAAAGTAGTATCTAAAAAGAGGATACATAAGAACAAAGTAATAAACAAAATTAAGATAATGCATCTACCAGTAAAACAAAAACCAAATAAAAAGACAATGAAAGGAAATAAACCAAAAAAATATAATTAAAAGAAGAAGATAAAAACCAAAGTAGAAAATTGAATTACAAAAAGATATTAAGAAACAAAGAAAAAATATATATAATTAAAAAAATATATTTAAGAATAAAACAAAAAAAAACCATATTAGAAGAAGACTTTAGAAAGAAAATCCAAAAACCTAATCAAAAAAGATACTACAAAATGAAATAAAAACAGACCAAAAAATGGTATAAAAGAACAAATCAAACAATGGAATCAAGAAAAGGTGTCTAAGAGCAAATATAATAAAAGAAATAAATTAGACTAGAGTGCTAGAGAATAAAATGAAAAATCAAATCAATGCAAATGAATAAAAATGGACTAATGATATAATAGAATTGGATTGGACATGGGGTAGTACAAAGATTGAGAGAAGGCCTAGATATTTGGTTTAGAAAGGTGGTTACAAAAATTAGCTATAGTTGTAAAAAAAAGAAGTTGTCATTCAAAGTGAAAAGTTGAAACCATACAATTGACTCTTGATCTTCCAAAGTATAAGACAACATCACCAAAGCAATTAGAACTATGAGTTTTAAATAATCTATTCTTAGAATTTGTATAGGCTTTTTAAGAAAACAATGTTACAAAAATTCCATCTCCAAAACTTTATCTATTTAAAATATGCACACCAACAATATTTTTGAATTTTTGTTATATTAGCAATAATTTGTGCCATTGAATACAAATATGGATTATTAGAACTTCAATTAATTCCACACTTTGGAGACATCTTCCACATTTAAGACATCTCCTTCAACTTCCACCTAATGCTCCCTTGTTTCAATAAACATCTTCTGAGAACTTATATCAATTCTCTACTTGACAAAATAACAGTAAGTATAAAATTTCGACCAACCGAAGGATTTGCTTATATCCCTTTATTTATCTGTTCATTGTTTGACTATCCTTTGTCTCCCACGTGAAATTCATCCTTCCTTGTATGTTTTAAAGAAATTGTTTATTAGTGACTACAAAAATCACTTGAGTTATCTCCAGCCAAGGCAATGGGCATTCTGTACTAAGTAAATGAGGGGATCCCAGGCAAGGGTCTATTCACTTAGGCGCAAAGTGTGGGAGTGGCGGTCACCTTGCTTCTCATGGCCATTTCGCACCACAACCGAAGCTTGCCGAGAAACCAGCAGGGTCTTCGTGAGGGTACTGGATCGAAGTTCCTATCTGATGAAGCACAGCGTGGATGTCGAGGATGGTGTTGCAGACAGACCTGCACGACGAGCACCACCTGCAGTCGAGATTTGCATCCTTGCACTTGACCCGCATCTCGAGATTTCCTTGCCGCCGATCTTCACAGGCTCTCCAAAGTCCTTCCCATCGATGCGCTGGTTGAAAAGAACTCTTTTGCATGTGGCCACAGTACCACTGGAAACCTGTTCTGCAGCGACAGCAATGCAGGGGGTGGAGACGACACCACCTTCGTCTCTCGGGTTCGAGACGTTACTGCAGAAGGGATGGTCTGTGTCACGGTAAGATATGTGGGTTTAGTGTAAAGGGATGGATAGGATGATTTTACACCCTTTGCCCTCTTTGATACATGTTGTAGCTGGCTTGCTGGGGCATCCCGATCGCTCATGCTCCTGAAGGTGGAAGTTGCACTACTGAAGTCCTTCGGCAGCGACCCGCCGTCCGAGGAGACCAGAGTCATGCTCAAGTTTAATGAGCTTTTTGCTGACAATCGGATTGGTTTCTTCAGAGACGGAAAAAACTTATCAGACGGGTGCTTGAGAAGACTCCCATCACGTGCGGTGTTGGTAAACGATCCCAAATCAAATACAACAGGTTTTGGCTTCAGTTCGACTGATACACCATCCCCTTCGGATTTCGGAATAGATGCGCGAGGGGCTGGGGCTGGGTCCGGGGTTGAGTTTTTCAGAAAGGCCAGTAGCATTTCCGTGCTTAGCTCTTGCTGTACAATATCGCGGTTGCGCTCATTGCCGAAGCAGACGGACAGCAGTGTCCCAATCAAAATTGGTGTCAGCTTTGGGTCGCTAAAAAACCCAAACGGGAGATCGCAGATCTGTGCACATCTTACTAGCCCACGGAGTTATAAGAAGCCAGTACCCTTCAAGACGCAACAGCATTTTCAGGCAGCCCTACTTATTTGAACTAAACTTTTGTGACGTAATTAACATCTATGCACTTCCGTCTCTGCCCAGAGTGCAGGATAAGAGAAAATACGTTGAATAGTGGTTATTGACGAAGTCACAGTGACCACAACGTGTGAACGAACATAGAATCAAAGAGAGCTATTTTCACAATAACCTTATTAAGGATTGTAGGACTTTTGCCCCATCGGAGAACAACTTGATTGCCTGGATGCAGGAGTGCAGCATAACCAAGAAGTAGTAATGTTTCCATCAGCAATGCACCAATCTGTATACATGCTGACCAGTTAGGAGTAAATAGGCCCCAAAATGCTGCAAATGTAGATGCTGCAGGTTAGTAAACAACCCCACCATTAAGTCATCGTTGGTTGGCAAGATGTTAAGTATTTAGTTATGCATTCCAAGGACAAACTCAATCCTTCGTATTTCACAACAAATATTACGTGCACTTGAAATATATTGGATACATCGTTAGACCCACTACCTGATCTGAACTGCTCTTCCACTTGTAAGTACAATGAGATAGGAGGAAATTGATAAGATAAAAAAACTCCATCCGAACATCCGAAAAAGCCTGCAAGGAAGAGCCTAGTGGCATTTTAAATTTCAATAATAATTGAATTGTCACCTAGTTACCCAAAAAAATTATTTTCCAAGAGTGGCTACAAGAGGAATACATGAAAACTAAGATGGATCAAAAACTACTATTCTATAAGCTGCACGACAGAGATGCCATTGTTTATAGTATTATACATACCAGCATATTTTGTACGAGTGAAAGGTTGAGCCTGGCAGCGTTATTTATCACCCGCAAGACACTGATAGCCACCTCCTCGAAGTTGGATTGGAGAACAGATGCAACCTGACAACATTGCAATTTCGTCAGAGCAATTAGATAGTGTTCCAGGGCTCCAAAGATGGACGAAAAACGTGGAATCTCGTGTTTTTAAAAGGAATGAAGGATAGCTCCTACTTGTGAGGAGTTGAATGCGAGAGTATTTTTCTCTTAACATAGCAACGGCAACGTTACCTGATCTGTTGTAACCCGCTGGTTGGCCTGGAGAAATATGGCTGTCAACAGTGAAGGCAGACCTACCAATCCTGTCTCCTCGATTTCCTTAAGTAGGAGCTTACTTGAACTACTCATGGTTTGCTTATTCTTTCCATCTATTTGAAATTCTAGTTGGACTACAGCGCTCAAATCAGGTCTACTATTTTTATTACTTGCCTTCGTCTCAAGCTTTCTGGTCATGTCATCGGGTGCTTCAGAAGCTCTAATTTCTACAGAACTCCCATTAGAGCATGCCTTTTTCACATCAACCAGCTTCTGCGAGCCTAGATTCTCCTGAATGCTCGCTAATTCTGGTGTTGGCTGCAGGGGGCGACCCACGATATTGACTGGCGCCTCATGAGCAGCTGATAGCATTTTACCTCTTGGCCCCGTCAAAGCTTCCAGCAACCTCAGACCTAGAATGATAGGACCAGGAATTGCAGGTCCTTCCATTTGCAGACCATCATAGAGAGCAAAGAGGGTCTGTAGATTGCGAAGAACCTCGCAAGCCACGACCAGTTCCGCAAGGTCTTCTTGCATTTGAAAAAGGTGGTCATCAATGCATGTATGACCTATGATCGATGAAGTAACCGATAGTAATCCCTCCAGTACTTCTTGCATGGTCTTCAGTTTTTCTGCTTGAGTCATTTTTTCCTCTTTCACGAGCATAACAGTACCTTGACCCTCAGAAGGCAAGGCAGATCGTTCTTTCGACACGACAGAAATTTTTTGTGACAGTACTCCGCGGTTATTCACAGAGTCACTCGAGCTAAAGGTTCTCAGTGCCATAGACAACATGGGAATGAGAGGAGGCAACAGATTGCGGGCTATGAAGTAACTCCGATTCGCGGGAAGAAAGAGAACTACCATCAGAAGCCGGAGCAAGGCCACAGTGAACGCTGAGGGTTCGTGTCTGGAAGAGTGGGACGCTGGCAGTGCTGTAGCGATGTGGTCGATGAGGCCTTGGTGGCGAGCAGCATGAAGCATGGGTTCCCTTTCCTCCAAATACTTCACATTGAAGAAAATAAATTCTTAGTTATGCACATGTATCTCTGTTGCAAAGCAAAACTCTAACATATCCAACAAAGTAGATGCCATAAATACATTCTTGCCTTAACAAGAGAATTAAAACAATTGATTTTAGGAACTGCATCCGCATGGAAGCAGTCTTACCTTTTCTATTTCTGAAATTACCAAGCGGCTAGTTGTCAAACGTCCAGGTTTTTTAATTTCCTGTAGACGTTTCAGCTCTTGCATCCATTTTCTTATTTTAGATCGAGCCCCACCTACTACCACAGCACAGTATATATGTATTTGTTTCAATTCGAACAACTGAGACAACGATCTGAATCGAGACAACAGCTCGTATCCATTAAAATAAATAAAAAAAACTGCTAGGAATTAGATTCACATCCAGCCGATAAGGTAAACTAACTATTGCAAACACTAATAGCACCTACTACCAACGATGACGAGGTTTTGAGCAGTTCTGCACAAGGAAACCACAACGACAAAATGCTCAAGAGCCACATTAATCAAGGATTTATCACAGATCTTCACTTCTTAGGCATATCATAACCTGCGCATTTTAGACACATATTACACGCCTCAGCTCTTATACATGTACCCATGAATTAAGATCACCCACCTATGACAGTCGCGGTACCATGCCCACGACCTTCGATTCCCACAGGAGGTTCACAATATTCAATCTTTCTACTTGTCAGCCGTTGCCGAATTAGTTTCGATTTATTTTTAGTTGTCTGCACCCAAGTGCCTTCGTGATTTCCGACCAAACTGACCAAAGCTACACCTTCATGTCTTCCCCCCATAGGCCCATCCTTCTGAGCTTCATTATTGAGTGTTTCATTAGGAGGGTCCTTTTGTCTCCTTGAAACTAGCCTACCAAACGACAAACTTTGATCCCGCATCCTTATAGGTTCACTTAATATGTCCTTACTTAGCTTGTCTTGTTTCTCAAAGTCCATCAAAGCGCTTTCCTTGATCTTTTCCAGATAAATTTTCCGCCGCAGTGAACTCTTCAGGAGCCTATCTGAAAGCTTTTGCTCAAGAAATTCAGCTTCTTCTTGTTGAGAAATTACCCATGCTTCCTTCTTTCGGATCTGGTATGTAGCTCGAGCCTCCAGAGTGGCACCAGAAATTTTGATTTCTTCCTCTTGTGTTGTTTTAACGCCTTCTTTCTTCCGTTGCACTTCAGTCAGTAGTTGTGATCTTTCTGCATCAAGCTGGCGTCTCCTTTCTTCCACATCTTCCTCCTTCGCAATGTCTTCTTTTCGTTTCAATCTCGAACTATGTAGCCTTTCAGCCCCTTGGCTTTCTGAACCGTGAAGCTCCTCTAGCAGATCTAGCTTCTCTTTCTCTTCATTTGAAGAAGCTATTAGACGAAACTCGCTGAATTTACTACTTTTATTCCTTGCTCTTCTCGCGATCTGAGCAACACCAGCTTGAGCTCGAGAATCCCCACGTTCCTGCTGAGAATGCATGCTTCCCCGAAGGTATTGACTCCTTGATGCCTGCCACTCACTCGCTGTACTCAGTTTCTCTTGCGTTTTTGAAAGACGTTGCACTTCCTCATTCTCTAACGCCATATGTATGCAATGCGCACATGCTTGTTCCCCGTCCACGTCTTTCGTTTCTTTAGGACTTCCCTTTCTCCGTTTGGGTGATGCAAGCTTGTCATGAAGAACGCGCACTCGCTCCATGCTCTTACGATCAGGTCTTGGGGACCTTGATGCTCGTGATGAACGGGTGCCAAGAGGTGAGAGTGTGTGCTGACAGTTTCTCTTTTCCTTCCATGCTTCAATACCTGTCACGGAGCCAGTCGGAGCACTTATCTGCCTCTTCTTGGAGCAAGCACGATGCTCACTGAAAGCCGTTAGGCTCATGTATCTATCAACTAAAGATGAACTGGGCGCTGATTTCTTGCAGGCCAAGTCGAAACTTCTGCCTGTTAAAAGCTCGGAGTCACTGATTGTAGATTCCTTCTCCGGACACCCCTCCTGTCCCGGTGAGGCGGTGGTCGCTACACATGCCGGACCTTGAAACGGCAAGCTCTCAAAGGCATCTGGTTGTCGCGCATCTGCATGATTTCGGGGTCCTGTTTTCGAAGGCTTACTAAATGATCATTCTGTAAAACTTGGATATCAGTTGCTATAGATAAAACATCTCTAAATTCAGCTGAAAGTTCTCTAGTAGAACCACCCTCTCTGACTTTTGAGGAATGCGTCTACAATTGGTGGTATCATTCGACTTTCGCAGGGCATCTCTACGATTATCAGTGACTTCAATCAAGATTTTTTGAAACTAACGACAGGTTCTTTTGCTATCACAAGGATCTTGTCTGAGTTTGGAACTGACATGTCTCAGGAAACTGCAACCGACTCCTTTAACTTGACATATTCAGAGTGCAACTTGCTTCGATTCTGGAGAGAGAACCTGTGAGGTATCCCTTCTCCTACCTTGAAGGCTATCGGACTGTGAAGACCCATTTTCCCTCTTGAAATCTTCCAATGAAGAGGTGGGCATACCAGCTTGCTCTTGAGAGCATGCCATGCGGCGTACCTGTGGGAGAAATCTGTAAGCAATTATTCTACAGGATTGACGGTTTCCGTGTACCTCAAGCTGTTCAACATCAGAGCTGGATGAAACTACAGGGTGCGATATATGTAAGAGAAGGAACCAAAATCCCGATAGCAAACAACAGCTACAGCGGCTTGTGCAGTCATTCACTGAGTATCAACAGGGTATATCTTACCTCCCAAGCTGTAGAGTGAGGGCGTCTCTGTTGTAAATCTTTTTTAGTTGATAAGAAACTGTTGGTAACCTTGGCAGATGCTGTTCAGGGTGAGCCAGAACATTTGTTAACTCTATCAAAGCCATCTACTCTTACTTTTAAGTGTTCAAAATCAATACCTGCGCCATCCAAAACTAGTAGGGCTTCCTTTATTTTTTCAGCATCTGACTCGAGATCACAAAGACTATAGAGTTCATTAATAGCCCTATTCATGTTCTCAAATAAGTAGCACCACAGGTGCTGCCGAATCTTTTCCTGGCCACTTCCAACTGCACATTACCATGTGAAGAGCATAAATACTTGTATGATATGCAGCAAGATGTGTTGGCTTGTTGCCTACTGGCGTACTTATCAGCTATGCTCATCTATGTAGATCTTTGAAAGGGGACATTGGTGTAGCACTATCAGGGGATACGAAAATAAGCTCAGCGACTCTAAAACTTAACAATCAACCTACCAAGTATCAAAGATATTAGAACTGAAAATGTCATGAATTTAAGATTCCAGCAATAGCAACAGTTAGTGTAAATAATCACCCTTCGCTTCGCTATTATTGTCTGGTTCATAATCTTCACATGAACCTTCTAGAGTAACAGGTACAAAAGCCATATTAATGGAACTGGACTCTTCGAGTTCCTCTTTAAGAGCACAGTTGTTACCCTTAAATGATTCTACAATTGAGACACCTCCATCTGAGCCAGGAATTTGACTCTCGAGTACCTTAACAGACGCATTGTCTTCAGATGCTGCTTTCATAGGACCTCCGAGGCCTAAACCATAATAATCAACATATTCAATCGAGTCTAGTACGTAACTGCATGGAAAATGACGAAACGATTGCATCGGAGCTTGAATAATAGGACAATGCCAATCGCAATCAGCTTTTGATCAGAACGTCACCTATGAATGCTCTTATTGATTATTAAGACATTTCTTACAAATAAACAGTCAACACAAGTTAGATTCTGAACGTATCATATTCTTCTTGATCCAGCGTTTCCAAAACTCCATTGTTGTTGGTAGGATGACTAACCTAAATTGCAGAGCTCCTGTAGTTGGTTTTCAAACGAGAATGCGGCAGATCTGGTGATCAGCTCCGGAGTTTTTCTATTAAGACTAACGATTGGTTTTCGAGCTACCTCCGCATTCTTTGCTTCAGCACTGTGCAAATTAGCTACTGCAGGAGGCAAGCACAACTCTAATTCACCCATCGTCAGAAGTGCGAGATCAGAAGTTGTTTTTGCTTCATAAAAAGCTTCTGCTATCCCAACAGCAAGAGTTGCTTCTGACGGTAATTCAAGAAGGTTCTCCTCTCCATTTTTAGTACGATTCTCCTCAGTTAAGATTTGCACAGCCACTACAACAGCCTCTCGCACATCTGACTGTAGCACAACAGAACCAGGGCAGTCTGTTTGTTGTCCTGTAGAGAAGATAACTCCTTGCTCTCTTTCACCATGTGAGGAATCGAATACCCGAAATTCTTCGTCGAGATCTGGGGATTCAACCTCCTGAAGATCTTTCAGAAGATCCATACAGGGTGCAGTACATGTTGAATCAATAGTTACATTAGTCTTTGATTCGGCCTGCATACTTTCAAGATCTTCCATTTCAAGAGCATCCCACTTGAATCTGGGGAGATCAGACGCACATGTTGCCGCGCTTATAAGACTATTTCGTCGCTCCTCGACATCACATGCAAGATCTCTCTCATCATCCGCCAAAATGCCCAGTTGACCACTAGATACATCTTGGGACTTCGGTAAGCGTGAATTTGTGCAAGACTCGCCCTTCAATATGTGCTGCAAGTTCTGCTTCGAACTTGCATCCTCTTGCAACAGCTTTGACCCTTCTTCTTCTGCCTTAAGTTTCAAATCGTCGGAGAACCCCTCCCTTGGAATGCTTTCCTTTGTGAATGACACTAAGAGACTTCGTTGAAAATCATCAGCTGGAGTATTGGGGTCATTGGAGTCGGAAGACGCTAAGAGATAGTCAGAAACATCGCCTTTTTTGGACTGCTTTCCCATTTCAAAAAGCGACAAATCATTTAGACTAATAGCAAAGTCCTGGGTACAAATGTTTCGGCCATCTTCGAGATATAAGCTGTCAACCATAGTAGTGACTGGAGCGCTGGATCTTAGGTTTTGCACACTTATCACTCTCAGCTGGTCTGTTGTACTTTGGAAGGAATTCACAGACCTGACAGTGTTTTGTGCTTGTCCTGAGTCATGTTCCTCTGGCCAGCTCCACTTTTCTTTCATCTTTTCGTAAGACTCAGCACAATTGTAACACTTTGGAGAGACTGACTCCGACCTCACAGTGTTTTCTAAAGCTTGAGTACTACGCTTAGGGTTCACTACATCGGGTTGAAAATAATTTACTTCACCACAAGCTAATTCAAACCTTCTTTGTTTACCAAGATCAGCTTCCAGGACAGAAGACTTCTCTTCACTGAGAGCAACGATCTCAGGAACAATGAACGATTCGAAAGACATTTCACATCCACATGCTTCTCCTGCGTATATACCTCCGCGATGTGATTCCATGATCAAGGACGCTGGAGTGCACTAGACACTCTTCACAGCTGGTTCAGCACCACTTCAATGAGGCCCCCTTCATTTTAAGTAACCCTATCACTAATTTGCAGGTGTCTCCGAGCCCTCATCAAACACATGAAATTTGAAGAATTAACAATGCTCCATCGACTTCCACAAAGCAAGGGTTCTGCAAAGAGTGCATCTTCAAACGTACGATAACTATATCAACTGCAGATAAGTACATGCCATATTCTTCAGAGTATACTGATTGTGCACCCAAAATTTCATTTCTTCATCAAGATGTACAAAAAGTATCCAGAATGTAGCCCTGATCAAGTACGAATGTAACCATAAATTTTGCACGCTAATCCATAGCCACTCTAAATCAACTATGTTGAGGTAAAATGAAGAGGAAGGAAAGGAGATAACGAGGTTTGAGAAAGTGGAATAATAATATAGCTTGAAAGGGGTGGTGTTAAGAAATAGTCCAGCTCTAACTGCTTTGCTTGACAAGGAAAATTAAACAGTCATGCTGCCCAGTTTAATCAACAAACCCTAATCACATGAATTTTTCATATCGCCTCCTTAGGTAGACCGACCACCATGACATGCAAAGAACGCTCGAAAACCTTCCACCTTCACTTTTCATTACAACTAGAAAAGTGTGTAGGAAGTTTCCACATTTTAGAGGGCCAAGTAGAATTATGGCAGTGATCTTGCAAACGATTGATGATCAAAGCGTGCGTATGCGAACTTAAGTGATGCCACATCCAAAACCTGCCGCAAATGATGGTCTTCCAGGATAGAAGCATATTTTACACGTCCAAATTTATCGCGAAGGAAAGCTAATATTTCTTCTATTAGCTATTATGAATTTCAAAGAAGCTTGTATACCGATTGGATCAAGTACAACCATTTTCCTAAAATTCAGCTGGTCATACTTACCTCAGTTCCATTCTAAACTGCAACATCACGTGGAGCTGATTCAATAGTAAATGTAAGCATTCTGCAACCTCAAGCTCTCTTCTAGAAACCTTTTTAAAATCACCTTACATTTTTCACCTGACAAGATACTTCGCAATCCACGGTTCATGAAAGTAACGTACAAACACAAGATTGAGGATGCGCCGATCAACCCTCAAATGGCGATGCTGGAGGCTCTAAACTCTAAATTTCAACCCCTCATTCCGAGACAATATCCACACTCACCGCACAAGCCGTCCCAGCCAGAAGTTTCAGCTCCACTAGTAAATTATCAACACCACATCACCTGACCATCACTCACCATTACAAATATCGACTAGTGACCATCAAGATACTAATGAAACAAGATCTGAAACACTCCAACAGCGCAAAAGATTATCTACCTTCTAAATCATTCATGCGCATAGTTACCTCTCAACTCCTCCTCAACCTTAACGAATCCTCTCGACGCCACCATCACCATGAATCTTCCGCATTGCAGCACTCCTTGCACTCCCTCCTCCACATGAATGAACCAGCTCCTTCCAAGCCAAACTCCTTCACATTGTCACCGAAACTCACAAACTCCAACATCGATGAAAAGCCTCCGTTATCAAGCCCCATACACAGAGTATCGAGACTCTTCAATATCGTAAGTGTATGTCAAGAAACATACCTAGAGAAACACGTTTCCGAAAATTCAGAACGATTGATCAGTCACGGAGAGTCGAAAAGAAAGCATGAAGAGCGAGAATTCAAGAGGCAGGAAAGGTGAATCTAAATTTGTATTGGAGCAGGAGGGTCCTGAGAGGACGACTTGACGGAGTGGGACCAACAGTCGCAACCGAAGCAAACGAGAGAGACGAAGTTCCCCAAAGTGTTCCTTCTGAGTTCACTAAGTTCCCGACGTTTTCAAAAACGATTCTGATTCTCTCATTCATCTGATGTAGATTCTCATCAAAAACTTCTCATTCATTCGTTATTCCTGCCATTCTCAATTAGGTCTGAAACCGCTGCTGCTACTTCCTAGTCTGGAAGGCTTCAAAGAATTGCCGAGAATCGAGATCCCAAGCAATTCGTTGCAGGTTTCTGCCCCAGCTTTGATGCAGTTTGTGTTTGTGAGGAAGTGGGATCTCGTGGCTTCGCTACTGGGAGTTTATTTTAGGATTTTGTTTTTGAGTGCAGTTCTTTGAGGTGGAAGTGACAGGGTTTTGAATTACTTTGTGTTGAACGTTTTTTGAGAGCCCTAGTTGTTCTGCTACTGCAGGGTTTGGGTTCTGTAGATGAGATTACGGTGTCCTGATGTGATTCTGTGTGGGTGTGGCAGTGTTTCTTTATTTTATTGGTAGAAGAATTTTGGGTTAAGCAGATTGGAAGTAATTGGAATGTATGCGAGGCTTAATTGAGGGGCATCAGATTATCGAGAAATTTTGTGGAGCTTGAGGGCGAAAACTATGGCGCGTACTACGTTCTTGGGGACTGTTAGAAACTCCATCACGAATCTTATGGGCGGAGTGAGGGGTTATCAGAATTTAGCAGCGTGGGGTGTCGCAATTACTACTTCGTACTTTTTGTGGGTTAAGCCTGAGTTGGACCTGAAAAAAGAGCAGGAGGTCTGGTTTCTTTTCCTGTAATTCTGTTTTCATACGTTCCTCTTGAAATTTTCGTGATTGTCCTAGAAAATCGAGGAGGGAAAAGCTAAAGGCCTGTTCGATGATCCCAGAGTTGCAGAATGTAACTTCTGGAAGTATTGTGTTATTATTTATGCTGAATATTTTCTCACATTGATTGTATCACAATCTGGGTTCTTCACGTATCACAATTCGTTGTCAAGAATGATGCATCAAAATTGGAGTGATTTTTTTCCCAGTAGGTATTCTTCCTGGGTCCGGAATACAACCTAAAGTTAGAGTAGTTAATAGACTCTCAAAACATCGGGGTAACATCGATTCAGAATGTGGATCTTCTGGGAGTCGTGTAACAGTGATAACAAACCACCTATTAGTGAGAGGAAAAGCGTGGCAAAAAACCTCTGTTGCAATGATATGATTTTGAACATTGTGTGTGTGCTCTGGGATTGCAGGCAAGGTTGGCATTGGCAAGAGAAGGCGATCGTTACCGTTATATTGAGAGAACACGGCCGGCATCCCAGGTAACTAGAATTGATGTGGTTTGGATTGGCAGAGTTGGTCTTGCATGTAATTCCTTCTTCATGTTGGGAAAATGTTTTTGGAAACTTGTGATCACATCCTCTTCTGTTGTATCAGGATGGAGGCACCTCTTACGGCAAAGCGAAGGAGACAAGTCAGTAGAAGAATGGCTTGAAAGCTGAGCCAAATCTGCATTCCACGATCACAGCAATAGTATTTAAAAGAGTGGTCGAAAGATCGTCCAAGGTATTGAGATATATATATATATACTGGTTCTTCTGCTCTACTCGGCCTAACCTTTGATGGTGTTATCACTTCACTAATTGAATTTTTTATGATTGTATTCAAGCATTGTTTGTTATCCATGTTAATAGAGTGCAAGAAAAGCGACCATTTTATTGCATAACCAGTTGGAAATATTAACTGGTTTACACGATCATTTGAAAGTTTTTTTGTTCTCTTTTTTTTTTCTTTTTTGATGAAGTTGCAATATTCGTCAAGCCCATCTTAAATCTTTTCTTGTTAACAGAGTTTTGAAAATGTAGAGAAAGATTTTTTCTTTAGTATTTTTGAATTCTTGGAATGCTTTTTAAATCTTTTGTATTGAAATATGTATTAAAACATACATTAAAATATGCGAATTTTTTTAATAGTGTCAAACTTTCTTTTAATAAAAAATATCAATCTTCAGATTTTAATGATTTCAAATATATATATATATATTTTTTATTTCATTTTAAATATAGGGTTAAGGAATTATTTCTACCACATTTTAATAAGCATCAAAAAAATAATCATCTTTCAAAAAGCTTAAAAGTATATAATATTTCAATAGAACATCATTTTTAATTTATTATTGGCACATTGAGTTATTTTTAATAAATGACTTTATCAAATAACATTTAGAATTCTAAATCATGGCCTATTTATGTGCTATTTGTTCTACATCTATTAGAAGTATGATTTGTGTTTAAGAATACATAGTTCCATACAACAAACAATCAAAAAATAAATAAAAATAAAATTATAAATGTAGAAGTATACATATATATATATATATATATATATATATAGTTTCAATCTTTTTGATATCTTTTTGAAACTTTTCAACTTGGTTGAAAATAGAATATTGTTTTATCAAACTATTATATTTTGCTTTCAAAGTTTATATTTTTATAAAAAATTAAAGACGCACATTATTTGGTACCACCTCTTTGCTATTTTGGTATCCCCTTGAGTTACTCATTGGTTTGTTTGAGAGTATCAAATATTTTATCACTACTATTTCTCTTATTCTCTATTCATCTACTACCAAACAACTAATGAACAACACTAGGAGGTACCAAAATAGCCAATGTGGGATATTAAAATATCCATGGCTAAAAGATATACAATATAAATTTTATTGAGTGGTATATAAATTATTTAAATCTATAAAGAAGAAGTGTTCCAACTAATTGATGGTTTTGTTCAAAATGTATTCAAAACAATGGACAATCATATAAAAAATAGTATTATTATAAATAAATAAATAAAAAATCACCATAAATATTATGAAAATATTATATTAAGAGTGTAGTAATGATGTTTGAATTATTCTCTAATATATAATAGGATATGATGGTAATAAAGAAGAAAAATGGAAGAGAAATTTAAATCGACTTATTTTAAAAAATAACTATAAATGAATATTTTCTTTAGATGTTTGATTTGTTTAGAAATTCTATTGATTAGTTGTATGACTTTTGTAGCTTACTACTTATAGTAGTTATGTTTGTTGAGATTTAATTCAATTATGGACTTTGTGATTGTACCTATAAGTACAAACAACATCAAACTTACAACAAAAAAATTCAATTGATAGAGATATTTTCATTTATAGTTATTTTTTAAAATAAAGCAATTTATACTTATTTTAAAAAATAACTATAAATGAATTCAAGCAATGAATTAAAAATAATGCACAATTATTATAAGCTTTACATATTTAAGTGACCAAATTATTGATTTAGTATTAACTATTTTGCTAAGTTTTGTTCTTGGATTTAATACAAAAAATCATTCAATAATTTTTTTGACTAATTTTCTAATCAACATTATTAAAATTTAATTTTATATATATATATATATATATGCATCAAAGTAAAAGACAGTAAAAACTAAAATCCATACAGAATGAAAATTAAAATATTGAATCTCTTTGAGTTTCTTTCCAGTTTTCAACAATTGTGTCAATTTTAAACAATGAATCCACTACAGATTCTTTCATGTGAAATCTATTGTATGTGCAAGTAAAATATGGTCTTGAAATGCTACCCACAGTTTCAAAGTACCACATTCAAACTCATGCAATCCTTTTACAATGTAACATGCCATATATCTGACAAATTTATTCAATGCTATCCACGTGAGAGCAAAAATTAATTATTGTCTGCTCTCATGGAATTCACATAATGCGCTTATAATAGTGCAATCAGAGCTCAGAAATGTGAAACAACACTTGTTGAAACATTCACACATGCAAACCTGCAGCAAAATCAAAATACAGTGCTTGACCAAGTCATACAATTAGCTAAAATCAAATAAGGGTCCAAATTCATAATAACTCTGCATTGCCACATCATCACTGGGAAGATCCACAATAATTGTCTGTAAACATGTAAGCTTATAATAACTTCTCGATTATGATTGACTTCAAACAGAGCTACTATTACATTTGTGTAAGCCATTTCATGAGATCCAACCATGCGAAGTGTCCAAAGGACAGGAATTGGATACGTCTAGCTTGGAGCAATACAGAAACGGGGTTCAAGTTTATGAGGAGAAATCGAATTGTTATAGCAATCGAAAGAAATTGTAAAAAAAAAAACCCACTCAAACTCACACATACAGAGACCAAATCGCCCAAGCTCTACAGTAGCAGAAATTTGAGGCAGCAAGTGTATTCCCGTAGTCTGCAAACTCTACAACAGATGGTGTAGTTCGAGGCCTCCACAACGCAATTTCATAAGTGCACACTGTCTACATACATGGATCTTTCTGTGGGGTGTATAGGATCAGAAGAGATCGCAATTTGTAAGAGCCAATCAAGAGTCAAACTCAGAGTTGTGCATATTTTTGTACACTGCTGTTAGGTCTTCGACTGGTTTCTTTATACATACCGCAATCCTTCAACTTCGTTTTCCTCGGTTGTTGCAACCCACCTTCCAATCTAACACCTTTAACACTCTGAAACCAGCATTTCAAGCTCCACTAATCGACAATCCTCCTCCTCCTCCAAGCATCAAGAGCGTCAAGACGTGAGGTGGCCGGAATCTTTCAGCATGATCAAAACTATGCTCATAGCCTGTACACTCCATTTCAAAGAGACTAGCCAAACCCCTTACATGGCGAGGTAGATTAAATACAGGGTTGGGAGAGTACCTAATCCACCTATCAACGTAATCCTTGTGTGGCCAGGTTGGCGTGAGGAGGAGGAATCATTCAATTCCTTCATGTGCTTCACAATAAGTGAGATCGGTTGATTGTTGGACATCATAAAAGCTATGGCGTACTAGCTGGAGACATGGCTAGGTCTGGTTCAGGAAAACTGAAAGTGGCGTCCATGGCCAACGCGGCTGAGGGTGTGAAGCAACTGCTGGAGCTGTAAACATTCCCGAGGCCAAAGCCGAATCCGTTGGGGCTTGGGAAGCCAGTGGGGCTAGGAAGGCCGAAGGTAGAAGAGAATCTGAGATTGGAGAAGGTGGGCGACATGGGAGGGAGAGAAGAAGCCGCGGTTGCACTTGTATCTGGCTTTGAAGCCGGAGCATTACCCTCCGCAATTTTTTCGGCAAGTTGTCGGATGACTGCGCTGCCTGGCGACTCCAGCGAATTCACCCACACTTGGTCACTTGGTGACAGCTTGGGTAACGGAGAAAATGACAGTGGAGATGGCACTGCAAATGGCGAGGCACCATGGTTTGATAGAGGGGAGTAGCTTGCGAAAGGAAACGAGGGTGGGTGGGTCGCTGCTGCAGGGTTTGGTTGCGATTGCCCAGAGGGTTGTACAGGGGGCTGGACAAGGGCAGGGTAGGTGCCGGTTGGTCGCAACGGCGGCGGGGCAAGACTTGACAATCTGGAGTTGGGAGGCTTGGGTCCAGAGGGAGGTGGATTCGCAGGCAGGGAAGTGCCTGTCAGCTGTTGTACTAGAGAGCGGAAGTCGCTTGGTTCTGTCTTGTACACCTGGGGAGCTAGTCTGGGTTGTGCCAACGTCGGTCGCAAGCCTTTCTTTATCTTACTAGACGATTTGCTAACTGCTAACGATCCTCCACTCTTGACTACTTTTCCCAACTCTCCTGGTTCGCCGAGGTCCATGGATATAGGAGCTGCCATGAAATACAACCTACCTACTTACTCCTAACAAGCTTCACCAAAAATCCCCCGTGTGTCTATTCTCTCACAACGGACTGCTCACACTAGGATTACGATGATAAATTGCGACGATTGCCATAACTCGCACCTCGTGACTCAGTTGGGCAACACAACCGCTCTAAGTGTGCAGCCCTCACAGGAGAGCTCTCACGATTTTATGGACGAGCTACCACCACTGCAGACTTACCCTTGCAGCACTATCTCCAGACCCATGCAATCAACACCTGAACAAGACACAACGGCACTGTTTTCTGAGCTCAGAATCTTGAAATTCTCACATTCCTTTTCCATCTCTCAAAAACCACAAGCTCCATCCACTCCGCGTCCTTTACATGCAACCAACTCACAAGCCTCAACTGCCACCGCTTAAAACCATCACCAATTAACCGACTAGCTTCAACATACAGAATACCTTCGAAAGAAAGAGAACATCTCTCCACACTTGAATCTCCCTCCCAGACACTAGGTGTCTTTTAACAGACGCCTATAAACCAGGACCCGAGACGCCTAACCTTGACCAACCTCTAAAGTCGTCATGTGTAAGACACAGCAACGCAGAAGGGAAGGAGTGAACGAACAAACGGCCTACGCCTTGACCGGAGACCTGATTGACAGAAACATCCCACAACCAATCACCTGCAAGAGAGCGACGCTAACTCACACCTCTCACCCACAGAACTCACTTGCAAGAAAGAGTCTCCACTTGAGGGATCATCAACCACAAAAAAGCACCAACACACAAACCATCGTAATCCCTTGCCACCAGATTCGAGCAAAATTACCTGCTACAAAATTAGAAAATGGGGCGGAAGAATCCCACGTCCCAATTGTCCAAACCACCCCAAAAAAAGAGCCCCTGCTGAGCATCAGCAGCATCGGCAGCATCTAGCTCACCCACTGATGTTTGTCGTGCTCCAGCCCACACACACCGTGTGCTTTCCCGCATCCACTGCGTCCGCTCCGTTAGTTGAACCAGCCCCCCGCCCAGCCACCAGATTTTTGCAGGCTAAATCGAACTCCAACTTGTTCCACACTCACTTTTCTCTCGCTCTCTCTCTCTCTCCCCCTCTCTCCCCACAGCCAGCAGCGATGGTCCTTGAGCTTTTTGAACTGCGACCGGTCAAAGCAACGACGCAAAAGACGCGATGACCTAAGCTACGAGGAAAGAAAGGCTCGCGACCCAGCAATTCCCCTTTCCGAGGCGTAGCGTATCCTTACGGAATACGAATCCCGAGGTAGATACCTCTATCATTCGCGGGCATAGGTAGGGAGATGAGTCCGGTATGTGCAGGGTAAGGTCGCTTACCCTGCTTTGCTGCATGGTGGACTAATCGGGTGCGGGCATCGGGTGTTGGCTTCCCCACCCTATCACCGTCTTCGTGAGCCGAACCCACGCAATTCGTATTGTTCATCGCGCTTTCATCCATTTATGTAGTTCTGTTGTAGAAATGAGATTTGGATGAATGAAATTATCTAGTTATGGTCCCTAGCAGCCACAATAGAAAGCTCATTAAACATAGAAACCTCCACAGCCTGATAATGCAGCCTTTATTATCTCCTTTTTCATGATCCCCCAATCATATCCCCATTGGGCACATGTTCCCAGGATGGAGGGTTTTGTTTGGGAACAGTGCCCAACTGGAAAAACAAATAACTCTTGCCCTGTTGGAATAACTCCCAAAATTAATTATTCTTTTCATGGACAGCTGTCAGTTCACGATTCCTCTTCTAAAAAATACATAAAAATACTTGTATTTTTATGTTTATTTAAATTGTTCACTATATTCAATATGTTTTTACATAATGTGTTACTTTACACATCACATTTGATTTTGCGTATTGTCTTATGTTTTGTACCATGTACCATATGCAAACCACTTGCATACAATTTTTTGGATTCTTTATTTTTATCCAACTCTTTATCAATATTTTGAAATATCTATACCTGTCATCAATATTGTTTTCATCTCAGAAATAGCTATACTTACATTGACCTCAAAACAAAATATGTACATTGAACATGATTCTGTTTAATAATAAACAATGCTATGATAACATACATGATATCAATTATTACATTTTATTATTAAAATAGATATCAATCATTAAACACACACACAAGAATAAAAGTAAAAATAAATGTGAAGCATTAGGAATGCATATGTATGAATCGAACATTTACAACATCTTTTTAAAATTAGGTCTGCACTTTGTGTGTGTACATAGATATACTCAATTGTTTGTTAAAATAAAACATTATTATTTTTTAATTGTGAAATTTTTATTTTTAAAATATAAAATTTAAATATGTTACAATCCTATTTGTATTTTGAATGTATATATATATATATATATGTATGTATAATTTATTGTTAATTTGAGGTCAGGATTATGGACGAGTTTGTAATAAAAGTTAAGCATATCAAAGGTGATTGGAGTTATTTACAAATGTCCAAAATTCAAATTATTTTTTTATTGAAAATTTTATGAAACTTTATTGAATTTATAAATATTTTAATAATTATAATGTAAAAGGAAGTAAAAGCTAAAAATCAAAATAAATTCCAATGTGTCAAGTATTAGAATAGTTTAGCTCTTGTATAAAGACTTGAAAATCAAAAGAGTGAGACTGTAAGAATTTCAAATATATATATATATATATATATATATATATATAATTGATAATTAGTTTTGAACTAGGTAATCAAAATAAATAATTGTCACATAAAACATACAAGAGAAATTGTGCTTTTTAAAATGTATCAATCAATAAAATCATTTGTGAAATTTTATTATCATCAACATATATACCAAATATTTTGGTTTACTCCAAGAGTGTACATTGATGTAGTACTTGAGAAAGTAATTATATATATAAACAACAAAAAGTGGTTTTAGTCTACAAACAATGAATATTTTTAAGGCTTGCTGTCACAAGTGATGGCATCAAACCATACAGCATCAAGATGAAGACAATCAAAGTGTAGAACAAGTAACTTTGTAAACAAGCTCAAGTCATTTTTTGGTCTTACAGATTATTGTAAGCAATTTGTTTCCAATGTTTTGAAGGTGTTAATTGCTTTTTTTTCCAAATTTGTTGAGAAAAACTCTTGATTTTAAGTATTTGAGAAATTCAAGTCTAAACTTGTAATCATTTTGTTTTTATTTTTTAATTGTTTTAATTTGAAGTTGAACTTAGTAGAATATTTTATGCACATATGTTTAGTTTTATTTTTGTTTTATTGAAAGGATTGTAATTTAACTTACAAGATTATTTTCTTATAATTGGAAGAAGAATGATGACTGTTATGGAAATTAAAGTAATAATAATGCATAGTTCTCATGATTCATATACTGAGGTTAGTAGAGGCTTAGAATTTAAATTGAAAGAAAAGACTACAAAAATCTGTGAAAGTCCAGAAGTTGTTTAATAAATTAAAGATACAAACATAAAAAAATTGAAGTCAGTGGATGACTTCCTCATGTATAACAATCTGGATCTTCCATACTTAATAATAACTTGAGGTTTTTTTAGAGCTAAAGGAAGATTTATAATAACTTAATAATATATATATATATATATATATATATATAGATCAACTCATTTGTATGAACTCATATATATATATATATATATATATATGAGAGTTTGTAGAATTATTTCCAATACTTGAGGAAATCATGAAGCATGTTCAAATATTATAAATATTAGTCAAAATCAAAGTGCATTAGAGATTCTATATCCAAAATTTCACAATTTTACTTGTAATTTAAAAAAATGAAATTCAAACTTTTCCAAATAAATAAGACAAAATTTGGAATATATAGTAGACATGCTATTCTTGTTTAAAAAAATGCAAATATCCAAAAAGAAGTAAGGATTATTTAACACAATAAATATGATTTTTATTAAATATATGTATATATATATATATATATATATATTTATTTATTTATATATATATATATTAACATTACTTAAATATTCAAAATCAAAAATATTCAAACATGTTAAAAAACACAAAATATATTTGCAGAGACATTAATTTTTATTCTATAGAAGTAAATATATGTTGTTTAATTATGAATTAGCTATAAGTTTTTGTAACCTTTCTTGAGATAATTATAAGTTTCCATTTGGAAATGTTATATGTCTTTGTAATTTAGAACTAAGTAAAGAAGAATGTCAATTTTCATGTTTTTTTAATTAGTTCCGTTTTATTCAATTAGCTTGTTTAAGGTTGTAAATTTTAAGCTTGAGTAGCTTTGGGACTTAATTCCAATTATACAATTTTTACAATGCATACAAACTTGTAATAAATTTTAAGAAAATATATTGCCATACCATCCAAAAAATCTTAGAAGTGTTTCTAAGTGTTTTTTTAGATCATATTAAAATGCTAAAAAATATTTTAAATTTTTTTATTGCATAATAAATTACTTAAAATATAAACTATAAGTAATTATTTTAAAATGAATTTATAACTTTAATCAAGTCAATATTATTTCTAAAAAAATAATAATATTAAAAGTAATAATTATTTTTATTACTTTAAATTAGATTTATTTTTTAGAAATAATATTTAAAGTAAAAAAATAATAATGTAAATATTAGATAAACAAGTTAACTTTAAATATTATTTCTAAAAAATAAATCTAATGAAACAACAATTTTTTTCTTTTTTTCTTCATTGCTTTGTTACAAGGCTAAAATATTAATATTATGTATATTAGTATACTAAAATATGCTATTATTATTTTTATAAAAAATTCTACTATCTTTTGTTTTAATAGATCAATTATTTCTTTAAAAAATATCATACTTAGACTATATAAAAATTAGCACAAATCATAAACAAAAATACATACAATATCTATTCTAATATAAAAAAATATATGTCTAATAATCAAAAACTTCCAAAAAAAATATTAATTTGTAGCTATTTAATTTAACTGGAATAAAAAATAAAAAATAAAAACTGTGACGTTAAAAGATGAGTGAAATGTTTTCAGCTCAAGTTTACTAATGAATATAGAAAAAATATAAAAAAATGGCAGCTTATAACATAAGATTTTTAAGCCATCTATTCTTTAAAATCATTGTTGTAATGTGGATGGTAACTAGTAGCTCAATTATTATGTTGACTGGCTAAAAGTGCACAAAGCCCAAAGTAAGATTCAAAATCATATAATAAATTTGAAAGAAAAAAGAAAAAAGAAAAAAGAAAATATATATTGGCTAAAATAGTTAGCAAATAAAGTCATTACAAAAAATATCAAAAAAATACAATTATGATAACTTGATTTATACAATAAATCTTGCATAACTTCACAATTTAAAAAAGTAAGTTGAATCTTTGGTTTCGAAGGTGTATTTGATTTTAAGAGTAAATCCTAGGTTTTTTTAAGGAATCTATTAAATTAAATTGATTTATAAATTACTATTTCTTAATTTTAACTACATAAGTATTATCAAAGAAGAATTTTATTAAAATATACATGTTTCATTTGGCACAAGCCATATCATTTGTTCTTTTAAGGATTTACAAGTTTGAAATATCAATTGGCATGATTATAAAGAAGAGAGTTTAAGACTTATTTTACAATATTATATATATATAATACAATTCTTTTATGTAATATAATAATGTAACTAAGGATAAAGTATTATCTATGATTTTTGAAATTTGTACTACAACAAATTAAGATATAAGAAGGTCTTGTGCATAAAAATTCAAATTATAAAAAAATATTTAACATGTATAAATGAAACCAGATCATATTCCCATTTAAACAATGTGTGGTTAAGAGAAACCTTGTATGCAATTTGGTAGGTCATTTAAAAGGTGTCAATTCTAATTGATGTGATAAGAGGATACCAACTTTTATATATATATATATATATATATATTTACCACATTTTAACAAGTAATATGAAATTGTGGTTGTGTATTGAGTTAAAATATAATCCACTGTACTTTATATTAAATAATCAATAATATACGTGGTCTGATTGTTTCTAAAGCATAACACAAAATGAATCAAGTTAAAAAAAATTTAGATTTCATTTTATGTTTTTTTTGCATTACACTATTAATGTTATTAAGTTCTAGTATTGTGAATTATTTGACATCAAGTTGTCTGATTGAATAATTTAGGACTGCAAATATGTCGAGAATCATATACATTTCCTTTTTTAAAAAATCGCTCAGCATTAGATTATTGATAAATTGGATTGACAAATTTTACATATCCCAAGCGACTTTTTTTTTATTGTAGCAAATCAGATAATGTTTATTTAATAGATTCAAGAAAAGCTTAATTATTTCAAATTTCTTTACACACATATATATTATTATTTATTTATTTATGTGTAAATTTTTACACAATATCCATATAAGGATTATCCGAAATACATATCTATTTTTATAAAAATTATTTATAATTATCAAAAAAAACAAAATGATGTCTTCTGAACTAACATTGCAAAAAATAAAAATAAAAAAATAAATAGGTGATCTCTTATTTAATTTTAATTGGTATACACAATTATATGATTATAGTATAGAATTTTTTTATTTTTTCATTTTTAAAAAATATTATTCCACGAGTGCTAAATTTACACACACACACACACACACACACACACATATATATATATATATATATATATATATATCACACACAAGAATATTGAACATTTTATAATGTTTTTATTCAAATTGAGCTAAACATGTTATTATTTTGACTATATTTTTTATTAGATAGATGTAGATATTCAAAAAATTAAACTAAAATTAGAATAATATGATGTATTCTCTCATGCAAATCTTTAGTTATGTATTATTTCAATTTTATATGTTCTGTTCCAAAATTATGCTAAAATAGTTTAATTTGAAGATGTTCTTTAATAGTCTTGATAAGATACAAAGTACTTAGAATAGATAATACAAATTATATATTCAAAACTTGGCTTTTATTCATATATCAGAAGGTTTTATTAAAAAAATCACAACTTGTATACATGTAAAAGCCAAGTTTTATGGTTTGTAGTTATTAGTAATTTCTAATTTTGATCAATATTGCAAATGTACAACAAATTGCAACTTCATGATTTTCTTGAAACCTTTTAAGAAAAGTAATGCTAAAAAGAACAAAATAAATGTTGTCTTGTTCTAGTTTACATCCTATAAAAACTGATATGAAAATTTCAATAGGGATATAGAGTTTGTAGAAGTTATAAAAACTTATCATGAAAAACTTGAGAAGCTTGTCAAAGGTCATTGATAATTTTAAAAAACCACAAAGATCTTTGGAAGACCGTAGAATACTTCTAAAACTTTTAAAATATTGTAAGAGATTTGAAATTTCATACAAAATTGTACAAATTTTTGTTAGATTTTTCAAAGTATTATAAAAGTATAATATAGCTTAACAAATTGTCCTAATTGAATTCAAATATCTCCCAAGAATTTTGAAAGATTCATGAAGTTGTAATCTTTTATTTGTCTATAATAAGAATTTTTGAGTAAAAATTGTTCCATATTTTAGCCATTGCCACCAACAACACCAAATTCTATGAAAATAAAATACATAACATTTCAGTAATTAATATTCAAATGTTACAAATATTAAGTGCTATTAAATTTACATTCAACACACAATGTATTCAAAGCTTTATACTATTATGCACCTATAATTTATATTTATACATAATTTTTTTCATGTTTAATTTACAATTGAAGAATATTAATACTTATTTTATTTTTACTATTAATTAACTTAAAATAATCGAAACCAGAAACAAACAAACTTGAATCAACTAATAAAAAACAACCATGGAACACAGATTTACATCCAAAATTGTTAAATTTTATTATAATACTAGTGATGGATTTTATTAAATTATTCAACAATTTGTTTTTACAAATTTAAATCATTGCCCTGAGAATGGTTAGTAAGGCTGAGAGTAGGCTTGAAAATCGAGGGTACACACACTTCCTTATCTTCAAACCATGCATGATGTTGTTCACAAAAATGACGCAAGGCGATAGGGTTTCAAAATAGGGTTCTAGAATAGAATATACCCCTAATCCTAAAAGACAACTCCAACGTCGAATGGAAGGGAATGAGGATCACACAGAGTGAAAATTGGTGTGAAATTGAGAATGGACACTTAAAGCGGGCAAGAATCAATCTCCATCAGCCTATGCGACTCAGACACATGTGAGCTCCTGGATGGTCCAGAGGTGGATGAATGAGAAGTCCAATCCCCTCCATCATGTGCAAAGCACCGCATTGGTGCTCCTTTCCAAAATTATAATGACCATATGGGAGGGTGAATGTGTATCAGATGAATAATAGTTACATCTATGGATGATTTTCTTTTTGAGCGTGGACTGTGTCACTGTGTTCGTCGACGAACCATGGGGCCCACCTTGGAAGCTTTTGTAAAGGTGACCTGAGCAGCCTTCTCTGCATCAGGATGTGTGTGTTACTCTGGCTGCCTGGATTGGATTGTGTTGTGTTAAGCGGTGCTTACTGAAGCTGAGGTAGCGAGGGCATCGCACCCGAGTGGCTTGCACCTCGCTGGCAAGCACACGAAGGGAGTTTTTGGCATGCATCCATGCGTGGGGAGCGTGAAACAAACGACTCCATCATTTGCAGCCGAAGGAGGAAGGAGAGAGAGAAGGTTATCAAGCGAGAAGCCTCTTTGTCTTTGTGCGGCCAGGCAGGCAGGTAGGCGCTTCCTTTCCCCCACGAGACAAGCCGAACTGATACACAAAAGCCAGACAGCAAACAAGAGATAGCATCCACGTCCTTCATTCCTGGACGACGCTGTGCTTCTAGAAGCCGCGAGTGGGCCACACTACTAATACAACCAGACTGCAACATTCAGACAGTGAGCCAGAGACAGCGAGAGAGTGTGTGCGCGCGCACTGGCAGGCTCTGCTACGACGCAGAAGTGCAGCAAGAGCTGGACCGAGGGCTGTCCTCCTCGCCCTCCTCTTCCTCCTCCGCTGTGTGGCCGTCGCGGAAGATCCAAGCTTCGGATGATGGTCCACAGCGCAGCGTCTGTGCGAGTGGGCGAGGAGGGAGGGAGGGAGGTTTGGCCCTGCCCTGCAGCATCGGGGAATCCGGGGGGGGGGGGGGGGGGGAGCACGACATGGGCATGGGAGTGGGGGCGAGATCCTCGTGCTTGTTGCGCCTCCCTCGGTTGCAGTCGCCGCCGAATGTCGCAGCATCGGAGCCCGCCCATCCCCACGCACGGCCCGGCCCGGCCCAGCCAAGCCCATCTGTCGATGGGACTAGGAGACGACCTGAACCACGCCACCCTCTTTATTTGCCAAAAATAAAAAAGTTATGCACGATCAAAACGGTATGTTTTCATACTTTTTTCATCTTGTAGTGTTCTTTTTGGAACAACTATTTATTATTACAAAACATGTGAATTTTTTTGCATATAAAATATAAAGGTGGCTTTGTCGTTTACAATAAAGCACAAAATCACAATATTAGGTTAGAAGATAAGATTAAATAGTTAAATAAATAAGTTGTAACTTCTGACTGTTGTAACTTCCAATGCATTCAAGCATCTTAAATAAGTAGTGAAATCATGATCATTACAAGAAGTTGCAGCTTTCGTGGCAGTCAAGGTATTTTACTTACATCTTACATCTTAACTTACAGAACATTACTTAAAAATTGATTACAGTCATTAAATTAACATTCATGTTTAATAACATGAATAAATAAATAAATAGCCACGTGACAAAGCAAATGAGTATGAAGCAGAATCTACAAATATCACTTTGAATTGAAATTGATGAGTCCAAATATATATATATATATATATATATATATAATCAAATCTTCAAGGTGTTATATGTGGAATGAATAATAACTGTCATTATCAAAAAGAAGTTGGGCATATATCTATAAATGTATATGTGTGTGATTTTCTTAAATTGTGATTTGAACACGCACATTAAAACTACAATCATGACATAATATTACAATGTTGTTAAATCATGTTTATTAGAATCAAGCATAAACCACAAAAGATATTGATTATGAGTACTACAGATCTTATTACTTTGATTAGATATTGACTAATATAATCGCATTTTTTATAATATTTCGTCACAAGGATAATCATAGTATTTATCACACATTAAAATAATTTGTTCAAACTTAAGAATCTATTTTTATTTTTGAATATCAGGAATCGTGTTAAATAATTAGAAGCTAATAGATCCAAAATTTAAAAACTTAAATTATTGCACTAATAACACAATGCAGTTTTAAATGATATAAACCATTTTATAATCAACTCTTAAATTGATTTTTATCATATTTAATTTAATTTTTTGTAACATCGCAAATATGTATTTTTCACAGGACAAATCTTTAAATCTTTTATTGATTTGTAATTTTTATTGCATGCTTTTAATTGATATATTTTAATAATATATAAAATATTTAAAATAAAAGTATAAAAGTAATGAAGCAATGGCAACAACTTTAAAGCCCAATACAGACTTTACTTTTTGCAAAATATATTATCAAGTCCCATATGACTTGGGTTCACTTGGCTATTCCTCATCACATGTTTGTTCAAATCTATATATTTTCAAATTTCGATAAATAAATATTCTGTTTACGTCAATTCTATTTTTAAATTAAAGTTTGTATTAAAAAATACCTTAAAGATTTACTTCTCAAAGTTTCTTTAAAAATACCTATTGATTTTTTGGAAAAAACATACAAGTGAACCTTAATGCTCTTCCAACAAAGACAGTGATGTCATTCAAAATGTGCTTAAGATTATTTGGTTTTTAATTTGCAAATCAATATAATTTCAGTTTAGTGGCGTGCACGTCTAAATTGACACCCACCATCCACCCGCCGCGTGTCATGCTCACAACCAACTCGAATACGGAAAGCGGCGGAAAATTAGGGCTCCGAAATTAGGGCTTTGGAAATCGGGATTTTGCGAATCCTCTACCCCGATCGGCCGACGCGCAGCTCAGCGAATCAAGCTCTCCGATCTGCTCCTGGCTTCGAGCCCGAACGATGTGCTTGGCGCAGCCTATCCTGGAGTCTATTAAGATTGGCCAGAAACGAAGATCGTGTCTGCTTGGTTTTGGTACAAGCATCCCCGTTGTTTCGCACTCTTTCCAGGAACTGTTACGATTTTCCTCTTAAAACTGTTCATTTTCATGCTCAGTGTCACCCGTCACAGCGTCGTGACCTCAACCTTGACTAATTTCTCACCTCTTTCGAAGAAGCTGTGTACGGGGTTGTGGCAAAGACTAACACTCTTGCAAGTAAAATTGTTACTTAGACTTCAGCTCATTGAGCTATTTGCTGCAATCCCCCTCCCAATCCGGCGCTCGACCCTCTCACCGCTGTTTTTTCGATGGTTCGGGAGCCCACTGAATTAAATATGGAACTTCCAAGATCCAATCTCCCGTTCAATAGCAGAATCGATGTCGTTCTTAGCAGCATTTCCTTGGTGTTCCTTGCTTCAGTAGACCAGTCATCAGTACACGTTGTAATGAGTACGAACAAGTGATCAAAACAGGCACAACCAAGTGATCCAAACACGGATCTCCAACAAACTAACGCCCAGAAGACTTGAGCTGTAAGTCAACTCCTGTCACATGCCCTGCAATCAAACATCGGAACATGATTGCTGACGCTATCGGATCAGCATACAATATAATAGGATATGACAAAAACATCGTGGACAGTTGAAGCTCCACTTCGAGCGTCCCTGACACTTGGACAACACTTGGATTCTGATCAACACCTCTTGCTCGGTCAATGGGAAGCACAGACAGACATGGAAGCTACATACGAATGTATTATACCCAGTCACCACCGACTGCATCCAAACTCAATTCGTGGAACCTGTGACTTATTACTGCAGAATTTTTTGTGCGCAAGTGGTTCATCACATCTGACACTCGTGCACGCCCTTCAGAGGTCAACTTGAGACCTCTTTCTAAGAACTGCTAGTTTCCAGCATCGATAAGCCAGTTCATTGCTCCGTCTCCCTCTATCCGTGTCAAAGTTCTTCTCTAGCCACTGGACACCACGCACTTGAAGCTGCAGGGAAGAACACTCTCTCTGATCACTCTGACACAATTCGCTGGAGCAATACAACCTATCACATCATGCAGATGAATAGAACTAAGGTTCTCGTGTTGATCGAACTGAAGAATTCAATGCTGTGTGCACTCACTGGAACCATCTTCTCGAAAACTTCTCGAATTCTCATGCCTCGGAAACCAGCTTGCAACTTCACGATTCGATGTCGAATCCGCAGACAAAAATGAATGCTGTTACAGAATTCCTTCTGAGCACCTTAGCTTTGACAATGATTGTCTGGGTCATTGAGACAACCCTTGATTACTGTCTCATATGGAACCTTGATTAATCCTCCCGTCCCCAAAGTTGTTCCACCGAAAAACTTGCAGAGAATTATGACAGGTCAGAAAGAGGGGAATGCAGTCTTGTACACCCTTACCTCTTAGCTCCATCGGACGATTAAGTTCACGCAAAGCACTGACCATGCCTTTGAAGACAACATCAAAGCAACTAAGCTGAAAAGCAATTTGAAAGTGCGCCATAAATTTCATGAAAGAGCAACCTCACCCACCCAGTGAAAGCAACCGTGACACGGTTTCAGGTTGCATGGCCGCCCTGTTGTCCCTAGAGCCTTTCCATCATCACGGAAGCGTGTGCATTTCCTCATCCGTGCCAGAACAGGGAGTTAGTCCTGGAGTTCCAATTAGCGAATATCTATCAATGCATAAACTTAGCAGCCATGACGGTCAATGTATACTAGACTGTATCTAAACTTCGACAGATTGTAAAACACAGCACCTGTCTGACAGCGTCTTTGGTCAGATTCGGAATAGGATTAAGTGACCTGATTATTGTGTCAAGGATTATGCAAACGCACCACATTAAAACTTGATGTGATCAACTCAGTTACGGCTTTAAAGACGGTACCTAACTATTTTCTGATTGTTATATCAAATTTGTGTTTCTGGTTGTTCAAATACAAAGTTGGAGATGGGGTTTGAGTGCATTGAGACAAGCTCATTAACAGATGGAACTTACAGATATCAATCTGGAATATTTTGCATCACATTTGACAGTCAAGGAGGTGCTGTTACGGCCAATTACACGAAATTAAATGTTCCCTAAGGTTTGCCTTCTGATCCGAAAGTCTTCCATTAGGAAGGTTCGACAAATGCATCAGTGTTAGAGCGGCGACACAGATAAAAATCAGTAGTACATGAACAAAAGCCTCACCGTTACTCGAAGGTGAGTGACTGGTAGAGCATGAAGCCCATTCTCCTCAGCTAAGTGGGCACTATTCATTTCGCGAGACACCTCACATGATAAATCGAAACCTAGCTAACAAGAGTCTGCACTGATTCTGTGAAAAGCATTATTGGACTGAATTAGCAAGCAAATTATCACAAAACTGATAAAACGGAAATCTTTATTAATGTTTTACAATGTCAATTCCATCGAATTTGGAAATGTATTGCGTTTCACATCGTAACAAATCAAAATGGTGGCTCCTGCCCAACTTGTGACAAAGAAAGTTTTAGATCAGAGATATTTTTAGTACGAAGATATGCAGCAAAATTTCCCAAAATTCGTTGGCGAAACTGTTCGTAGTGCTGAGGGAAACTCAAGTATCAGTATTATGACTGATAAAAAATGCTATCCTTCACGATTGGCATTTAGGCAATGTCAGCAACTTGGTCCGCAGCGGCTCTTGCGCAAAAGAAAGCAATTTGATCACTTTAGATAATCATACAATCACATGGACAATTCAAGGCGGTGGTATTGTGACTGCATTCGGGAAGTACACGCACCAAAACAAGGACTCAATGAGCCATGAGAAGCCAGAGGAATTTTGCAGAGTACCAATACAATTTACTATGATTACGGGCTCCTAGTCCAGTATTTCCATTGATGATTTACAAGCAAGGGCTCTCAATTAGAGTCATTAACATAAAGCCGCAGTTTCAGAGTTACCCGAGATTATGCTGCAACCTTCTTTGAAGTAACTGCATTGCAGATTGAGACGAACTCAGGTCCCTTTAGCGACGCTCCTCCTACAAGGAATCCATCAATGTCCTCTTTCTTCGCAAGCTCAGCACAGTTGGATCCGTTAACAGAACCACCATAGATGATGCGAGTAGCCGAGGCAACCTCAGGTGAAATCTTCTCGCTCAACCACGAACGGATAGCAGCGTGCACCTCCTGCGCTTGCTCGGGAGTGGCAACTTTGCCTGTGCCAATAGCCCACACTGGCTCATACGCTATGACGACTTTAGACCAATCGGAAATCTCGTTGGAGTACGCTTGCAGCTGCTCGAACACAACCGCAGTGGTGCGGCCAGCTTCACGCTCCTCAAGCTTCTCTCCAACACACGCGATTACGCCCAATCCCTTGGACAATGCATAAGCACTCTTTTTTCCGATGGTGGCATTAGACTCTCCGAGAACGTGCCGGCGCTCAGAGTGGCCCTGAATAACCCACTTCACGCCGGCATCGACCAGCTGATCGGCACTAATCTCACCGGTGAAGGCTCCACCCTTGCCCACCCAACAATTTTGAGCTGAGACTTCGATACGGTCTGTCAACGACCCGATGACCTGACCGATGTAGAGGAATGGGGGAGCGACCACAACGTCGACATCGTTCTCAATGCTGGCACGATTCAGCTCGTTCACGAGCTGCTTGATCGACGCGGTGGTTCCATTGCACTTCCAGTTCCCACCAACGAAGAACTTCCCCGATCCAGTCATGGTGACAACGCCCGTGCAATCCTTTTTCTCACTCTTCTCCCTGCGTCGCAACCACGTCACGTCCTTAAAGTCTGTCAATTCACAGCAGGTGCCACAAACCTCAAAAAACAACCTCACAATTCCCCTTCGACAACCCGTTCGAAGTGCAACCAAAAACTCGAGCACGAACGGCATAGATATAATCCAGCAGAGACCACAATGATAACAGACGAGGCTCACCTGAGCAACGAGGAGCACAGATTACAATAGCATTGGATCAAAAGGGCGAGGAGAGCATAGATTCTACCGCCGGTGTAGTCTTAAAACTGTAGAGGGGAAGAGCTGACAAGGCGCCGAGAGGGCTGACTCTGCGAGTATCGAAGACGCTAGAAGACGCCAAGAGGGGCGAGCGGCGGCGGCCGCAAAAGGAGGAGGACTGCCGCTGCCGTTGGCACGGTAATGGATCCCCATGGACCCTTTGACCGTGGTTCTTCTTATCCGGTTCTATTTTTTTATCATGTTGATTTGAGCTAATAAATTCCTAATTTTTCATGATGATCAACTCTATCAAAAGTCTTGTGTACACTTTATGTTCTTGTTACTAACCAGTTCCTTTAATAAGTACTAATTGTATTATATTATAAAGTATTAACATACTTCAAGTTAATGCTAGTATAATATTTTTCTTAAAATATATACATAAAATCCTATGTGTTTTAAGTGCTAAGCACTGCTTCAATTGAGAAATTACATTTTCATTTTAAAACCACAACTCTGGTTATTTGTTTAAAATGAATATAAAATTACTTATTATAATTATACATCATGCTTTGTTATATACAGGATCTTCATAATGTGCAGAGATTGTATAGTAATTAAAAAAAACATTATTTAATTATTTAATTTTTTAAATAATTTTTGGATGTTAATATTTCTTTTACAAAAAAGTATATTGACTTATTTTATTATTTTTTTAAAATAATTTTTTTAATATAAGTATTAAAAATATTATTTTTATACTTATATATTTTATTATTTTTCTAATTATAAGTTATGACGAGTGGTATATTTATGATCTTGTGGCATTTTTTTTATACACTTAAATTAAAATTTATTAAACTTAAAGATTTTATTTTTGTTGAGAAAGAATTATAAAAAGATGTTGAAGAGTCTATCTATATCGATGTGGTTGTATATTACATACATAGAGAAGGAGAGAAAATAAATAGTAGCTCCCTATTAAACTTTGACACTGTAGGTATAGTGTTTATTGTTTTCTATAATAAATAGTATAGAGAGCACAGTTGCATTAAATGCTTTCAACACTCCTCCTCACTTGACATAATATAAAATTTGCATATAATTATGATCTACACTTTTCTGTAATCTCGCAAGTTCTATAGCTGTTGCCTTATTAAAACCTTATTTGGAAAAACTTGACCGTAGTTGAGGACAAAACCACAAATGAAGGAAAAAGAATATAGCATCCTTTTCTATCCATATACATGGTAAAAATCCAATGGATAAAAAATCTATTGAACGGATGAAAAATATTTATTTAATTATTTTGAGCATTTTTTTTTTTTTTTTTTTTTTTTTTAATGCATTCATTGGCTCTCTTGCTCAAAAAAAGCAAGTCATTACATACTAGTGCCATAGACAAGGAGGCGATGGATGTATAATAGAAGAGCTTTGGTGAAGAGATCAACAAGGTTATCTGCAAATGCTATTTTTTTGATTTCAAGCATCTGTTTGGTTACCAAGTCATAGTTGTAATTAAAATATTTTGGATCTATATACTTTGTCTTATTGCATTTGATAAAACCAACTTATCTTTGCATAATACAAGCGGTATTATCTTCATATAAGATAGTTAGAGAATTATCATACAAAAGCTTGTAGATTGTTCGGATGAGCTTGTCAATTGATCGCAACCAAATACATTTCCAAGATGCTTCATATAAGGCAATAATTTCTACATGGTTGGGTGATATTGCCATTATAGTTTGTTTTATTGACTTCTAAGAGATTGTAGCTCTATAATGTAAAAAAATATATCTCGATTAAAACTAAGCTGTTATAAGATTAGATTTATAGCCAACATCAGCATATCCAATTAATTTAAAATTTACAAATCTCAAATATTATAATTCTAAGTCCTAAGTACCTTTTAGGTAACATAAGAGGTAGTTAATGCCATTCCAATTTTATAATGTTGGATATATGTTGTATCTTACAAGAACACTGATTGCAAATGCAATGTTTGATCTTGTAGATGTGACCAAGTATAAAAGTGCCCCGATTGCTATAAGGTATAGATATTTTTTACTAAGTGGATCCTCCTCGTCTTTGCAAGGGTAGTAGGAATCATCTCCTTCAAAGCTACAATTAACCATTAGTATTGAAAATAGATAGGTATCAATGATATTGAAACTTTGCAAGATTTTTTCAATATAAATTAATTGATAAAAAAAAATGCTACCATCTTTTAGATGTGTAATTTGAAGACCAATGCAAAAAGTTATTTTTCCTAATATTTTCATCTCAAATTCATAAATAAAGAGATTAATAGCAGTAATATATGTAGATTTAGTATCCATAAGATTAAGATTATTGACATATACTGCAATGATGACAAATCCACTTTTATCTTCTTTGACAAAAAGACAAGAGATCAATAGATGACTTACAAAATTATTTGCAATCAAGTAGTTTTGTAAATATTGATATCACATGCATCCAAATTATTTCAAACCATATAAGACATTTTATAATTTGACACCAGAATGTTATTTTAGAACAAGACAATGTAAGTTTCTTACATCTATTCTAGGTGGTATTTATATGTAAGTATCAACATCAAGAGAATCATATAGATAAGTAGTTACTACATCTATGGGACACATTTTAAGGTCAATATGCCACATATGCCTGATTGTTTTTGATAATATATTGAAGTG